>OX422212.1:545501236-546061236 GCA_949130495.1 Sambucus nigra | reverse complement strand
AACATTTGAAATAATATTTATTAAAAATTCGATACCTATAGCTGAGGGATGTCAATTGATCAAGAGCAATAGACAATTTGGGTTGAGAAATTTGTTGGAGTACATATTGATAAGAACCAAAAAGTGTATATTTTATACCCCGAATAGATGTATTGTAGTCGCTCATTTTTAATAAAAATGACCATATGTTCGTATTTTATTATTTCTCAGGTCAATCAACAGTCGCAGTATGAAATGATGTTAAATATGCGTAATTGCGATAAAATAGCGGTAAAAAGTGATCAAAGAAGAAAATTAAAGGAGACCGCGAAGTTTGGAGTCATATTTGAGTGTGTCGAGATGTGTTTCGATGCCCCGGATCAATCCCATAACCTTAACCTAGCCTAGACTGAGCCCAGTCCATACCGCGAGCCCGGTGTGTGTTGAGTTTGTACCTTTATTATTTTTTTAGATTTTTTTATATGTGTCGTTTTTATTTTTACGAATTATTTTAGAATTTTCTAGGATTTATTTTCTAATTTTCTATTCCTTTGTTTTGATTTTGATTTTTATTAGTTTTTAATTTTTAATCTTTATTTTATTTTATTTTTATTAGGATTAATTTTTAGGAATTTAATTTTTTTGTTTAATTAGATTTCATTATATATATATATATATATATATATATATATATATATATATTATTTTAGTTTTATTTTATTAGGATTATATTTTTTTAGGTTTAATAGAGTTTTATTTTATTTCTTTTTATTTTCATTTTTTATTTAGTTTGAGATGTTAGTTTTATTAGATTTTAATTTTTTATTTTATTTAGTTTAATTTTATTTTTTTATTTTTTTAGGTAGTATTAATTTGTAAGGGCACAAACCAACACACACCATAACACTCGCACACTAACTTATCTTACACCTAATATACACACAAACCACTCATCTCAACCCCCCCCCCCCCCCCCCACACACACACACACTAATCCTATACACCTAACCACATCCTACATCACCCTACATCTTTTTCAACCACCATCCATTCTTTCTCCTCAACCCCCATAATCAAACAACCCACTCCCCTTTACCAACCAAAACCCATCCCACTCTCTCTCTCTCTTCCATACAAAAATCGTCCAAAAATCCAAACCGAGTTTTCCTGACCCGGCTCCATAGACCCAAATCCACCCCCCCCCCCTAAAAAAAAAAAAGAAAACGCAGCCCACGCCGATGGCGACTCCTGTCGTCCGGACTCCCAGCCAACATGAACCCGTGACCTTAGCCGTCCCAAACCGACCCGAAAGAACCCATTCCCATCCACCCCGAACCCGTAACCCCAACCCGAGTTCGACCCAAACCCAAACCCGCGAGTCAGCCTCTACGCCACCAAAATCAGAACATACAAACCTGTCAAGATTTAAAGAATTCAAATTATTTCCACATGTTTCTCTTGACTTGGTAGAACCAAATCCTGAGAATTTCTCCAACAAAATGAGAATCGTGGGTTATAAATGAAAAATGTAAGCTCATTTAAAAGGGACTCTCATTAGCAAAAAAATAAGAAGTACACACACAGAGAGAGAGAGAGCGTGAGAGATAGAAAAGGAAAAAAAGAGGGTAGAAAAATAGTAAAAAAAAGTAAAAAATATAGTTTAGGTTTAGAAAAATTTGCAGGTTCACTTTTTACTTTCATTTTTGTAATCTAGTCAGATTTTGTGACGAGTTTGGGACACGTGTTCATGCACACAGTTGACACAGAAAATTATTGCGTATCGTATTTCTTTCTCTTTCTCTTTAGTTTCTTATTTGTTAATTATGCTTGTACTGAAATGTTAATCATGTCTGGCTAAACACCACATTCAAGGGGTGGGATGAAATGCATGGGTTGATTTGTTTTATTTGAATAATTGTTCGTTGATGGGTTATAGGCTAATTAAATTGGGAAAACTCATACATTAATTTATATAACGAGAGTTAATAAATTAATGGTGAAAATTAATATTTGATTTTAGGATTTTACTTAGAGATAAGTATTATTCTTAAATTTCAATATTAATTTTGTGTATGTAATTCAAAGATTCGTACAAATTTTAATAAATCAATCTTAGCTGATATTTTGTTGAAATGAGTGTGAATCTTGATTTTTTTTATGTTGTGACTATTCCCGATTAAATTACTGAAAAAGATAAAATTGAATTTAGAATTGTAACGAGAGTTGAGTTTTAAATTCAATATTATTTCGAACTATTCAATTGAATAATTAGGACATTATATTAATTTGACTACGCGGTGTAATCCCACCTCTTGTTTCTTCTCATAAATTCTAGACTAGATTACTTTCTAAATTTTCATAGTCATTTTAGTTGTATAAATTTTCGTTTCCTCCCTTAAAAATTGTTTTTAAAATACTATTCATAATTTAATTATCATGTGTAACAAACCGTTAAACCTAAAGTTTGCCCTACAGGACGAGTGGTGCCTCGTGAGGGTTTGTAGTGAATATACCCATAAAATTCAAAAACTTATTTAAATGCAGTATCTAAGTAGATGATGAAACGCTATACAACTCAACTTTAAAAAGACATCAAGGAACACTGTATTCAACTATCAAAATAAGATATAAAATTACTTAATACCAAAAAGCGTAATCCTTTCTAAAATTCAGCATGTGTAGTGTGAAGTAATCTTAAGTATCATTAGAGTAATTCTAAAATCGCCTTTATAGAATTGATATTTTGACTGCAATTCTCACTGGATATATCTCTCTGAATCGAACTCTCTGAGAATTGGGTAAGTGTATCTCTTTAGTGTGTGAGCAAGTGAGTAAATGTAAAAAATTTCAAACGTGTCACACACTTTATATAAAATGACGGATATATGAAAGAAAATTTGATGATCCCATGAAGGAATGATAACCACTATAGTTGAGAATGTCAAGTTATTCACCATGTAATCTTCTCATTTGCTCGAACACTTTACCAAGTGTAAAAAAATGTGATGTGTGTATGGGAGAATGGAAAAATGGCCTGAACAAGATGAATGATAGGGTTTTTGAGAAGAGTGTGACATACTTTGAATAAATATTGTCTTCATCAATTGAATTTATGATCGCATGCTTTCTTTTTCTTCGTTTCTATTTTTATTTTATTTTTTATTTTTATTTTTATTTTTTTAATGCGATACATTCTTCTTTTCATAAATGAAGACAATTTACATGGGGACATATGGATAAGGGTAATATGGAAAATGATAATGGGTGAATGATAATGTTATAGGGAAAATGGTAAGTGTATGGAAAAATCGGTTTAGTGCTCGGGACAAACTACAAGATACATGATTCTTACAACTTGAAAGTAATGTCATTCTCAGTGATTAAGTCAAATTTGAAAAATAATGAGACCATGCAACGACTAAATGTAGTATCCAAAGAAAGTTGAGTCACTTGTGACTCAGAGATACGTAAAAACCCTCAAAAAAGTGAAAAGCTCAAATCTCATGGGTTTAAGTTGCCACTAGTGATCTTTTAGGTTTTCTTAAGAATATAGTTACTCTTCAACTTTTGATTGTAAACGTGATAGCGTAAAATTTTTGAGTTTAGGAATTCATGGTGCAAGTACACTTTAAGAGGTATTAATTAATTTGTTTGTAAAAAGTGTAATTTTAGGGTCGAACACGGGTATTCCAGGATTTCTAAATGAGGGATGATAGACAAATCATGTCATAAAAATTTATTTTTAACTGCACAAAAAATTTAAAATCTCTTGTTTCTGAAAATTTTCAAAAGAGGTACAATTTTGATAAATTTCCCACCCCTAAACAAAAGAGAACATCGTCCTCGATGTTTAAAACCATATATAAAAATAAAAGCACAAGGGAGGAAATATATTACCATAATGAACCGCTAATGAAAATGTACCGCATGGTGGAGTAGAGATATAACCTGAAGAACAAATGCGATACAAACATATGTACGAGTCTATAAAGCATGTGAAAATCATTAGGTGGTGTGAAACACCACCCCCAAACAGGGTAAGACTCATACTCAAAAAAATAAATGATGGGATGCCTCCCGGTAGCGCTAAGTTTAACGTCTTCAACCAGACCGAACCGTTCTCACCCTAAAGATAAGAACTATGAAAATGCTGGGCGAAAGAAAAATGGGGTGATAAGAATCACCTCCGAATAAGACTGAACAGTCAGTCTTCATAAATGGGGTCAACAAAGTCAATTTCTTCAATGTGAGAGGGGTCGAGCTCTAAAAAAGGCTTCAATCATTGACCGTTGACCGTTGACCTAAAATAGGCTAACATCTTTAGGATTTTGAACTGTGATGGCACCATAGGGAGTAACAGATTCAACAACAAAGGGTCCAGACTACCGGGTTTTTAACTTCTCGGGAAAGAGATGAAGACGGGAGTTACTTAACAACACTTTCTGACCAGGGTGGAATTCTTTGCGGAGGATTCTTTGGTCATGGATACATTTCATTTTTTCCTTGTAGTTCTTGGACAAATCATAGGCATCATTCCGTATCTCCTCTAATTCATTAAGTTGGAGTTTTCGATGAATGCCAGCCTCGTCGATATCAAAATTAAGGGCTTTGAGAACCCAATAAGCATGATGTTCAAGTTCGACAGGTAAGTGGTATGGTTTACCAAAGACCAAGTGATAAGGAGACATGACAATCGGAGTCTTAAAAGCTTTACGGTATGCCCATAAAGCATCGTTCAAGCATACGGACCAGTCTTTCTAATTTTGATTAACTATTTTTTTAAGATTTGCTTGATTTCGCGGTTGGAAACTTCAATTTGACCACTAGTCTGAGGGTGGTAAGAGAGACCAACTTTGTGGGTAACACCATACTTTTTGACTAGATGTTTAAAGACTCGATTATAGAAATGTTTACCCCAATCACTAATGATAGCTTTGGGAGTTCCAAAACGTGTGAAGACATAATCCTTAAGAAAACTGACCACAATGCGATGTTTATTGGTGAGGCAAGCTATGGCTTCAATCCATTTGGAAATATAATCAACTGCAATTAGTATATATTGAAAAGCATGAGACGAGGGAAAAGGACCCATGAAATCAATGCCCCATACATTGAAGAGTTCGACAATGAGAATGGGTGTGAGGGGAATCATGTGACGATGAGAGATACGCCCAGATTGTTGGCATTTGGCACAAGCCTGGAAGTAGTGGCGAGCATATGGAAAAAGAGTGGGCCAGTAGAAACCACTTTATAAAATTTTGGTGGTAGTTTTCTTAGAGCTAAAATGTCCACCATAAGCACCATCGTGACAAAAGGAGAGAATACTGGACTGTTCATGGTCAGGAACACAACGACGAATGACTTGATCAGAGCAATTATTAAAAAGGAAGGGACCATCCTAAGAGTAAAACTTCACCTGGGCCATGAACTTAGAACGCTCTTGCTTCGACCAATGATTGGGATGTTGGTCGGTAAGAAGGAAATTAATAATATCAGCATACTAAGGAGAGGTCGAGACAGTAAAAAGTTGATCATCAGGAAATGTTTCAGAAATTGGGACATGATCAGATTTAGACGTAATAGTGAGGCGGGAGAGATGGTATGCAACCAAATTTTTGCACCATTTCTTATCGCAAATTTCCAGGTTAAACTCTTGAAGCAAGAGAATCCACTATATTAAACGTGTCTTAGTATCCTTCTTCTGAAGAAGGTGTCAGGGCGGCATGGTCAGTGTAAACGATGATAGGTGAACGGATGAAATAAGACCTAAAAATATCAAGTTCGAATAAGACAACTAGCAATTCCTTTTCGGTGGTCGTGTAATGAAGTTGAACATCATGGAGGGTTCTGCTAGAATAATAAATGACGTGCTAGTGCTTGTCAACCCTCTGACCAAGTAAGACACCGAGAGAAAAATCAAAGGCATCACACATGAGCTCAAAAGGTAAAGACCAATTAGGAGGCTAAATGATAAGAGCATAAGTGAGCTCGGCCTTAAGGCGCTAAAAAGAAGCAACACACGCGTCATCAAAGACAAAAGGGATATCTTTGGATAAAAGGGTTATTAAAGGTTGAGCAATTTTAGAAAAGTCCTTAATGAAACGACGGTAGAAGCCCGCATGTCCTAAGAAGGAGCGAATGTATTTAACATAATTAGGAATGGGAAGGGAGGAAATTATGTCGACTCTTTCTTTATCTACTTCAATACCATCGCAAGAGACTACGTGACCTAAAATAATCCCCTTTTTTACCATGAAGTGACATTTTTCCCAACTGAGGACCAATTTCTTCTCTTGACAACATTTGAGGACCATAGTGAGGTGAGAAAGGCATTGCACGAAGGAAGAACCAAACACAGAAAAATCATCCATAAAGATTTTAAGAAAACGTTCTATCGTGTCGCTAAAAATGCTAATAATACACCGTTAAAAATTCGCGGGTTCATTGCAAAGGCCAAAGGGCATGCAAGAGTATACAAAAGTGCCAAAGGGACATGTGAAGGTAGTTTTCTCTTTGTTTTTAGGGGCAATTGGAATTTGGTTGTATCCTAAATATCCATCAAGGAAGCAGTAATATGCATGGCCAGCTAAACGTTTGAGCATTTAGTCAATATGGGAAAGAGGGAAATGATCCTTGCGAGTGATAAAATTTAGCTTTCGATTGTAAATACAAATACGCCTGCCCGTTTGCATACCGGTGGTAACAAGCTCATTGTCACTATTTTTTACGACGGTGACACCAGACTTTTTTGGTACGATGTGAATGGGACTGACCCACTAACTATCTGATATAGGGTAGGTAATACCAGCATAGAGCAATTTTAAAATCTCAGCGCGCACAAATTCTTTCATAGTAGGGTTGAGTCGACATTAGGGTTTATGAGAAGTGTTGGAATGCCCTTCTAAATGAATGCGATGACTACAAACATTGGGGTTCATGTCGTGAATGTCTGAAATGGTCCATCCTATAGCAGTGCTATGGTGATTAAGGGCGTGGACTAATTTCTCTTCTTGCGCAGGGGTCAAGTCGAAAGCAATGATGACAGGTAATGGTTGTTGGGTCCTAAGAAAGTATATTTGCAACTCGACAGGTAAGGGCTTAAGCTCCAAACTAGTAGGTGGCGCAAGAGTGACATCGGACTCAGACGCATTTACAGAGTCCATAGAGTTCTCGGTGCATATAGGAGAGGAATATGATGTGGCAGGGAGTGCATAAGGTAGAGCAGGATGATCCATAGAGTAAAGAGTATCAACATAGAGGGGCTCGAATGGGGGATCCCAAGAGGAAGTGTCCATCAGTGGAGTGGAATCTAACATGGCAATGAGTTCAGAGATGGAGGAATCAATGTCAAAGTTGGATCCAAAATGAGCCAACCATTGTTGGAGAGGATCGGCGGGGTAAGTTTGGTCCAATATTCCGTTAACTAAGGAGTCGATCACACACACCTCATGAATATAATCGACATCAACCAGTTATTGCATAAGGTGAAAGATATTGACTTTAACAGTCATGTTGCCAGAACAGAGATTCATGGAACCATCACGAAAATTGATGATGGCATTGGTAGTGGCCAGAAAGGGGTGACCCAATATGATAGGAGTATTGGTTGGGTCGAGCGCAGGAGTGTCTAACATGATGAAATCCACTGGATAGTAAAAGTCTGAGACTTTCACCAAAATGTCTTCAACGATTCCTTTAGGTACTTTCACGGAACAATTAGAAAGTTGAATAGTAACTCATGTCGATTTCATGTTTTGTAAACCTAACTCAAGGTAGAGGGAGTAAGGTAAAAAGTTAACACTATCCCCAAGATCAAGTAAAGCACTAGTAGTGAACTTATCGCCTAACATTCAAGAGACAGTTGGATGACCAGGGTCTTTATACTTCACAACACCATTATTATGGAGAAGGGACGTAGCTTGCTCAGTGAGGAAAGCATCACGTGGAACATTGGCCCTAAGCTTAACAGTGCACAACTCCTTAAAAAATTTGGCATACAAAGGGACTTGTTGAATCGTGGTGAGGAAGGGAATGTTAATGTGAACATTGTGAAAGACTTTATTGATCTCATCAAATTGTTGGGATTTCTTAATGTGAACCAACCGATGAGGGAAGGGTGCTTTAGGCACGTAAACAGAGGTGGGATCAGGAGGATGAGAATCAGTGTGAGATGGGGATTTAGATGGTGGGTTAACCTTAGGGATAGGCTTTAAATATGGGTTGGTCGAGTGTGGGACATCAGTGGGAGCATGAACACCATTATCAACTTGTTTTTCCGAGCTAAGAGTAGACACCGCTTTAACTAACCCATAGGCCAAGTCTTTATCATTCCCCTTAGGGTTAACAATGGGTTGACTGGGAAAATGATCTTTCTCTCGCTCAAACTCGAATTGGTTGAAACACTACTCAAGCCGTTGGAGGTCTTGAGTCTGAGTGGTCATAAACTGAGTGAGGAGATTCTCGAGAGAAGAGGTGGAGGAATTGGGTGAAGGGGCATAAGATGGTTGGGGAGCCAACTCACACTGAGAATTAAGCGGTTTTGAATACTCATATAAAGGAGGGGTAACAGGAACAAGACGACTATTGTTGTTTGCATATTCGTCGTGGGGGATAAAGGAAGATGGAAAGTGCGATTAATGGTAAGAAGTAGACTGATGCGGGACAGGAGGGCGAGGTTGCTTTTGTGGGTTATGTGGAAACCTAGGAGGACCACCAACATTTTGTTGTGGTTAGGAAGGAGCGGAGTTTTGGTCGTACTTATAAAAGAAATATGGGTGATTCCAATTGTTAGGATCGTAAGTAAACGATGGGGGAATGGGTTTCCTAGTGGTATCAAAGGCACATGCTTGGCCCATGGTGGGTTCGAGATCATCTTACAGGAGGGGGAACAAATGAGCTAAATGATCTTGACTTAAGAAGACACTACAAGATGAAGGATTTGAATCATTGACAGTCATTTCTTGCTTAAAAAGTGTAACATTTTGTTGCACAGTACAACTGAGAGCGCCAATGGTTTTAGTCAACGAGTGTAAGCTGTGTAGCAAAATTTTAAAATCAAGATCATTTTTTACCTCAGAAGTGTTCCCTATACATGGAGGGTCGGATCTCGAAAATGCATTGGTACCCTCCCAATCTTGGGAGTCATCTCCTAATTCAAGGAGAAAATTATAGGCGGCAGTGGGAGTTAAATGCATGAAATTCCCTTTATGCATGGATTCAATTTTGGTGCAAGAAGAAGAGATAAGACCATTGTAAAAACTATGGACTAAGAGACTATTCTCGAGACCATGATGTGGGCAACTATTAATATAGTCTTAAAAATGGCCCCATGCTTCACAAAACTGTTCAGTAGGCTTTTGTCAAAAATCTTAAATTTCTTGGCACATTTCATTTGTTTTACTCATGGGATAAAATTTAGACATGAATTTCTTAACAAGTTGTTCACGAGTTTGGATAGAATCCTGGGGCAAGTAATGGAGGCTCATGGATGCATTATCGTGAAGAGAAATGGGAAACAATCGAAGATGGACATTCTCTTCATCTAAGTTTTGATTTTTAAACGTAGCGCACACAGTGAGAACTTTCCGCAAGTGAGTGTAAGGAGACTCGCGTTCAAGGCCATGAAAACTGGGCAACATAGAAATAGTCGTGGGGCGAATTTCAAATTGCACGGACGGAGTGGGCGAAAGGATGATACATGAAGGCGGAGTGGTTGTAATCGGGGTAAAGTAGTCCTTTAAAGCACATTTGTTGGCCATAATGGGTTGGATAATAGAAACAGGGGAAGTGGGAGAACTAGGCATCTCCGACGAGGAAGAACACGGATCGGGAAAATGAGGAGGGAAGTCAACGAGAGGGACACGATCACTTAATAGGGAATTTAGAGGTGGAGCACTAGGGAAACGTGTTAATCGATGATCAATTCATTGCCAATGTCGCATAAAGCAAGGAAAAAATATTTTTGGGATTTTTGGTTGTTTGAAAAAGAAGAAAATATTTTTGGATTTTTTGGAAAATAAGGAAGGAAAAATGAAAAATATTTTTGGAGTTTTTTGAGAAAAAAATAAGGCAGAAAAAAAGGGAAAATATTTTTGTAGTTTTTTTATTTTTGTTAAAAAAAATCGAAAAAGCAAGAAAAAGGAGAGATGGACTGACGTGGGAAAAACTGTCACATGGAGAAAAAATTGGACTACCTAAAGGAACAATTTAGACACGTACACAAAGGGAACAAGTCCGAACAAGAACATAGCCAAATTATTATCTTCAAGTTAAGAGAGTGGGTAGTCAATTTTAATTAATCCGCGAGCGAGAAAAACACGGAATCTTAGGCCTCGCTGGTAAAAGTGTGCTCCTACTTCCCGAGAGACAAGAGGCTTACTAGTTAAGGCTCACCACACTAGCTACTACAACACACAACTATCTAGTACCACGCTGGGGAAAGCACAAATCCATTTTACCGGGCGGACTCACTTAAAACCCAGTTTCCCTAGACAAAATTCTTAAGATTGTTGAATGAAGATTTTTGCAGGGGTGGAAAGGACTCACTAGAGTATCCTACGAGGGCCTCGTTTCAAAACGGTCCTAATGAACACCGTTCCTACTTGGCTTGCTAGTGGATTGATTTTAATTTAAGTGAGAGCAGGGGTAACAAGAAAATGGAGATGTGATTGAGTGGGTGATGAAATCTCAACTCGTTGCATTGATCGAGTATAGGTCTTAGGTAAATTTATTCGTCAAACCATCCAATTTAAGTACGATACAGAAATAAAAAGCATATAGGAACAAGTATCACACAAATATTGACTTGATTTCAGGAGGTTCGAGAGTGATAAAGAGTTTACCTCCCACAGTTTTTACACGCGTGGGGTGAAGACCGAGTTGAGTCAACCGTGGGGAAGTTCGCCTACTTCAGTCGTCCCCGGGAGTCCTACCGACCCAAAGTAGAGAGGCTTCAAAAATTCCCTCGTTTGGACGCCCTCTCTCTACCTTGTCCGATTTTCCTTTTCGCTTTTTTTTCGGAATAATTATTACAAAAAAAATCGGTGTCAAAATGCATCCAAATTAATTACAAGGCCTCAATATCCCAAACAACCAGTCTAAGGAGGGTGAGGAAGGAATAACTACACTAAAATTAAAAAAATTAAAATAAAATAAAAATTACAAATCTTCACTAGCTTCAATCTTCCAGAAATCGACAACGACGCCATTTCATAACTCTTTATTTGTATTCCTTCAGATATGGCTTAATAAAATTGGAATTGCAAGTTTTCACGATAACCAATTCAACGATAGAAATTGGATTAATACCCGAATTTGCCACGATGTTGAATTTTTAACAAGTTTTGTAGGTGATTCCAGGAATTTTGATACTCGAAGTTTGACTGCAACGACATTCCAAATCCACATCTGAAGGAATAAAAATAAAGAGTTATCACATATAATGAATTTTTTTATAGGACTATTCAGATGGAGGAAATTCAATAACAAACAAATTAAAAGTGAAACAATGGGGTTTAAGTTGTTTAAGATCCACTAAGGGGGTGGGGAAACTAAAAAATCGAGTTGGAAACTAATTGCGCTCATTCAGTTACAAGAGTGACTTCGTTGAGATAAGATTCATGTGTGTTTATGATAGGGAGATAATATGGGTAACGAAATTAATATGAGGAAGGGTAGGAACAAAAATAAGTGCAAAAACAGGGATAATAGAGTGAAATTTATGGTTCTTAAGTTTTATGCTCTTTTAAGTAATATATATATATATATATATATATATATATATATATATATATATATATATATATATGCCCGTACTAAAATTGATTTTTAACAGTAGCACATAATTTTTGGACTCGAGTTGCAGTCTCAATATTAAACCTATGCACTTTGTTGAATTTAAATTGTACCTATTAAGTACCTAAATATTATGTTTTGTAATACCTCAACTAAGATTGGGGTTATCCATTTGGACTAACCCTAAAGGGCATTGAGGTACTGGGGAAATTAAATTATTTAGACGTGGGTAACAATTAAACTTAGGTAGCTAACCTAAAATTTCATGTTAAAATTATGATCAACATTTTATTTATTTATGAAAATCGTGTCCACTTGCATGCTATTTAGTTGTATAATTAAATTATTCAAGAATATATTTAAGACACTATGGATTAATAGCAAAAAAAATTATTAGTTTAATGTTATCATTACAACCTTAATTACATAAAGTTTAGAAAGTCCAATTAATACATGAAACAAAGTACAATAACTGCAACTGGGAGACCATAATCGTTGTATGGCTCGATATTTAGATTTTTCTAAGGTCCCGTCATCTTATACTTTATTTTTTTAGCATCCTTACCCAACGTACCTTTAAGAGCGGGGGTATCGAAGAAGGGAATGAACAATGCGCAATGGGGCAAATAATATCATGCCATAATAATATAAGTAAAATACATAAACATTTATTATTCTTCTTAATTTTGAAATCGTTTCATTTGATTAAATATTTCAAATGAAATTATAATATTTTGTAATCTACACTCAGTTGTGCTCCAACACACACTTTATTTATTATAATCCAACTCCTACCCAAGTCCAAATTATGTTACCCCCTTACTTAATCCTTTTTCCATGAATACCAAGATCTTTATTTCATCATTTATCTTATTCTGAAGTTTATGAATCCTGTTTACTTTCATAGGGTAACACAATCCGTAATAAATTATGCAGAAGCAGTGGTTTAGGTTCTAAGCATTTACTTCTCATCATAGGGATCCAGACCCTCTTTAAATTATCCAGTAGCTCCAAGTACCTTTCTTTTTATTCTTGAGTAACATTTTAACATATCCCACACTTTAAACCCAGTTGATTAGGCCAAATCGTCCAATATATTTTCTACCTTATATACATTTTAAGTTTAAGGATTTTTAAATTCAAATATATTTAACACAAAAGTTAAGCCCACTTAAAGTTCGAAACTTTAGACTACTTTATAGTCCTAACCAAAAGTCATGGTAAAGTTCTTAATAAAATATTTTGTGAACCATTTGCAAAATTTAGAACAATATAGAGTTGATTATACAAGAATAAAAAGAATAAAAAGGTACTTGGACTGTTTTGTGAATTTTAGGAATAAATTCATAAATTTCATAATTTCATGGACTGTTTTGTAATATATATCATTTCAGAGGTTATTTTGCATTATTTATGTAGGTGGTAAATTCCCATACGTTGTTAAATTCAATTCACACAAACCCTAGAACAATAATGATGGAAAAACAAAATGATGTCACACAGATGCAACACAAGTTGTACGTGGTTCAATAAATTGCCTGCATCCACGGAGTTCTTAAAACAAAAGTCATCTGAGTTACAGTACTTATCATTGTTACATGACACTCCCATACGGGGTGAGTTTACATTTATAAATAATCTAAGGAGAGTCCTAATCCCTGTTAACATCTATCCCTAAGAGTTTGGGTTTATCCATTGATCATATCCAACCTTTATATGTGATTAAGTTGTAAAGTTATTCTTTAACCGGAAGACTTCATCAGTTATGGGTGTATATAGTCGAGCACATGCAAGTGAAATGGTTGAACCCATAATTTACCCCAGTGTCCAATAGCTCATCTCATTGAGGTCGCTAGGATTTCTGCCTTGGTTCTCCACGATGTTGCATAAGTCCTCTTGCTCGTTGGGTATGACACGATCCCTCTCTTAATCAAAGTATGACAGTTGTTTGAGATTAAATATTGATCAAAGGGAAAAATGGTAAATGTCCTAGGATCTAAAAGGTCTTCTCCCCTTTAGTGCCCTAGGGGCATGCTCATAATTTGGCCTCGTTACTTAATTTTTGGGAGATGCAACCGTCGATTCAGTAGCGATAAACTGTTTTAGCTTATGTGCGTGCAATGATCATTTTAGAGAATCGTGAGGCTATTTATCACCATATATTTGCAGAATAGTGAATTTATTTCTCACTATAAAAGTCCATTCTTTTCCTCTTCATTTAAAAACTAGGAGAATTGAAGAATAATTCTCACCCTCCATTTCTTTATAAGCACTATGTCTTCATCTCTCTTATTTTTCTGCTACTGTATTTTTTAATTTCCTTCTTTAATTCTTTATCTGTGTCGCCCCTCCTCTTAACAATAGTGTATGCAATTAATGAAAACACCATGGAGAAGTGTAAGCTTGATTATATACCTAGCTGGGATACCATATAATTATATAATGGGTTTTACGAGCTTTGTGATATTGATGAGGGACACTAGTTTCCCTTATTATTCATTGTTGAATGTGGGTGAATTTCCTCCCAAATAAAATTTTTCACTAATTATGCAAGTAGTTTGATGTGGCCCGAACCCAAGTCACTCCAACTACTAGGAGGATCGTTGATGGGGTTCACCGCATTAACAAATTATATGGAATCAACATTGGCATTACTGATGTTGTGTACCGTTACAACTGGCCGACGACCCAAAAAGTATTTACTATCTGAAAATAAGGTCAGATAATTGAGCTTTAGTAGTAAAATTTCTCGATTCCAACAAAAAAGTACTGGGACCATGATTGTGATCTTGAAAAATTGACAACATACCCCTCTTCATTAGGGAAAAAAGTATAATGGGTCAAGTGACCTCATAAAGGGAGAAGAATATGTTAGGTTGTCTTTTACATTTCTCCTTGTATTTTTCTCTTCATGTTACACTTTCTTTATCATAATTATTTTCTCTTTTCTTCTTGATAACCAAAGAAAAGAGGAAACCTCCTTGTGACAAAGATGTCACCTTCATCGATCTTCAAAAAGTTTGGTCAGTGAATCAATGTTCGAGAGAGAGTCATCATCCAAGTTCGGTTACATTTCTACTTAGCTACAAGAGTTCAACCACTTCTTTTGTTGCCAAGCCAATTAATCAAACTCATGCTATCACAATTGACTTGAATGATCTAGATACATCCACTTCTGAAATTTCGTATGAGGAGATAACATTGTCCTCATTAGATCTCTCATCCATCCTTACTTTCAACCTCACTTCCAGTGAAATATCCCCCAAGAGGAAAATGTGGATCTTATTTTTTCTAACGTAGGCTCGAGACCTTATACTACTCACCCATTGAGCAAAAAAGATTAACCTTCTCATCTTTTGAGTAGGAAAGATGAAACCAGGGGTCTTGCTAACCCCTAGAGACAGGGTATTCCCCAATTAAGGTGATGGATCTCATTTCAAGAAAACTAAGAAGGATAAGAATCCTCCCCCTCCTATTACTAAGGGGAAGATTGGGGCGTACAAGGGAAAGGATATTACCAATTTTTGCCCCCATTTGGTGCATGATTTTATTAGGTTGGCATGCCTTCATATTGATAGGGAAGCAGTCACGAGTCTGACTCCTAAGAGGCCTTATGTAACATGCCACTCATACCCTCTCTCTTCATAGTTTATTTTTTACATATGTATTTATCTTTGCATTATCTCTTAATCACGAGTTGTTAACTTTTTTTGGTTCTTTGTAATTTCCAGTTGACTGATGCCCCAAGGAAGCCTTCCTACGACTCGGGAGTAGCCGTGGATAAGGTTAAAAAGCCATTGGACTTGGCTAGGAAAGCTAGTAACACTGAGGTCGCTAAGTTGAAGGAAGCTTGATTCTAAGGTTAGGGACTGCCAATTTTGATCTTAATAAAAAGGTCAAAGAGTCCTTTAACCTATTTTTTTTAGCGAGAAGGCCAAGGTCGTTAATAAATAGGCCAAGGTTGAGGTTGAGGACGCCAAGGCCAAAGAAGAAGAGACTTAGGCAAAAGCTGAAAAGGCCTAGGCCAAATCCACTACTTTTACTAATGGCTGGGATAAGGCCCTTGTCAAAGCTTAAAAGTAGATTAAACACCTTAATAAGGTATCATAATAACACATATTTTTATTACTGTTTAATTTTTGTGTGCTTTATATTATTAATTTAATTGCGGAAAATAGATTAGATTTTTCGTAAATTATTGATAACTTGGTTTTTGTGTGTCGTTGTTTGAAGTCAAGTTAGTCAAAACCTCAAATACCTACAAAATATAATAATCTCAAGTGTAGAGGTAAGTAAGGGTATTAATCCACTTCTAAGGGGGTAAAGCAAAGGGAACACAATTGTAATTCAATTTTTATTTTCTTTTTGTGCTTTTTCACTTTTCTACTTTTTTTAGCTTTTTCAAATATTAAAACAATTGGGTGAGGTGATGATTTAAACTAAACTAAACTAAATGTGATATGATAACAACTAACTAGAAAGTTACTAAAAGTGAAAAATTAAGTCTAACACTAAAATAAGAGATAGAGTGAGGTAAATAATTGTGAGAACAATTAAGGAGTGGGATTACACCATAAATTTTAGCTATTCTAACTAATTAATTTAATTAATTGAATTCTCCCAAATTAATATCAACATTACAAATCAACTCTCGCTGCAAATGTAATCTTA
The DNA here is from genome assembly GCA_949130495.1 of Sambucus nigra. NCBI lineage: Eukaryota > Viridiplantae > Streptophyta > Magnoliopsida > Dipsacales > Adoxaceae > Sambucus > Sambucus nigra. The sequence continues at coordinate 546,044,793 of OX422212.1, read as the reverse complement.
ATACTAACCTTTTAGAAAATTAAGTTTAACACCCCACAACTTTAGAAAAATAGATCTGCACTCCTTTTAATTAATCACCCGCTAGGATCGATCCATTAAAAATTATGTAAATCTTATAAAATAAATTTAGAGTTGAAATTCAAGTTATAATACCCCACTTAAGAAACCCCTATCTCTAGATTGAATCTAAAATGGGTATTATAACTAGAATTTCTATTTTCTCTCGAAAATCATTTACCCTCTCTCGAGGCGTAAATATAAGGGTGGGGGATCAAAATTAACAATCAAAGGCAAATTTTAAGTAATCAAACTAATTAAACTAAAATAACATCAAATGTGGGTTTCCCCCCACCCCTTTAAAGGGGATTTAGCCTAAAACATGATATGAAATTTGACAAATTAATAATCAAGGCTACTAAAATAAAATAGAAGAGAATAGAACAAGAAAACCAAATCTCTTTGAGAAAGTTGAACTCTACTCTTCCAAATTGAAGCATACAATCCCTCTAATTGATCATCCAAGTGATTTGAAATTATATATCCACTCAATTAACTCTCTTACAATATTTAATCTCACAAATATCTAACATAAATAAAAAGAATAAAATAAAACTATTTACAAATGGTGTTTTTCTCTACAATTCTCTCTCTAGAAATTCCTATCTAAAAAACTCCCTTTGTCATATGGGATCTTCATCTTCATTTATAGTAGGCACATGGAGCATGGAGGTATTTTTGGGAATTGGCTTGAGTGTGCATGGGAATGGTGAGGTGTGAGGATAAATGGTAGTAGAAGGAATAAAAAATATGATTTGTTACAAGGGCATTTTTGGGTATTGGGTAAAAGAGGTAGTTGGGGGGTAAAATGGGTAAATGGGAATAAAGGGTTTTATGCACATGTGGGATTTGTTTAGTTTTAGTTTTAGTTTGGTTTTATTTTTGCAAGTGACACGATTTTGGTCTTGGAGAAATCGGTCTTGGCTTGATGGGTATAGGGTATTGGGGATTTGGTTGTTGAATATGGTTAAATGTGAGATGGGATTGGAACCGGGTTGAAGGATTCGGATAGGGGAGGATTGGGTTGGAGAAGTAGAGGTTCGATGGAAGGTTGTTGGGTATATGGGTTGTCGGGCCGCCGGATTCAGGGTTGGTCAGTGCGGTGTGGGTCAGTTGGGTAATGGTCTGGCGCCAGAGGTGAGGGTTTGGGCGAGATGGAGGTTGGCGTGGGCAGGTCTTTTCGGGGTCAGGTGAGGTCCGATGGGGGTTTCTGGGTTGCGGGTCCGGCGGTGATAGGGGCTGGAAGTAGGGGTCGGGAGTTGGAGTAGGGATAAGGGCCATGGCTGTTGGGTATGTTGTTGGAAGATGAGAGAGATATGTTTAATGGTGGTCTGGCTATGGAGGTTTTAGGAGAGAGAGAGAGGAGAGTTTTTGTTGAAGGTTGAAGATAGGTGTGGTGATGATTAGATGTAGGAGGGTGTAGGAAGGTTAGGTGAGGGTGAAGGTTATGTTTGGATGTGATGATATGTGTAGGATTAAAGGTGTGAGTGATTTTAGGATAAGGGGAGTTTATGTGTGTGTTTTATTTGGACACATAAAAAATAACATAAAAAACTAAAACTAATAAAAATAAAAATCTAAAAAATAAAAAATAAAAATTCTATTTCTAATAATAAAATAAAGACTCAATTAAAAATGAATCTAAAAAGAAACAAAAATAAGAATAAAATCTAATCAAACTAAAAATCCTAAATAAATGTAAAATAAAATAAAACTAAAAAAATAAATGAAATCCTAAAAAATCTAATCCTAATAAAAACTAAAAACTGATCAAAATCAAAATAAAATAAAATTATACTAATAAAATAGAAAATAGAAACTGAAACCTATAAATTCTAAATCAATCTAAAATAAATCCTAAAAATAAAAATGACTCAAACTAAAAATCTAAAAATATATAAAAAGGTACAAACAAAACATACACAAGGTTTGGGGTAGGTTTAGGCTAGGTTTAGGCTCGGGTAAGATTACGTGGGAGGGGATTTAGCTCCATAAAACGCGCATTCGCCGCGATATATAGCTTTTGACACCGCAAACGGACATTTGACCTACAAGATAAACATTTAAGCACATAAGACCCATATTGCCGAGAATTAGCAACTAAAATATGTCTATTTGGGGTATAAATTATACAGTTTTGAGTGCTTATCACACCACCCCCAAACAGAGCGTTGCTAGTCCTCGAGCAATAAAATAGAGAGAACGACAAAGATAAGTAACCAAAAGTGTACCACTTTCGTGGGCACTTGCGATTGCACTTAGCATGTGCAACAAGCCTTTAAACTTATAAGTTGCCCTACAGGACGAGTTGTGTCTCGTGAGGGTTTGTAGGGAATATACCCACAAAATTCTTATTTGAAAAAAATTATTGAAAGGCAGTCAGTCTCTTATTAGACGTAGAATAATCGCACAATCCATCATAAGAGAAATATTTTTAGAAATATAAGCTAGAAGTGCATAAAAAGTTTAGCTAAGTAAATACTCAAGGCACATCCTTCCTAGAACTCAACGTGTGTAGTGTGAGTCAGTCAAGACTAGTCGAGAATCATAAGAGTAATTCCTAGACTGCCTTGTCGAAATCAACGCTTCAACTTCAAAATCTCACTGGATATCTCTCTCTCAAACGAACTTTCGAGATTAGGGTCAGTGTATCGCTCTTGTGTGTGAGGAGGTGAGTAAATGTAATCAAGTTCAAACGTCTCACACACACATAAGAAAGAACGAACAATTGAAAGAAAAATGACCTCATGAAAGAATGCTAAACACTATAGTGAGAACGTCGAGTTATTCACCACGTTGACTTTCATTTGCCCGAACACCTAGGGGGAATATATGGATGATTATGTGTGAGGAGAAATGAGATGGAAATGATATGATGATATGAGGTAGCATGGTAATGTATGGATGAGTAATGAGTGATGGATGTGTAATGGATACAAGATGGATGCAATATGTGAGAAGAATGTATACACTTTAGGCACAAATGTCTTTATTACATAAAAATTAACTACAACTCTCTTTTTCTTTTCTTTTCTCTCTCTTTTTTTTCTTTTTCTTTTCTTTTTTTCTATTTTTTTTCTCTCTCTTTTCAAACTAACAATGAAGACATTTAATAATTGGAATCAACAATCTTTTATTTGAAAATGAAATATGATATGGAGATGATAAGTGATGGTGTGGGGAATATGTATGAATAGGGTAGAATATGGTAATGTAATTGGTGAAGTGAATGGGTGAAAACCTAGTATTCGGGACAAATTTCAAGACACGCGTTTCTTATAACTCGAAAAAAAATGTCATTCTCAGTGATCAAGCCAAAAATGAAGAATAATGATATCATACAACTATTAAAGTGAGGACCCAAACGAAGTTGAATCAACTTGTGCCTCGGAGATTGCGTAAGATACTCTGAAAGGGTGAAAGGCACAAATCTCACAAACTAAAGTCTCTACTAGTGATCCTTAAGGTTTTCTTTAGAATTGTAGTACTCCTCAACTCTAAATCGTATTGACGTGATAAGTGCGCAAATATAGTTGAGTCTAGAAATTCATAGTCCAACATGCCTTGTTACGTATTACATAAGCTATTTAGAAAAAAAATATTCTCTACTTTGATTCCTAGACTTAGAAAGATGGATGATTGAAAATTCACATCAATGATTGAGATGAAAGAAACTACACGAAATTTTATAAATTAGGTTTAAAAATCAAAAATCTTCTAAAGAGGTACGATTTTGATAAAATTCCCCACCCCCAAACAAAAAGGAACATCGTCCTCGATGTTAAATAAAATGATTTTTAAAATTGAGAGCATAAGGTAGGAAAGAGATTACCAGAATCAACCGCTAATGAAGTGGACAGATATCACTAATAATAAACCTGAATGAAATGAGAGAAAAAAAATATACAAGTCTATAAACATGGCAAAACATAGGGTGATGTGAAACACCACCCCCAAACAGGATGAGACTAGTACAAGAAACGCGGACTGCCTCTCGATAGTGCTAAGTTTAATGTCTTCAGCCAGATCGACACTACACCAAAATGGGAGATTTGTTAGTACTGTTAGCACTCATAAATGACCTTTATAACTGCTATTTACCGTCATAATTTAGGGGGTGACAAAAGAAAATTTATAACTCCTAACAACAGTCACAATTTTTTATAACCCCTATGGAGTTATGACTGGTGACCCCAATTTGTAACTACTATTTGTAACTGCTGTCAGCAGTCACATATATAACATTCGTAACTGCTCACAGCAGTTACGAATGTTATATTTGTGACTGCTGACAGCAGTTACGAATCATATATTTGTGACTGCTATTAGCAGTTACAAAATTAATAGTAGTGACAAATTTGTGACTCCTATTAGGAGTTACAAAATTAAATTTGTTAAATGTTGTAAAAGCTATTACAAATATCTTTATATTTTCACAAACTGATGAAATAATGAAAGTAAAATAAATATCATGATAACAAGTCTAAAAATTTTGACAACATTTCATTTATATTTCTCAAATTCCATATATCCAGTACACATAAAACTTATTAAACTTAATTTAACATCAAACAACCCCTAAGTGGGCGCCAAGTACAAAATGAACATAGAATAAAAAATAAACTAAAAAAAGTAACGACACAACACTTCGATGACATGGAATGCCATGAACATGTAACAAATCATTCTAAATCTAGACCATGAGTCACCACGCAGTGGATACGATTCGTATGCTGAAATACAGGTATGCTGAAAGATATATAATCTAATAGGATAATTTGTTTTATAATCCCATAATACGTCATCTCAGCTTCTATCAAGTTTTTATCTTTCGCGCTTGCCCTGAAATGAGTTAATGCTTTATATGAAATGTCGTTGTTTTGTTTTCCAATGAGTTTTAACTCGTGTGTGCTTGAAGAGATAACAAAACCATTGACACGATATTGTCCAAACTCCTTGGCTACAAAACTAGGCCCATTTGCTAGCTGTGCAAGCCTCGTCGATACTTCACCAGCTTTCAATAACTGAAACCAAGAAAGTATTTGCATTGTGAATATGTTGCAAAGACATTAAATAAAAGTGAGGTATTACTGTAGTCACCTCGGAAGCTACCCAATGCCTAAAGTCATTGTTTGCGCTCGCGCCTCCCTTCCTCCTCTTGGCATGCCCGCACTCATTATATTGCCTAGGTTAAAACACTAAAAATATTAATTTCTAATGAATATAACATCAAACATATTACATTATTTTAAAAAACACTTTAAATAAACTCACATTTTCCATTTATCTATGTCTTCATGCATCTCGAATACATATCGAGCCACCTGGTTATATTGTGTACTTGTTAGCTTCACTAACTTACCTTTCCCCAGGGCCTCCTCATCAGCAAACTCTTCTAATTCATCAATAAAGCATTCACGACCTCCAACGTTTGGGTTAGGCATATATTCCTTTGCATACAAGGAAGCCTCTTTCATAATGTACTCCTCAGCAATGGACCCCTCAACGTACTGTGTATTCTTAATGTAATCTTTAAAAGTTTTCATTAATCGTTCGAACGGATACATCCATCGGTACCTTACTGGTCCACATAAAAGTGCTTCATCGCACAAATGCACTAAAAGGTGGATGCTTATGTCAAAGAATGAGGGAGTAAAGTGCTTCTCCAAAACACATATAGCCTCAACCAAAGTTTCTTTCGCTGCCATTATGTGCGTCCTGTTGATAACTTTCTCACACAATAGGGAGAAACATAAGCTAATTTGTAGAATGGCCCTTTGAAGATCCGTGTTCCGAAAAATAGTGTCCGAACAACAGAGGGATAAGTTGCATTATCACATGCCAATCGTAGGACTTGCACTTTTTCAAATCTTTTGTTGCGTCGCAGACAATCCTACGTAAGTTGGATGAGAAATTAGAAGGGACCTTCAATCCCTTTAATGTTTCTAAGAACATATTTCTTCCTTCAATGCTCAAAGTATAAGATGCAACTGGAATATGCTTTTTTCCAGTATTTGTATCTTCTTTCAACCATAATGATCTTTTAATCTTCAAATCACGAAGATCTTCACGGGCTTTTTCTCCATCCTTGGAATGAGAACCACCAATACATGTGCTTACGAGATGCTCAATGATATTTTTCTCAGCGTGCATTATGTTTATCACATGTCGGAAAGGATGTTCGGTCCAGTATGGGAAATCAAACATTATTGATCTCCTGGACAACGCCGTTTTCACATCAACATCCTTTCTTTTACGCTTTTAGGCCAAAATTATGGGGTATTTCCCCCTCAACTTTTGATCAGCCTTTAATGACCTTTCTTCAATTTCCAAACCATAAAGTCTTGGTGGAGGTGGTCGCGTCACGGTGCCTTCTGTGAGAAAATTGCTTCGTATTGACCTGAATTTTTGACTTTGGGGCAGAAATCTTCGATGAATATGATAAAAAAGTTTACCACTTTTCTTAAACCAGCTGGCTTCAGTCTCCTCTCCACATATAGGACAACCTAGGTAACCATGTACATTGCACCCAGATAAGGTCCCATAAGCAAGAAAATCATGAATTGCCCATATCAACATAGCTCTCAAAATGAATTCCTCATTTTTGTATGAGTCGAATGCTCTCACACCTTCAACCCATAACTCATTCAATTCATCTATTAGTGGCGCTAAGAAAACATCAATGTCACTACCCGGTGCTTTTGGACCTGGTATCAACAACGACAAAATTAAAAACTCCTTTCTCATGCACAACGACGGGGGCAAATTTAAAGGCGTCGTAAACACAAGCCATATACTCTTATCTGTGCTCAATTTGCCAAACGGGTTAAACCCATCGGTTGATATTTTGAGGCGAACGTTGCGTATTTCTATAGAAAAGTCCGGGTATCACCGATTTGCAGATTTCCACACAGATGAATCAATCGGATGTCGCATGAGATTCTCACCCACCTCCGCTCGACCATGCCAAGTCATTGCCTCTCCTATCAAAGGTATAGTGTAAAGTCTCTTCAATCGAGTACCTAAAGGTAAATACTTTAACGCCTTCTTAGGTATTTGCGTATCTACTTTCAACAAACGTTTATTATGTACTATCATATTTTGTTCATATCTAGGTTCCTTACATAAAGGACAAGCCCGTTTGTCCTTATGCTCCTTATAGTATAAAATGCAGTCATAGTTGCAACAATGAATTTTATTTGTATTTCATACCCAAACCTTTCAAATTATCCTTCATGATCGGATAATTGACTAGCAGTGTATTTTCTTTGGGGAGCAAATATTTTCCCCAGAGGAGTATTGCCGTCACACTTTTTCCCGACAAGCCAAATTTGCTCTTTAAGTTGTGCAACCCAACCATGGCATATAACTTTGTGTGGTCGGAGTTGGAGTTATGGTATAATGGTGTTGCGGCTGCTACTTTGAACCGTATATAATCCTTAACTTGGTCCGTATCATTGCCAACATGATCCTCACATCCTAAAGCATTCCCTATATTATCTTGCTTTTCTTGTGCTGCGTGCACTTCATACGTATCATTTATGAGATTGTTTAACCAAGCATGTACTAACGGGTCACCATTTGTGTGAACGATTTCATTGACAAGTATTTCTTCTGGAATATACTTAAATTCCCTCTCCCCATGGAAATGCCAAAACGTGTAGTCAGCTTGCGTACCCCCAATGAAACAAATGTACTTTTACATCTACCCCTTTCAAGCGTTTCCCATTTTTACAACGATTGCACGGGCATGGGATAATATCAGTTTCGAGATTCTTCGTTGCATAATTCACAAAGTCTTTAACCCCATTAACGTATACTTGCCCCACTCTACAACTTTCACCCATCCACTCTTTCTATTGTGGAAACCCCATTAATTCTACAATACAAACAAATAGAATCTCAGTAAATTATAAAACTAAATGAAGTTTGAGCTAATATTTAGAACATAATCTCTGACTTATCATTTCATTAATACTGTCATTGCATTAAAACTCACAGGAAAACCCAACCAAGCACAAAACGTCAAAACTTCAACGAGCACAAACTAATGGTTATTTAATTAATTTTTAGATAAAATAAATATGAATAGTATAAAATGATTATTGAAAAAAATCTAACATATTCCCAAACAAGATAATATTCAAAAAACGAAAGAGGTTAAACGATGTGTAGATATACTCACAACAAAACAATCAGATTTGATTATATTTTGTCTAGAGAACGTTGACCACAAAGCTCGGGCAAAACTCGTAATATTAAAAATCCATTTGATTATATTTTTTCAAAAAAATATAATGTCTAGAGTTTTTGAATAATATTTTGTCAAAAAAATAACCTCAATACAATTTCTATGGCTTATTAACATAAAATACAATTTTTATATAGATACACTCATAAACACACATATAAACAGAAATCTATACATACACATACATACTCACACATGTAAACATAAATTTATACATACACACACACATATAAATAGAAATCTCTACATACACCCAAATATACACACATACCCACACATAATAAGAATCGAAATTAGGCTTTAGACATAAATTATACAACAAAAATACCCAAAAATATACCTGTTTGATTCACAGAAATTAGGGTTTTAGAATCGCAGATGCTTCTTCACATCAACGTCTTCTCCACAGCTAAAAGAAAATTTTCGTTTTTGGCAACTGAAATAACAAACGAAATTAGGCCAAAATTTCATTTTTGGCAAAATGAAAGAGAGAGGGAAATTAAAGCGAGAGCCCTTCAAGTAAGATAGAGGGAAATTAAAGTAGGTGAAAAATTTTGTGACTGCTAATAGCAGTCACAAATTTGTGACCGCTAATAGCAGTCACAAATTGAGTCTAAGATCAAAATTTGTGACTGCTGGGAGCAGTTACAAATTTATGATTGCCAATAGCAGTTACAAATTAAGTCTTAGGCCAAAATTTGTGACCGCTAATAGAAGTTATAAAATTTTGACCGCTAATAGAGGTCATAAATTAAATCTAAGACTAAAATTTGTGACTCCTCATAGCAGTTATAATTTCGTGATTGCTCATAAGAGTCATAACTTATGTCTACTAATAAGCTTTGACAGTTATAAATTTGTGACTGCTTATAAGAGTCACAAATTAATTATATGGTAACATTTGTGACTCCCATTAGCGGTAAAAAACTAATTGACTCAAATTTTTTTTAACCAATTAATTATATCACCCCTAATGGCAGTCACAAATAATTTTGTGACTGCTCCCGGGAGTGACTAGTTTGTCACCCCTATTGGCAGTCACAAAAAGGCAGTCACAAAATTAACATTTTGGTGTAGTGCGAACGATTTCTCACCCTAAAGATAGGAACTAGGAAAGTTCGGGGTGGCAGAAAAATTTAGGTGATGAGAATCACCCCAAATAAGACTGAAGCGTCAGTCTTGTTTGATAATGGCTAAAACGGGTCAATGCACTTGTATGGAAAAGTGCATCACACGATGCAAAGCATCGGTGGACCATGGGAGGGTGGGGATCAGGGTAATGGTGAAAAAGGCATGGGTAAGGGTGAATAGGCACCGATCACGGGCCTTATTGAGCCGAAAGGTGAGGGCAATTAGGGCCCTATAAGCATGGTGCTCTAGTTGGTGAGGGAGGCGAAATGGTGTAGAAAGTGCAATGGGGTGGGGATCATAGAAAGCACACGACTGTTCTATGAATGGACGATGATAATGGTCATTCCGTGAAACACCAGGGAGCTATTGATGTCAAAAATCAACACCACAAGAGAGTGGCGGGCATAGAGGAACAAGCTCGGTGTCACGGAAGTGGAGAGTATCACCACAAATACTCTCATGGAAAGTGGAGGATGGTTTCAGGTGAGGATCTAAAAATGTTGATGGAAACTTGAAATGTATAAAGTCAAGATCCAAACCAGATGGTAGGGTGAAAGGAACAATGGGTGGGTCGGGTGGGATAAACGGTGGATCGTGTGGGATACATGGTGGATCGGGTGGGATAAATGGTGGAGGAAGATGATCCAACTCAAGAGTGGGTGACACACACTCCTCATGAGGTGCGGAGTGATACACAAGGGAACTCGCAGGAGGAAGTGTGGAAATAAACGAGTGAGTGATCAACTTATCCACCATTATGTCGCCATCCGATGTGGTGAAAGGGTATAACGAGGCATTAAGATCCGAGATAGATGAATCAACATCAATATTCGGCTCAAGGGGAGCCAAATATGATGGGGTAGGATCCATATCAAGAGAGGTGGGCATCATCTCTGACGCTATCTCGGTACATTGGTGAGCACTCGTAGCCGGAGCGAACCTAAAAGACATGTGCATGTTGGAGACATATGCAATTGGGTCATAAGGTAAAAGCTCAGGCATATTTTTGGATATTTCGGGAGTGGTAACCGCAATGATGGGTTCATTTGGATATGGTGTGGTTGGATCAGGCTCACTATCGAATGGTAAGTCAACACATTTGTCGACTTGGGGCCCGGACCATGGAATGGTCTCAACGTCAAGATTCTCGTGAGGATAGAGTTGGTCACACGTAAAGACCGTGTCATAGGAAGACACGTCATAATCACACTCGGTTGCAACAATGGGTGGGGCTATGGGAATGTCTGACTCTCTCGCACAATCAATTTCATTTAAACGTTGTTCATGGCTTTGGAGAGCTTCATTTTCAAGTTAAGTGGCTTGCTCTTGCTCAAGTATGAACTTTTGCTAGAGGATTTATAGAGCGGAGGTGGATGATGGTGGTGGTGGAGTGACGAGTGGTGGTGGTGGTTGAGGTGGACACAACTCGCTACTATCATGAGTGTTTGAAGAATACTCAAAGGAAGTGTGTGGGGTGGGGCCAAGTTCATCATACACGAAAGGATCGCCTTCGTGATGGACAATTGGTTGATACTCATGGGGTGCGTAGTGAGGGAACTGATCGTGAACGGGTGCACAAGGTTGCCATGACGACTGTTGGAATGTGTGAGGATCCACAACATCGGGTTGGGATTCGTATTGCGTGAAAGGGTGATCAGGCCTCCATGAATAACTGGGGTAATCACACAAGTTAGGATTAGGTATATCGGGATAGTAGGCCGAGGTGGGTTCCGAAACAGTGTCAAACGGATACACATGTTCCACGATGGGTTCGAACGGATATGAAAAGTACGGACACTCATGGGACATGTGATCGGAATAATAATAGTGGGTGCACAAAAAAGGATGAGACAGGTCGACACTTGACACCGAGGGTGATGGAGAATGAGGTGCGTGCATAGATGGATCAAGAGTATCAAGGGCACTCGTGAGAGAGGTGAAACCACTAAAAATATCATAAAGAGACGTCTCGGGTTCACTCTTACACGTGTCACGTGTCAATGGAAAATGACCAAAGTAGTCCCGTAAAGGACGTTCTTCGGCCATGTGGATGGAAATATTTTTTTGGAGTTTTTATAAATTTTTTCAAAAGGAAAGAAAATATTTTTGGATTTTTCTGAAAATGAAGGGAAGAAAACATTTTTGGATTTTTTAGAAGAAAAGGTGGGAAAAAATATGGACTCTTGATTTGGACGAACCAACTAAAACCGACTACCGAAAATGGAATTGGACACACACACAAGTTAAGAAAATTTCTTAACTAGCACATAACCAATTTTTATCTTTAAATTTAGTGAAAGGGGTAGTAAAAATATTAATTAAGTCCGCAGATGATAAAAAATCATGAAATAATCTGAGTGACCGCCTTTGCAAAATTTTCTCCTAGTGGGCTACCTAGTTGATTGATTTTAAATTTAGTGATGGCTAGGGTAGCACACAATGGTAAGCGAGTGAGTCGGGTGATTAAATCCCTTCTCGTGAGTGACCGGGTGTAGGTCTTAGTAATTTAATTCATCACACCATTCAAAAAATAAATGCGAGAATAAAATCACATAAGAGCACACAAAAGAATTTACTCGCTAACAAGAGAGGCGCGAGGGTGTAAGAAATGTACCTCCCACGGTTTTTAGGCAGTGGGGTGCCAAAAAATTTGAGTCGACCGGGGGGAGATCACGCCTATCTCAGTCATCCCCGGGAGTCCTACCGACCCAAGGTAGAGAGGCTTCTAAATCCTCGCCTTTGGACGCCCTCTCCCTACCTTGTCTGATTCCCCTATCACACTTGTCTTTGATTATTATAATTTTAAAAAGGAAAAATAAAATAATGGTGTCTCTATGCACCGCAATACAAGCAATGATAAAAATCCTAATACAAGACTTCTAAAAATATAAAAATGGTACAAAAATAATAAAGTGCAAAAAACAAATGAACTACAAGTTGAAATCCGCTCCGAGTACTTCACGCTCCCAAGAATGGCAACGACGCCATTTGATAAAAAGAACTTTTCAGTATATTTTTTTCATCATTTCTTGAAAAGCTCCTCTAATCAAAATCCTCAAATACCTACAAATATAACAATCTCAAGTGTAGAGGTAAGTAAGGGTATCAATCCACTTCCAAGGGGGTAAAGCAAAGGGAACACAATTGTAATTCAATTTTTATTTTCTTTTTGTGCTTTTTCACTTTTCTACTTTTTTTAGCTTTTTCAAATATTAAAACAATTGGGTGAGGTGATGATTTAAACTAAACTAAACTAAATGTGATATGATAACAACTAACTAGAAAGTTACTAAAAGTGAAAAATAAAGTCTAACACTAAAATAAGAGATAGAGTGAGGTAAATAATTGTGAGAACAATTAAGGAGTGGGATTACACCACAAATTTAAGCTATTCTAACTAATTAATTTAATTAATTGATTTCTCCCAAATTAATATCAACATTACAAATAAACTCTCGCTGCAAATGTAATCTTAATACTAACCTTTTAGAAATTTAATTTTAACACCCCACAACTCTAGAAAAATAGATCTGCACTCCTTTTAATTAATCACCCGCTAGGATCGATCAATTAAAAATTATTTAAATATTATAAAATAAATTTAGAGTTGAAATTCAAGTTATAATACCCCACTTAAGAAACCCCTATCTCTAGTTCGAATCTAAAATGTGTATTATAACTAGAATTTCGATTTTCTCTCGAAAATCATTTACTCTCTCTCGAGGCGTAAATCTAAGGGTGAGGGATCAAAATTAACATTCAAATGGAAACTTTAAGTAATCAAACTAATTAAACTAAAATAACATCAAATGAGGGTTTCCCCCCACCCCTTGAAAGGGGATTTAGCCTAACATGATATGAAATTTGACAAATTAATAATCAAGGCTACTAAAATAAAATAGAAGAGAATAGAATAGAACAAGCAAACCAAATCTCTTTAAGAAAGTTGAACTCTACTCTTCCAAATTGATGCATACAATCCCTCTAATTGATCATCCAAGTGATTTGAAATTAAATATCCACTCAATTAACTCTCTTACAATATTTAATCTCACAAATATCTAACAAAAATAAAAAGAATAAAATAAAACTATTTACAAATGGTGTTTTTCTCTACAATTCTCTCTTTAGAAATTCCTATCTAAAAAACTCCCTTTTCATATGGGGTCTTCATCTTCATTTATAGTAGGCACATGGATCATGGGTGTATTTTTGGGAATTGGCTTGAGTGTGTATGGGAATGGTGAGGTGTGAGGATAAATGGTAGTAGAGGGAACAAAAAATATGATTTGTTACAAGGGTATTTTTGGATATTGGGTAAAAGAGGTGGTTGGGGGTAAAATGGGTAAATGGGAATAAAGGGTTTTATGCACATGTGGGATTTGTTTGGCTTTGGTTTTAGTTTGGTTTTATTTTTGCAGGTGACACGATTTTGGTCTTGGAGAAATGGGTCTTCACTTGGATGGGTATAGGGTATTGGGGCTTTGGTTGTTGAATATGGTTAAATGTGAGATGGGATTGGAACCGGGTTGAAGGATTCGGGTAGGGGAGGCTCGGGTTGGAGAAGTAGAGGTCCGGTGGAAGGTTGCTGGGTATATGGGTTGTCGGCCCGTCGGATTCGGGGCTGGTCAGTGAGGTGTGGGTCAGTTGGGTAATGGTCCGGCGCCGGAGGCGAGGGTTTGGGCGAGATGGAGGTTGGCGTGGGCAGGTCTTTCCGGGATCAGGTGAGGTCCGATGGGGGTTTCTGGGTTGCGGGTCCGGCGGTGATAGGGGCTGGAAGTAGGGGTCGGGAGTTGGAGTAGGGATAAGGGCCATGGCTGTTGGGTATGTTGTTGGAAGATGAGAGAGATATGTTTAATGGTGGTGTGGCTATGGAGGTTTTAGGAGAGAGAGAGAGAGAGAGAGAGAGAGAGAGAGAGAGAGAGAGAGAGAGAGAGAGAGAGGAGAGTTTTTGTTGAAGGTTGAAGATAGGTGTGGTGATGATTAGATGTAGGAGGGTGTAGGAAGGTTAGGTGAGGGTGAAGGTTATGTTTGGATGTGATGATATGTGTAGGATTAAAGGTGTGAGTGATTTTAGGATAAGGGGAGTTTACGTGTGTGTTTTATTTGGACACATAAAAAATAACATAAAAAACTAAAACTAATAAAATAAAGACTCAATCAAAAATGAATCTAAAAAGAAACAAAAATAAGAATAAAATCTAATCAAACTAAAAATCCTAAATAAATATAAAATCAAATCAAACTAAAAAATAAATGAAATCCTAAAAAATCTAATGATAATAAAAACTAAAAACTAATCAAAATCAAAATAAAATAAAATTATACTAATAAAATAGAAAATAGAAAATGAAACCTATAAATTTTAAATCAATGCAAAATAAATCCTAAAAATAAAAAAGACTCAAACTAAAAATCTAAAAATATATAAAAAGGTACAAACAAAACATACACACGGTTTGGGGTGGGTTTAGGCTAGGTTTAGGCTCGAGTAGGGTTACGTGGGAGGGAATTTAGCTCCATAAAATGCGCATTTGCCTCGATATATAGCTTTTGACACCGCAAACGGACATTTGACCTACAAGATAAATATTTAATCACATAAGACCCAGATTGCCGAGAATTAGTAACTAAAGTACGTCTATTTGGGGTATAAATTGTACAGTTTTGGGTGCTTATCAATTATATGTTAGCGAGATAAAGATTTGATAATTATTATAATTATTATTTACTTATTTGTGATAAGTAAATAGCTATGTGATTTATTATATGTCATGTATGAGTGAAAGTAACAGTTTATTACAATATGTCGATAGAGTGTTACATCGACAAATTGGTATATTTTATGGGCGACGCATAGGGAATGTACGTGCCGGGCCCTACTAATGAGATGTTAGCGTATTTTTAGTTAGGTTACTCGAATGACATTTTTAAGTTCACCGATGATACGAGAAGGGTTGAACAGTCTAGAATAAGTACCCATGTGTTATGTTTGGGTTACATGGACTTTTTAGACATAACGGGACCCATATGTGGGTAAGAGGGTCATTTTATACTTAGGTCTAAAAAGAAAAAAATGGGATTAGGTTAATTAAGGGGGTATTTAAGAGGCTGGGAAGGTGCATGGCTTCCCACCTTTCTTATTTAACACAAGAGATTGAGAGAGAGACCTAAAGAAGAGAAAAAGAAGAAGAAAGAAGAGGAACTTTGAGAGGAGAAGAAAAAGGACTCAACCCATTATCAAATTTGTAGAAGACTTTGTATTTAGTCCAACGAGGCAAGTAGTTACTTGTTTCATGCGGAAATTTTATAGTAGTTATTTATTTTCATGATTACAGGTAAAAATCTAAAAATTAAGATGTTAAAGATTGAAACTTTGTAATTGATATATAGATTCAAATGTTTAAAGATAAGGTTTTCTAAATGAATCATTAATGGAGATCAATCCTGCGTGAAATTCTAAATATATTATGGGATTTAATTGGATGAACATGTAGAACTTGTACATAAATCCTGGATATTTGTTAATTAATTTACGAAAGATTCTAGGTTGAATTAATTGGAAGTTTGATTTAAATTACTAGGGTTTGATTCGAGTTTTGGGGTTAACTTTATGATTAAATACCTATGGAATGTTAGGGTAATGTTGTAATAGTTAATTTTTGTGTTTGGAGTGGTTGGAAACCTCCAATGGATGATTTGGAAGAGAAAAGCCCGAAGAAGAAGATGTTGAGAAAAACAAATTAGTTCACTCCCTTAGCGAACCTGATCACTTTTGGAAGTTGGATAAGGTTGTGAAGAATCGAGTTACAAAGGTTGGGCGCTAGTTTCGTATTTGTTTTTAATTTGTTATGAATTTTCTCGTAAAAGGTGTGTGATATCTAAATTTTAAATTGGTGATTTTGGATTGGGCTTTATTTTGGAAATTTTGATTTTTGGGGCAACGAACCAGTTCGATTTGCTGGCCTGTTAAATTTTTATTCATGTGTTGTTATGATCCGTTAGGACTTGGGGACTCGCCGCAGGGGCTTCCAACATATTATGGGATTATTAGGGAAGACTTTATAGAGTTTGATACATGTGATAGGCTATTGTTAGATGGGTTTGAGTGAGGAGAACCAAGGATTCAAGTGTGTGGCTATTTGTTTACTTAATTAAGAAGTTGGGTTGAACTTAGGGATTGGGTGAATTGTGCGCGGTGGGTTACGCATATGAATTTGATACTTATTTTACACACACACACACACACACACACACACACATACATACACTTGTGTGTGTGTGTGTGTGTGTGTGTGTGTGTGTGTGTTGTTTTGTTGAACATAACTACTCTTGAGTGCTATCGTAAGAGGTTGCGCGTAGTGATCGGTCCACCCTAGCATTGACCAATAGGTGTTGGGTTGATTCCCTGGGTCATAGTACTGTTGAATGGACACTATCCGTATGTGAGGATATGTGTTGATTTCGAGTCCAGTTGGGCATAATGTGTTATGGTTGCAACCCTTGGAAGTATGTCTACCTCTGTTGTATGTGTTTTCGTTTAGGATCGGTGGTGAGATTCTAACACGGTGGCTCGGTGTGAGGCATGATGCCTAGAGCCGAATAGCATACGAGGGATGCATCCACGAGGTCTCAGCTCTAGGTATGCAATTATACATATAGAGAGAATGATATATATATATATATATATATATATATATATATATATATATATATATGTGTGTGTGTATATATATATATATATATATATATATATGTATGTTTATATGATATAGTGTAAGTATCTATTTATAGCATGAGTGTAGTTGTGTTTATTACATGATTATTTATTTATAGCAAGTGTGTCGCCACAATATTAAATATGAACATATACCTAGAGAAGGTAGTTATACTTAACTAATAGAGGGTATTAGTGGGATTGGGCTTAGATAACTGTCATATTTTCGATAATTTAATTAGGATAATAAATTAACACATTAGGTGCGCACTATAGTTTAGACATGGGGTTTATCTTAAGTGAGTGCGACTGATTAATTATGAAATTAATACACTACTATTTTAATCTATTTTAAATAATTACCTACTTGCAAAATGTTTCTACATTACGGGCTTTAACCTGCAGGCTTTCGTTTTTCCTTGTTTTTCTTTTATTATCCCAGGTTTGTAGCAGCTGAAGTCAGGATAAAAGGGATATATTCATTCTTGTCGTGTAGCAGTTGTTGATGCTATTTCTTTATTTAGACGCCCCATTTTATTTTAACTACATAGGATATGTCATTTTGGTTTTAGTTTTGGGCATCTTGTGCATAAATCGATAGGCCATTGTATTACCGTCAGTCATTTATATTCCAGAATCAATTTATTTATTCAGTTACCATGGATGTTTTATTTGGTGATCGATGGTTTATTTGGTTCAGTCTTTTTATCGATTGATGCATGAGGATTATTCATTCATTTTCAATTATATAATTTTATTCATATTATATAATTTCAATTAGTAGAGGATTGGTCACTCGGTATTAGAATAGGCGAGTTATCACAACTGGTACTAGAGCATTAGGTTCTAGTGTCCTTTGGATCTGTGCTGACTTGTTATGTTGTCAACATTACATTTTTTTTATATAGATCCCTATGATTAGGATTGTTGTTTCACATTGCGCATTTACGTTCTTTTATTATTACTTAAATTTGAAGTTAATCTCATACAACTTTGGTTTGGTTTCAAATTTCAAACTCAAGGAGAGGTCGACCTGTACGTGCCGCGAGGAGGGCCATAGAGGAGGAGGCTCAACCGGAGCCACAAACCACTATGGGAACTGGGACCGTAGCAGAGGTCACAGCTATTATTGAACAGAAAGTTAATGCCACTACGAATGCCGTGACATAGTTTTTTTCTCTAGTTACATACATAGTAGCTAGCAACACCAGTTCTGGCTCACCTAGTGCCTTCAGTTTGGGAGAGAGTTAAAGAGGACTTTCAGAAGGGCCATCCACTAGACTTTTAGGGGAATGCAGATGTTGTAGAATCTAGCTAATGAAAGAAGGACATCCAAAGGCATTTGTGTATGGTTTAGAGAAGATAAATTCTAAACAAGGTACTAGATATGTTCAATATAATTATAACATCTCTCCAGTGGTGGGAGTCGATTACCACATCATAGGAGAGGGATTCGATGACTATCCTGGTGTTTTGGTTGCGGTTTAACTGCAAGTTATTTTCGACAGCAGTATAGACGAAGATGAGGAGGAGATTTTTAGATATCTCATAGGAGGTCCAAATTATGGTCGAGTATGAGGAAGAGTTTAGTCGCCTGAAGAACTTTTTGCTAGAGGAGGTGAACACAGATGAGAAGAAGATTCTTAAGTTTATGGATGGACTTACTTGAAGGATTTATTAGCATTTAGTGGGGAAACTGACATTGAGAAAATATACAAATGTCGTTAACACCGTGTTGCTTCATTATTAGGATCAAATATTCAAACATAGGGGATCGAATAGAACCGAAGATCGAGCTAGCAGGCCAAGATTAGGGGCAACGGTGCCAGCGGGGTGCCACAGTAGTAGAGTTAGCAGTAGGAGCATGGTTCCCACTAGGGGGATTTATTAAGAGGTTTAAGATGAGTAATGGTAGTTACAGGTAAGGACATTAGGTCCAATTGCAAACTCTTTGAGTCCAGGGGAACCAGACCGGAGGAAAATAAGGTTGGGGTTATTAGGACCACAGATAGGATCAACTTCTTTAGGGTTAGTAGGACAAGAGGAAAGCAGATTTTATAAGGAGGAATTTTGTGTGTGGGGAGCATGGCCATATGCACCGTCCATGCCCAAAAAGGGCTAGAGGTGAGTAGCAGGAGGCCTAACTGAGATAGTAGTTACAAAAACTTCTTGCCCCACTAGAAGTTCTCACATTTCGGCCTCAGTAGGGGCAGTTTGGGCATGTGTATCACGACTGTGTATCGATTTTACAACCAACACCATTAACGATTGAGGGTATGTTTTTATTTCATGAACATTTAAGGCGAGTGTTGTTTTGTCATGAGTGCGTTATATATTTGTTTACACTTGATACACGCGTCATATATTATTATCATCGTATATTTATAGTTGGGTAGAGGGGCTCCTATTCATTCCATCTGCAGGGGAGTGAGTGTGGATATTTGGAGGTTATATTTTTAGCGGATCTACTAGTTTTAGTAGTGTATGAGTATGATTTTATCTTGGTTAGGGACTGGTTAGTTACGGTTAAAGAGATGGTTGACTGTTATAGCAGGACTATCATGGTTGCTTTTCCAGGGCAGGATAGGTTTCATATGACGATGCCTTGTTCCGAGGGAGGGTCGAGCATGAGTTTATATTATATGTAGGATGAGACTTTGGAGAGTATAGTCATCTCATTAGGTATGAACCCTGTGTTTAGGGAATTTACTAATGTTATTTTAGTGAATAGTGAGGTGATAGTCTTATTAAGAGGTCGAGTTATGATCGACTTAGCACTGAGAACTAGGCAATAGTGTGAGTGTTGTATCGTATGATCCCTTGGGAGAGGTATGATTTGAAAGGTCATATTTAGTAGCTTTTGGGTAGGGTTTTTGAGTGCCCCAATACTATGTCTTGGGCCAAAGGATATCGATAACCGATTGAGATAGGAGATAGTATATCTGGAGGGTTCCTTTTTTGGATTTCGCTTGTGAGATGTCCCATGCTTGAAGCTTAGTAAGTGTCGGGAGTCAAGAGATATTTGGGCTCTAAAACATTGGTTTAGTCTATTAGGCATTACATGTGTGAAGATATAACGCTTTGAGCAGAAAGCTATTATACGATCTACGGCTAGAGGAGTCAAGTAATTCTATGTAGAGAGCACTTGGGGATGTTTACAACACTATTTGAATAACTAGGGCAATATTAAGAAGAATTAATTCACGATTATTAAGGTTTGCTGTATGATGATGCAGGGCATGTGTAGTTTATTTTTTATGTATGTGGTATTTGTGCATATAAGCACGTGGTATAGGGTGTATGGATGCCCTAGTCAGTTCGATATTCAATATCTTCCAGGAAAATAGAACTTTGTGGTAGATGCATTGATAGATATACCTGTAGGGATGTTGGAAGCAACTTTGGAAGGCAAAGAAGATTGGTTTTTATCAGGAGGAGGAGATAGTTCAGGCATTATAGCAGTGATGACCGTCCCAATTGAGATCGTTTGATGATACGAAGGCATAAGAAAGGTATCTGTCTGGTCAGGAGAGGGTTCAACAGTTATTGGTAGGTAAATATGACTCTTACTCAGTCAGTTTTAAGGTTTTCTAGCTTGTGCATCAATGGGAGGTTAATTATTCTAGACAATGAGGAGTTACGGTGCCAAATTATGTATAAGTCACACGAGTTAACATTTTTGGTGCATCCCAGGAGGAATAAGATATGCCAGTACATGAGGAGGCAGTATTAGTGGGTCAGTATGGGCCAATTCAGGTGAATTACATGATAGGACAATGTGCTTAACTTTTCATTACAGAAAGACACGAGGAGTCGCTCAACATTATTTTGTATCGAGATAAGTTCTTTGTGTCCCACTTCTAGTAGAGTTTTTTTAGAAGGCAATGGGTGCGTTTGGGCATGGTGTATCACCCACAGACTGATGGGTAAACGAAGAGGGTGAAGCAGTTGTGGAGGATATGCTGAAGATGAATATTTTGGATTTTAAGGGTAGTTGGGAGCAATATTTGCCTTTGGTAGAGTTTTTATATAATAACTCATACTAGTTTAATATTAGCATGGCACCTTTCGAGGCCTTATATGAGAGACAGTGTTGTTTACCCTCTTATTAGTGAGATGTGAGGAATAATAAGCTTCTCCAGTAGGACGTGATTCGGGATACTTCGAAGAAGATTGATTTGATCAAGGATCGTATTTGGCTAGCTCAAGAAAATAAAAGAGTTATGCCGATATTAACGAGAGATTTTTAGGGATTGACGTACATGATCAGGTGTTGCTACGGGTATCTACCAATTAAGAGCGATGTTTGTAATTAAAGGAAAGTTGGCACCTTGATATGTAGGACCTTTTCCTATCATCGAGAGGGTAGGGACGGTTCCATATAGGCTTGCCTTACCAAGCACTTTAAGAAGATTCATGATGTGTTTCTTGTTTTGTGGCTGAGGAGGTATCTCAAGGATGACGTAGTGTGTCAGCATATAAAGTTAGAGGAGATTTCCTTATAGTTGGATATTCCTATAGGGAGAGACCTGTTGTCATTTTAGGTCGTAGTGAGTGGATGCTTGGGGCAAATGTGGTACTATTAGTTTGTGTACAGTGGAGGTACAGAAATATTGTCGAGTCGAAGTAGGAGTGTGAGGATGACGTGAGGGAAAAGTATCTAGAGATTTTTGTGGAAGCTAAGTTTGAATTTTGAGGACAAAATTCCATTATTAGGGATAAGAATGTAATACCCCATATTTTTATCATTAATTAATTTACATGTGCTTTGTATTATTAATTTAATTGGGGAAATGAAATTGGATTCTTAGTAAATATTGATTTGCGAGATACAAATTTAATAATTATTATAATTATTATTTATTTATTTGTTATAAGTAAATTGTTATGTGATTTAGTGTATCTTGCGTATGAGTGAAAGCAACGGTTTATTATGATATTTTGATAGAGTGCTACATTGGTGGATTGGTATATTTTATGGATGACGTGTCGGGTACCTACGTGTCAGGCCCGATTAATGAGATATTGGAATATTTGTAGTTGGGTGACTCGGATGACCTTTTCGATTGCACCAGTGATCCGAGAAGGGTCAAAACAGTCCATAATAGGTATTCGGGTATTATGTTTGGGTTCCAGTGGATTTTTAGACATAACAGAACCCGTATATGTGTAGGAGAGTAATTTTTCACTTAGAGATAAGAAGAAAAATGGGATTAGGTTCATTAAAGGGATATTTAAGAGGGTGGGAAGGTGGATGGCTGCCCACCTTTCATATGTTACACAAGAGATTGAGAGAGAGAGAGAGGGGGAGAGAGCCTTAGAGAAGAGAAAAAGAATAAGAAAAAAAGAGGAAACTTACAGAGGAGAAGAAAAATGACTCAATCCGATTAGAGGTCTAAATTTGAAACTTAAGATGTTAAATATTAAAACTTTCTTAATTGATATAGAGATTCAAATGTTAAAAGACTTGGGATTGTAAACAAATCATTAATGGAAATTAATCATACGTGAAATTTGAAATATATTATAAGATTTTAATGGATGAATATAGAACTTGAATATAATTAATTTGAGAAAATTATGTGTTGGATTAATTGGAAGTTTGATTTAAAATCCTAGGGTTTGATTTGGGATTTGGGGATAATATTTTGATTAAATACCTCTGGAATGTTAGGGTAATGTTATAAGAGTTAATTTTTATGGCTGGAGTGGGTAAAAATCTTCATTAGAGGGTTTGTAAGAGAAAAGTCTGAGGCAGAAGATGTTCTGAAAATTGTACTGGTTCACTGTTTACTTTTGGAAGTTGGATAAGGTTGTGCATAATCGAATTATAAAGGTATGGATGCCAATTTCGTATATTTTTTTAATTTTTTATGAATTTTCTACCAAAAGGTGTACGATGTGAAAATTTTAAATTGGTGATTTTGGATTGGGATTTCTTTTGAAAATTTCGATTATGGGGGCAACGAACCAGTTCGATTTGCTGGCCTGCCTAATTTTTATTTGTGCATCTTTTTGACCCGTTAGGACTTGGGGATTAATCGTAGAGGCTTTTCAGGGTACTGTGAGATTACTGGGGAAGACTTTATAGACTTTGGTACGTGTGATAGGCCAATGTTATACGGGTTCAAGTAAAGAGAACCAAGGATTCAAGTAAGTGACTATTTGTTTAATTAATCGGGATGTTGGGTTGAACTTTGGGATTGGGTGAACTGTGCGAGGTGGGATATGCATACGAGTTTAATAATATATATATATATATATATATATATATATATATACTATTTGTTTTGTAGAACATACCTACTCACGATTACTATCGTAGGAGGTTTCACATAGTGGGCAGTCCACCCTGGCATTGACCAGTAGGTGTTGGGTTGATTCCCTAGGTTATAGTATTGTTGCATGGCCACTATCCATGTGTGAGGATATGTGTTGGTTTCGAGTTCGATTGGTCATGATGTGGTATGGTTGCGACCCTCGGATATATGTTTATGACTGCCTCCGTTGTATGTATTTTTGTTTGGGATCAGTGGTGATATTCTGACCCGGTGTCTTGATGCGAGGAGTGATGCTTGGTGCTGGATAGCACACAACTCAGGGGATGCAGTTATACATATATATAGAGTGATATATATATATATATATATATATATATATATATATGTTTGTTTATATGATATAATGTAAGTATATATTTATAGCACAAGCGTAGCTATGTTGTGTTTTTTTATGTGATTATATATTTATAGAGAATGTAGTTATACTTATCTAATAGAGGTTATTAGGAGGATTGGGCATAGATATATGTCCAAAATAGACTGGGTAGTTTAATTAGGATAATAAATGAACATGTTAGCTGCGCACTATAGTTAAGAGGTGAAGTTTATCTCAAGTGAGAGCGAGCAATTAATAATGAAAGTAATACACTACTGTTTTAATTTATTTAAAACAATTATCTACTTGCAAAATATTTTCTACTTTATGGTCTTTAACCCACATACTTTCTTTTTCATTATTTTTCTTTTATAATCCCAGATGTGCAGTAGCAGTAGTTGGGGACCACAAAAATAGATTCTTGTTAGGCAGTGATTATGGACGTTACATCTTTGTTTCGACGTCTGAGTCTATTTTAACTAGATAGCATTTGTATTTCCAGTTTCAGTTTTCGACATGTTTCCCTTAGATGGATAGGCTTTTATATTACTGTCAGACATTTATATTTCAATGCTCAGTTTATTTATTCAGTTATTGTAGAGGTTTTGTTTGCTGATCCATGGTTTATTTGGTTCACTCTTTTTATCTATTGATGTATGAGGATTATTCATTCATTTTCAATTGTATAGTTTTATTCGTATTACTTATATTATATTGTGATTGTGACAGTGATACTGAGAATGAACCATCTAAGATTTGTGTTTTATTTTAGTGGAGGATTGGCCATCCAGTATTAGAATAGGCGGGCTATGACAAGTATTATTCAAGAATGGTTCGGATGAAGCCTTATCCAGTCTACCATCTTATAGGATTCTAATCTATTTAAATAGAATAATGTAAACTATCCTTTTCCAATTGATGACAAGGATGATGAAGGTGGTGAGGAGGAATCGTTCAGCGATAAACCTGCTAGTGTTGAGGTGGAAAAAATCAATGCCTACTAACAAAAACACATTGGATCTTACCAAGATGTGGAGAAGGATAAGGATAGATCTAACGCTATTAAGGACTTGAAACAAGTTGGTGCCTTTCAAGTTGTTGAGAAGGTGAAAGATGGGGCCGAATAATTAGAACATACCAGTGTTGGCCAAGCTACTGAGAAGGAAAGGGCAGGAACAAATCAGTGTTGGCCAAGCTACTGGGATCCACTTAGATCACTTTAGGAGACATTATACCTATTTTTTCTTTCCTTTGGTCTAAAATGTAGGGGCCTGCCCATTAAATTTTTTCAATGAAATCCAAAGTTTTAATCAACCTTAATACTCATTTTTCTTGTAATATTATCTATAACTTTTTCCTTTTATTGAGTTGAATGACCTGCCACTTTAGCCTTGAAATTTTCAGTTTAAGGCAAGATACGCAACACTCGTTGCTGCACATTATGACTTTGAGGAAAGATGTGCAAGACTGCCTATTGCCAATTGTGATGATATTGATGAAGAACTTGACTATATATTAGGATCGGATGCTTCATCACACACAAAACAAGCCTACTCAAACCCACGCCAACTTTTCCATCACGATGTTGCACCATTGTTGTTTATCATGATATGATTTTTGCCAACTAGTCCAGTCATTGTGAAGGCTTAGCCAATTTGAAGGCTAAATTTGACAAGGATGTTTTCAGGCTCACTAAAGTCAGAGGATTTGATTGGAAGTTGGACAATGTAGAGTCCATGTATGCCAAAAAGACTTTTATTTTACAAGATGGACTTATAGGATCGAGGGATGTTTATTCCCTCCTTGAGAAAGAAGATAATGACTTGAGGGCTGATCAAGGGAGAACCAAAAAGTTTTTAATCGAAAAAAAAAGATAGTGGGGGTGACTTATTTCTCTAGAAGGAGCACATTCAACTAAGGTAGCACCTTGAGAGGAATTAAAAGTCTTTACACGACAGGTATACGATCATTAGAGGGCTATTAGAGAGACTTAGTCGTCTTATATTTCAATACCACAAGCAACCTTGCCAAGTGTGGAATGGCGACTATGATGAAAATGCGCGATAAGCACGGGGCATGTGATAACGAAATAAAAAAAATTATTCGCAAGTTTCCAATTAAACCATATTCAATTAGAGTCTATTTTTTAACAAAATAAATACAGTCCATAAACATGGGTTAAAATTAAACAGATGTTAAATTGAACACGGTATTTCAATTAAATCCTAAAAACATGCATCTAGATGATATTGTTGATGTAAAAAACTAGATTACTCTAATTATTTAATCACAGATAAATAAATAAGACAAAAGATTTTAAAGTGGTTCAGCCTTATATGAATGGCCTACGTCCACTGTTATGTTATTGCTGAGTGTTTGAGAATTCTTGATTACAAGTGCTATCAAGAAATTTCGGTCCCCTTGAATGAGGGTGATACAAGGTATTTATATCCCTTTAGGCTGTACATGAAAGGGTGCAACATTAAATGATACACATATGAAAGGGTAATTCACTTAATGTTCTTCAAACGTGCGCGTCAAGATGATAAGCATTCAATGAATAGTTGAACTGTTGATTATCTGGCATTTAATCCTGTGGTCGAGATGTAGCTCGAACCGCCTTAGTTGCTTGTCGTCCTAGAGTACCTCGAAGCATTGGAGTTCCTCGGAAGACTGGCATTCCTCGGAGTATACTTGTTGCTCGGAGTGAGTATGTTGGTCGGGGAAATAATCTTCCTCGTTGCTATTGTGCCACGTAGATTGACACGTGTCTTATTATTATTCATCCATATCAGCATACTAATTTTGGTATCAACAGAAGCCCCCAATGTTTCATATTTCGAACTTTGACGAGTATGGAACATTCTTTCTCGGTATATGGCAATATTAAATGACCCTCCTGGGTTTTAGGAACTTTTTCTTCGTATTTAAATTTCCTTCCAAATTCACATAATCCACCTTTTTGTATTTTTAAAAGCGCTTCGATCTTTGTGCATTTTTTGTCCTTTTAGCCGCCGGTAGCGTAATAGTTTCCTTTTTGTAATCATTTCTTTCGCCGTTTCCCAAGGCAAGGTATTTAAACTTCAGAGGCAATCCCATCGTCTTCTACCTTTTCAATTTCTGCTTTCGAGTTTTCTAAAGCTTTTCTCTCTCTTGTGCGTTCATTTCCTCCTTCGTTTGTTTGTCAACAGATCTCCTTTTTTCCTGTAAGATTTTCTTCCTTCTTCTTCATTTCTTTTTATTCACCATGGTTTATATTATCGAATCTCTTGAGAAGTTCCGCTCTGACTTCTCTATTCCTTCTTGGGTAACTTTGGAGGTTCTTTCTGAGCCTTCAAGTTATTTTGATTTGGCTGAGGGACACTGGTTCCCTAGCCTATTTATTGCTGAATGTGGATTTTCTTTTCCACCAAATCCGTTGTGTTTAGAGTTCTGTCAGTACTTCGATGGTGTCCCTGCAAAAATATCCCCCAACACATGGAGAATAGTTAATGGGGTATATAGGTTAAATCAAACTCATGGAACTCGTATAGGAATTCCTGAGATTATGTACTGTTACAGATGGGCTGTTTTAGACAATGTTTTTTATTTAAAAACTAGGTTTTTGAATAGGGCCTTAGTAGTCAACCTCCCTGATGCCAACAGGGATTATTTTGAACACGGGGTAGTTATAAAAAATTGGCAGCATGCCCCTTTGGTTGGAGATGCAGTATATGAGGGTCCCAGATGCCCCCCATATGGCAATGGGATAGGTCGTTTTCATCTTATTTTGTTTTTGAAATTATGATTTCACTGTATTTGATAAAATGTATGACTGATATTTCAATATGTTCTTGTTTGCAGTTGACAGCAAGAGAAAAACTCCAAAAGAGTCAGAAGTTAATATAAAGCAATTGAAACATATCTGGAGTTTGCACCAGAGGGTTGCAGATGAGCACATCAGGTCTGCTTCATATTTGTTGCAGTACAGGAGCTACACATCATCCTTTACTTCTCGTCCTGTGGTCAGCATTAGTGACCCATTGCCAGCTTACGAGGAATCTTCACCAGAATCTCACATTCCTCTAAGTCAGAAGATGGGCAAGAGAAGAGTTCCTGCTATCTTCGAGGAGACTTACTCTGTCGGGGATGGAAAGAGGAACAAGGCTGAAGTCCCAAAGGGGACCAAGAAAATTGATGTTGTTCCTTCTGTTACTATTCAGAAGGCTGCCGAGAAGCCTCCAATGGCTCCGAGCAAGAGAAGTACTTCTGTGGAAGTGGTCACTATTTCCCCCACCAAAGGTTCTTTGGCTGAAACTGCTGAAGTTCCACTGAGGAGATTGAAGAAATCCTCCTCGGTTAGTTTTTCTGAAGCCATTCCCCAGCTCTAAACTAGTGGAGCTGGTGTTCCAACCATCATTCCCCCGAGCTCTGCAATGAGCTCGGTAAAGACTTGGATTATTCCTGAAGTCCAAGGCATCGAGGAAAACATGCCTATGGATATGCTGACATCCCTAGCTACTCGTCACATTGCTTCAGTAAGTTTCTTTTTATCTTGAATTTTTCCTTTTATCAATATATGTATCTCGGCACTAACTCATCACTACCTTCTTTTTTCAGCTGGTGAGTTGTTTTAACACCATTGTGAAGAAAGATGAAGCGCTCAAGGCTTCAAGCTCCTCGTCTGGAGTAGAGGATGCATTCCAGGGTTTGGCCCAATCTCTGAAGGAATCTCGTCAGAAGTATGACGAGGATAAAGGTGAATGGGAGAAGAAATTGGCTGCATCTGAAACAGAGAAGGTGCAGTTGGGAAACAAAGTAAAGGACTTGGAGAGGGAGAACAAGAAATACTCCGAGAAGCTCACTACTTTCGGGGAGCTTGAAAATAAGTTGAAATCAGCTGAAGAAGAGCTGACACTTCTGCGCAAAGCAAATCGTCAGAAGGAGGAGTTGGAGGCCAAGATGAAAGCCTCCGAGGACCTTCTATCCGAGAAGCTCTCCTCGGAGAAGATGAAGAGAAAAACAACTGTGAAGAAATACTTTCGAACTGGTTGGGATAAAGGATGGGATAGGGGGTAGCAGCAATGATGACCCAGGTGAATTATGGAAGTTTGAAATACTTCCATGATGGTTGGGTTGCTGCCTTGCAGGAATTAAAGGTGAGCGAGGACTCCGAGCTATTTCAACAACATCTCCCTGGTCCTCCTCCAGTTATTGAAGACGAAGATGAAGACGGAGCTGCATCTGAAGAATCTTCAATGATTGTGGGTGATCAAATCCTTGCTCCTCAACCCAACCAGACATCTGCTGAGGAGATTTCTTCTTTGCCTGCTTCTCTTGAACAAATCCCAACTTCAGCCGATCAAATCAGTGTTCCCACCAAGCAACTAAGCTCCTCGTCCCAGCCTCCTGAGAAAGTCTTGGGAGACAAGGAAAAGGTGTGAAGTTGTTCGGTACTATCTTTCTGTTTTTCTTCTTAATTGTACTTTGTATCTCAGATCTTTGTAACTTTGCCTTATGATGCTCTGTTTGCTTTTTTTATTAACTCTTTCCTTCTCTCCTTTATTAGTTTATGGATAGAATGGAATTGATATCTACCCATGATACAAAGATGATGCAACAATGCCATGAATATTATAAGGCTGGTCACACAGACTTGAGTGTATCAGAAATTGCCGACATCCTTGGTCATGATGCTTCAGAGCAAGCAGTTGAGGCTTATCGGTACCTGAAGGATTTACTTGATCGAGCTGTGGCCAATAATGTGGCATACTACGAATTGATCGAGGAGCTTCATTGTACCCTAGAAGATCTTCAAAATCAACACAATAAATCAACTGCCCTGTTGCACGAGGAGTATGAGAATAGATATCAACAGCTTTCTTCCGAGACAGGCCACAAAAAGATCATTGCTGGGTAAAATGTTAGGGAGAGAACCCTAAAAGGTGAAGTTGAGGCCTGCAGACAGATCGCCGAGCTGCTGGAACAAGAGAACAACAATTTGCAGAAAGAGTTGGCACAGTATAAGTCTGCAACTTCCTCTTCCACTGCCTTGGTACCAGTCTCCGACGAAGGGTTCTCATTCTTTAAGGTTGAGAATGCCAAATTAAGGAAAGAATTGGATACCTTAAGAAGGTCTGGTATTTCTGCTACTGCTCGGGGACGAGGAAGAGGTTCTCGACCTGCTCGGGGAGGATCAAGGGCTCTTAGTCGTAATGTTGAAGAAGCTCGTACTCAATCAACGTTGGAAACTCAAGCGTTCCAATTGAATGCGAAAGATCGGGCTTTGTCTGAAATGTCCAAGAAAATCCTAACTCTGGAGGATCAACTTGCATCGACCAAATCTACTCTGGATAATAAAGATGCTCTTGCCAAGAACTTTCATGAGCAGTTAGAGAAATTAACTTTCCAATTCCACAAACAACCTCGTGAGTTCTGGATGGCAGGCTATAATGAAGCCCTTTATCACTTGGATGCTCGCATTGAAAATGCCAATAATGAAGGTTATAAGCAGGGATGGTTGAATGCCCTAGGTGTATTAAAATTGGAGCAAGGGCATTATTTATGGGATTATCATACTCCTGGGCTATTAGACTTGCCTGTGCCACCTTATAAATTGGACATGGAATGGATCCCAGCTCGTTCCATTCCTCGGAGCTTAATTGCAAAATACCTCGGCGACTATAATCTTCATTCACAAATCGAGGTATCTCGTCCCGAGCATCTACTGGATACACCTTCTGTGATGAACGTCAGAATGCTCAGAGATATTAACTTCATTAATTCTCCTCTTTGCCTGGAAGATCCTCCTGCTGGCGAGGAGCCTGTTTCAAAAGCTAAGGGAAAGAAACCAATAGAGTAGGAATCTCAATGTAATAGTTAGCACATATGTAATTTGTAATTCGTTTTGAATTTTAATGAAAGACTTATTTTTTGTTTGAAAATCTGTATTGCTATTGTTTTGTACTTGTCTAACACTTTTATATTTGTGATTGCACAACAATTCTTTGTGGTTCATCGACCAATCTAGTAATAAAAGATTACAAGTATAAAAAATGTTGCTCGATCACTTAATAACAAAGTAATGAGTATAAAAAATGTTTAAATTTTTTCCAACCAACCAAGGTTGTTAAATTGTGCTCGTTGACCAATTATAATTAGTGAGAGTTTTTATCCCCGACTAACCATACTTGGCAATTTTTTTCATAAAATGTGTCCGACCAACCAAGGTCGATCATCTTATCCTCGTCGACCAAATACAGTTAGTGGATTTTTATCCCCGACCAACCATACTTGGTTCAGTTTGGAATATTTTGTATTATCTAGAATAGTTTTACCTTCCGACCAACATAAGTTGGCATATTTTGTTTCTTAACCAGCCGAAATTGGCATTTTTAAGAATGTTGTTCTTGCCCTTTTACCAACCGGAGTTGGTCATGGGTTTGAACTATCATGTCCACTAGTTATTTTACCAACCGGAGTTGATCACGCTAGTGTATGCCTCCTAACCAAAGGATTATAGTTTTTTCTCGCTATTTTACCAACCGAAGTTGATCACGCTCGAACTATCTACTAGTTATTTTACCAACCGGAGTTGGTCACGTTAGTGTATGCCTCCTAACCAAAGGAGTATAGTTTGTTCTCGCTATTTTACGAACCGAAGTTGATCACGCTCGAACTATCTACTAGTTATTTTACCAACCGGAGTTGGTCACGCTAGTGTATGCCTCCTAACCAAAGGAGTATAGTTTGTTCTCGCCCTTTTACCAACCGGAGTTGGTCGTGGGTTTGAACTATCATCTTCTTTTTGCTGTCGAGCAGCGTAGTGTACAACACTAGTATTCCCCGAAAAACTTTCAAACAAAGGAGAGAAAAATGGTGAAACATCATCGTTTTATTCATATTGATGGACTTGCTGTACATTTTACATCACTGATAATACTTGCGAAGGTGTTTAGCATTCCAAGCTTTCTTGAATTCCTCTCCTTCTAGAGTTGCTATTCGGTAAGTTCCTGGTCGAACAACTTCTGTAACTCGGTAAGGTCCATGCCAATTTTCTTCCAATTTATTGTGCTTCTGAATGACCTTCTTTAGCACGTAATCTCCTTCCTTTAAATCGCATTTTTTTACCCTCTTGTTGTAGAACAAAGCTGTTCGTTGTTGATATGCAGCGTTCTTAATGGCTGCTTCTTCTATAACCTCCTCGAGCATGTTCAAATCTAATCTTCTCATCAATCACTGACTGAGGAACTAAAATTCAGCACTCTGTGTGTTGGTAGACCCAACTCTACAGGTATTACAGCCTCACTTCCAAATGCCAACATATATGAGGACTCTCTAGTTGCTGCTCGGGGAGTTATTCGGTAAGCCCACAATACTGACTGTAGCTCATTAATCCAATTTTCCTTAGCCTCATTTAACCTCTTCTTCAAACCATTTAATAATGTTCTGTTCGTCACTTCAGTCTGTCCATTTCTTTGAGGATGGCCTGGTGCTGAATGAACCTTCAAAATGTTTGACTGATGACAATAGGCGGCAAACTCCTCGTTATCGAATTGTGTTCCATAGTCTGTAATGAAGGCATGAAGGAGACCATATCGACAGATGATGTTCTTCCAAACGAATTGCTACACCTTCTCGTACGTCATATCAATAAGTGGCTCAGCTTCTACCCACTTAGTAAAGTAATCCACTGCGACAACGAGGTACTTGAATCTTCCTCGGGTCGTCGGCAGTGGTCCAACCAAATCAATTCCCCACATGGCAAATGGCCAAGGGGAAGTTATGGGTATCAATAATGCTTATGGAGTTCGTCGGATGGAGGAAAAACGTTGGCATTTATCACATCTCTTAGCATAGGCTATACAATCAACCATCATCGTTGGCCAGTAGTATCCCTGCGTCATCACCCTTTGCAAAAGTGTCTGACCTGCTACATGGGCTCCACAGGACCCTTCATAGATCTCTTAAATCAATTCTTTCACCTCGGAGGGATGTACACATCTTTGCAAACCTACCATAATTCCTCGTCTATACAAAATACCATTAGTTAGTACATACCGAACAGCTTTATACTTTAATTTCTTGGCAGCGAGCTTATCCTCTGGTAATTCTCCCTCCTCAATATATGCCCTGATGGGATCCATCCAAGATGGTCCTAAATCAAGGGTAATAATATTCATCGTCAGGTCTTCATCTATGCTCCGACTTTCTAATAATTCAATTGGTATCGTTCTTCGCAGTTCGGTACGAGTAGCTGATGCTAATCGGGCCAATGCGTCTGCTCGTGCATTCTCCATTCTTGGTATTCTGATCAACTGAATGGCATCAAATTCTGCCAACAACTCCATCGCCTTTGCATGATACTTGACCATTAATTCTCCTTTAACTGCATATGTTCCCATCATCTGATTCACAATTAATTGAGAATCACTGAATAGCACCAATTATTGCGCTTCCATAATCTTTGTTAAATTAAGACCTGCTATCATGGCCTCATACTCAACCTCATTATTGGAAGCTTTGAATTGGAATCGTAAGGCATATTCCACATCAATCTCGTCTGGGGTATTCAAAACAATCCCTGCTCCGCAACCTGTTGTACAAGATGACCCATCTACATACAATCTCCACGTAGGTAAATCGTCTTCAAAATTCTTATCTGACAACGTTCCTCGGTGAAATATTTGTTGTTTTGTTTCATCCTCCCCTGATATCTTTCGCTCCTCGTCGACCATCTCTTCTCTCCCTTTTACCAACCGTAGTTGGTCCGGGTTTGAATTTGATGATCTTTCTACATCCACAAGCCCTTTTACCAACCGGAGTTGGTCTGGACTCATGTCTGTTGATTCTGTAGCATCCACAGGTTGGTCAGCGAGCAACTTGTGTTCCTCGGGGGTATCAGGATATGTAAAATCGGCTATAAAGTCTGCTACAGCTTGCCCTTTTAAGGATGATTTGGGCTCATATAAAATATCATATTCACCAAGCTCTATTGCCCAGTACATCAGTCTCCCTGACTTTTCTGGCTTATGAAGGGCTTGTCTTAATGGCATGTCGGTATACACGATAATGGTATGGGCCTGGAAATATGGCCTCATTCTTCTACTTGCTTCAATTAATGCCAATGCCAATTTTTCCAACTTTGGGTACCTGATCTCTGCACCTCGGAAAGCCTTACTTGTGTAATAAATTGGCTTCTGGACTCCATTCTCCAATCTGATCAATGCCGAGCTGACCGCATTTTCTGATACTGCCAGGTATAAGTACAACTTTTCTCCCATCACTGGTCTGGACAGCAATGGAGGTGTTCCCAGATATTTCTTCAAGTCTTGAAAGGCTTTTTCACATTCATCATTCCACTCGAAAGTTTTTCGTAGTGTTTTGAAGAATGGAAGGCACCTATCAGTTGCTCTTGATACAAATCTATTGAGCGCTGCAACTCGTCCTGTAAGACTCTGCACTTCTTTCTTCGTCGTTGGAGATTGCAACCCTAAAAGATCTTTGATCTTTGCTGGATTTGCCTCAATGCCTCGCTGGTTGACGATGTACCCGAGGAACATTCCTTCTCGTACTCCAAAGGTTCACTTCGTCGGATTGAGCTTCATCTGGTATTTATCCAGTTGATCAAAGGTCTGACCTAAGTCAACTAGATGCTCGGCAGCTTTCTTGCTCTTTGTCAGCATATCATCGACATAGACTTCCATGTTGTAACTGATTTGTTCGGCAAAAACCTTATTCATCAGCCGTTGATACGCCGCTCCTGCATTTTTCAAACCAAAAGGCATAACATTATAACAATAAGTTCCCCCAGGGGTAATAAAAGAAGTGCTTTCCCTGTCTTCAGGTTTCATTTTGATCTGGTTGTAACCAGAGTAAGCATCCATGAAGCTGAGCAGCTCATGCCCCGAGGTAGCATCCACTAGTTGGTCAATTCTGGGCAATGGGAAGTGATCCTTTGGGTAGGCCTTGTTGAGATCAGTGAAATCAACACACATTCTCCATTTATTATTTTTCTTCTTCACCATCACCACATTTGCCAACCAGTCCAGATACTTCACATCTTCAATGAATTGGGCTTTCTGGAGCTTGTCGACCTCCTCTTGAATAGCTTGATTCTTCTCGGGGCTAAATACCCTTCTTCTCTGCTTTACAGGCTTGATCTCCTTATTCACATTGAGCTCATGACACGAGAAGTGTGGATCTATTCCTGGCATGTCTTTATGACTCCATGCAAAAGTTTTCTTTCTGTTTCTCAAGAAAGTTATCCACTCCTGTTTTATTCAAGCATCCAACGATGAATCTATCGGGGTTACTCGTTCAGGGTGTTCGTCGTCCATAATAACATTTTCTCTAGATTCTACCACCTGTCCTTTTACAAGTTGGGATTCATCTCTTGGATCAAGTGTTTCAATTTCCGTACTTTCATCCACCTGGTAAGTAGTAGTCTTTTTCCTTGATTCATCAAGCTCCTCTTGCTCGGCAGATGAAAAATAGCATTCTCGAGCTACTTTTTGATCACATTTCACCACTCCCACTCCGAAATTTGTTGGGAATTTTAAACATTGATGTACTGTAGATGGGACTGCTTCGAACTTCTTCAAACCAACTCTTCCCATGATGATGTTGTAGGCTGACTGCACATTCTTATCCATCACAAAGAAGCGTATTCTCTCTGTTCGACAAGCAGGCCAAGTTCCAATGAATATATCCAACTTGATCGTCCCAAGTGGAAAAATTTCTCGCCAGCGAAACCCAAAAGAGGTCTGTGATAAGGCTCCAATTGAGATAACTTCAAATTTAAACTGTCAAAGCACGAATAGTACATGATGTCAGCCGAACTTCCATTGTCTACCAGCACCCTTGAAATCACTACTTCTTTCATCCTCATTTTGATCACCAAAGGGTCATCGTGAGGGTAAAGAACACCTTCCAGGTCATTTTTTAAAAAGCCAATAACCAGCTTCTCTTTGTTTACCTTCCTCGGACGATCCTCCTCGGCCAAATTTATTCGCTGAATATACGAGCAAGCTTGTGCCTCTCCAAGGTAATCTTTTCTTTCT
The DNA here is from genome assembly GCA_949130495.1 of Sambucus nigra. Classification (NCBI taxonomy): domain Eukaryota; kingdom Viridiplantae; phylum Streptophyta; class Magnoliopsida; order Dipsacales; family Adoxaceae; genus Sambucus; species Sambucus nigra. Next base: position 546,008,939 of record OX422212.1, on the reverse strand, counting down.
GCAGTAAGATCTCCTCCTCCTGCATCTCCTCCTATAATAACATTACAATCAAATGACCCAAAACGTATGGAAAATACCTCTCGTTCTGGCTGCCTTGGTTTCTTGGGAAGATCGGGGTCATCCTCGGCATCATCTTCATGACCTCTCTTCTTTTTCTCCTCTGCTCGACGAGGAGATCTAGATCTCTCTCTAGTTCGATCATTATTTCTTCTTTCACCTCCCCGATCAACATACTTTGCTAGCTTTCCTCTTCGGATGAGTGTTTTAATCTCGTTCTGAAGAGCTATGCAATTTTTAGTCATATGTCCATGATCTTTGTGGAACTCGTAATATTTTTCCCTGTTCCTCGCATCAGGATCTGACCTCAGTTTCTTCGGCCACTTTACTTCCTCGCTATTCTTGATTTCTTCCAAAACATGATTAATACCCATTTTCAAGGGAGTATAATTATCGAATTTCTTCAGGACTTCCCATGATGACTTATTATTTATGGAACGCTTGTCACCGCCATTGCCCTTATGCTCTTTATTTTTAGACTTGTCGACGTCCACCTTGGTGTCTTTATCTATATTCTTCTTTGCAGCCATAGCTTCCTAGGCATTCATGATTTTGGCCACTTTTTCCATCAACTCTGACATAGTTTTAGGTGGATCTTTCGCTAAGGTGTAATACAACTTATTAGGCAATAACCCACTCATCAAGGCGGTTATTGCTGTCTTCTCCTCGTAATCTATAACTTCCAGCTTCTCGTTATTGAAACGAGTTATGTAATCTCTAGTACTCTCACCAGATTTTTGTCTAACACTTAACAAGTGTGCTACTCGTTTTACTGGCTTTGCTTCGAAACAGAAATTACCGATGAACAACTCGGCCAACTGAAAGAAAGTTGAAATCTTACCCCGAGGAAGATTATTGTACCATATCTGGGCAGCTCCAGTAAGAGTTCCTGAGAACTCTCTGCATCTCATCTCGTCGGGGACAGCATAGATATCGGTGGCAGCTTGATATTGCTCTATATGAAGAACAGGATCTGTCTTTCCGTCATATTTAAGGGTCACTACTGGTGCTTTAAACTTTGATGGTGTAGGAAAATTCACAATGGCCTGGACAAAAGGTGTCCCTTGAACAAAAGTTCGTTGTAGGGGATTCTTTGCCCTATCCATTTCTCCCAATCTATCCTCCAATCACTGAAGGGACCCTTTCCACGCTTCATTTCCTTCCTCGGGTCTATTGGTTCGAACAATAGATCCTTCTGAAGTAGCCTCTTGAGATCTATCTTGATGAGCATCTGGTCGTGATTGTGCTGATCCTTCTCTTAGATCTGATGGTTGTCGAAAACTCCTCGACATGGTCTTAGGTGGACTCCTATTCCTCCTAGGGCCTAATCGACTGAAAGGAGACACCCTACTCAGTCTTTCTAAGGCACTGGGTCTTTCTGGGGAGAGAGTGATACGTTGATCAGTATCTGTAGCCCTTATTGACGAAGTTCGCCCAGGTTAATAAGAGAAATCATCAGTCTCCTCATTACGATATGACTCAGTACGTCTGGATCGTGAAGCAAGTAAATAAGTTTGCCTCTGACCACTTCGTTGTCCTGAACGTGCAGGTGCACCGCCATGAAGGGTTTGTATGAGTTGCCTCATTGTGTCTTGCATGGCGGTTTGTCCTTGAGCCAGATTCGTCATAATCCCGGCCAGATCTGGAGGTGCAGAGGGATTTAGAGGATTTCCAGCATTTCCAGCGTTTCGATTGCTAGATTCTGGATTATCCGCCATTGATGATGAATGATTTTTGGTGAAAAACAATAATAACAATCGATTCCCACAGACGGCGCCAATCTGTTGATGTAAAAAACTAGATTACTCTAATTATTTAATCATAGATAAATAAATAAGACAAAAGATTTTAAAGTGGTTTAGCCTTATATGAATGGCCTACGTCCACTGTTATGTTATTGTTGAGTATTTGAGAATTCTTGATTACAAGTGCTATCAAGAAATTCCAGTCCCCTTGAATGAGGGTGATACAAGGTATTTATAGCCCTTTAGGTTATTTAATCACAGATAAATAAATAAGACAAAAGATTTTAAAGTGGTTCAGCCTTATATGAATGGCCTATGTCCACTGTTATGTTTTTGCTAAGTGTTTGAGAATTCTTGATTACAAGTGATATCAAGAAATTTCGGTCCCCTTGAATGAGGGTGATACAAGGTATTTATAGCCCTTTAGGCTGTACATGAAAGGGTGCAACATTAAATGATACACATATGAAAGGGTAATTCACTTAATGTTCTTCAAACGTGCGCGTCAAGATGATAATCATTCAATGAATAGTTGAACTGTTGATTATCTGGCATTTAATCCTGTGGTCGAGATGCAGCTCGAACCGCCTTAGTTTCTCGTCGTCCAAGAGTACCTCGGAGCATTGGAGTTCCTCGAAAGACTGGCGTTCCTCGAGTATACTTGTTGCTCGGAGTGAGTATGTTGGTCGGGGAAACAATCTTCCTCGTTGCTATTGTGCCACGTAGATTGACACGTGTCTTCTTATTATTCATCCATATCAGCATACTAATTTTGGTATCAACAGATATATCAAATAAATATAAAGCATTTGACACAAGATATCAGGAAAAATCCCCGCAGGGCAAAACCATATTATTTTCAGTATAAGTTTTAAAGAACGGTTTACACGGATTATAATAAAAATAAATATGACATATGAAAATACCCGCAGGTGTCGGTTTCGATGTCGTTGGCCGGAATCTCCCGCAAGAATTCCAGATGGGCAACAATGGAGAAGATACCCGCTTCTCCACAAAATACTCCTTGAGAGTAGGAATGACCTCTTGAATGTTTATGATATATATCTCTTGTGTACCAAACATTGGGAGGGGAAGAGAGCATATATATGGAGGTTTAGTTCTCATAAAAACAGCTTGAGGAAAGCATGGAAAGCATAGGGCCGGAGATTACTCATCTTGTTCCAAAAGTGGTACAAAAGTGGCTCAAGTGGTGACAGCATTAACACAAAGAATCTACCAGCCTACAAGGACCCCGAACCGGTTCGGGTACCACTACAAATCGGTTTTCCCCCAGAACCGGTTCGGGCTGGGTTCGGGGACAAACACTGGCCTGAGGTTCAAAACACTTAGAATAATTTTCAGGTTTCTTTAAGTATTTTTTTACCAAATTCAAAAGGCCATAACTTCTTCACCGTAGCTCGGAATGAGGTGTCGTTTCTTTCAGTATCTTCGTTGCAGCAATCTCTTCAACTTTACAGTTGATTGGTCCTCTAGACCGTGGCAGTAAAATTACCAAAATACCCTTGAACTTTCCTATTAAGCCTTTTTACAGAGTTTTGACTTCTCTTACGTACCACTTGCGTAAATTCCCAAAAATTGTGGAGCGTGACGTCTTTGAGGCAGATGCGGGACCCATGAGGGATATGGTAAATGCATGATTCCTGAAATTTGGATTGAGGCCATCAAGTGAGATCGTGAACAGACGTGCCTTTTGTAGTGGCGTACGACATACACAAATTAAACATTTCGGACATGATAAAAATGTCCTTACAAATCTCCCCCTATGTCTATGCCGGTACATACATAAAAATCCGAATTACGCAAAACTCCCCAAAACAAATATCCCCAAACAAATGACTTATACAATAGTATCCCCATTAAACCCTCGAACTGATAATATTAAGTGACACGTCTTCAAACAAACATCATCATCTTCAAATCTTCAACACGGCAAAAACTCTAAAAGCTTTTCTCATCAGGGTGTGCAATCCAATAGATATCAACTCTGTACCTACACACATGAGAAAGAGCAAATACCCGTGACACGCAACAGTTTGATATATAATGATATGCAAAATCAAATATTCATTAAGTTTCAGCAAATCATAGATACATCAAAATAAATTTCTCCCCCTGGATTTTCTCCCCCATAATTCATTCTCCCCCTTTTTATGATGTCCCCAAATAGACAAATATGAGAAGCATAATTATGGAAAATGTCACAAAAAAATGTACATTTTTTAAAATTTTTCTATTTTTTTTTTTTGAATTTTTCAAAGAATCATAAGAATGTACTATTTTTGAATTTTTCAAAAAATGTAAAAAAAATATACAAAAACGGAATCACATCATGAAAGAACACAAAGACAACTAAGTCGATTATAGCCTAAATGTAGGGGTGTGAACACATTCGATAGGTAAATAAACTCAATCAGTCATATGTGCACGATGCATACGTGAACTCCTAACGATTGAACATCAAAATATTCCTTACGTGTAAAAAATGTTGAATTTAGATGACATCGTTTTAATTAAATCAACAAATCAAAGTTAAATGATTTCCACACCAATAACATCCAAAACTATTTAGCATTTTTTCAAGATCTTTAAGGACGTGCAAACCTGTTAAAATACTCCAACCAAACACCCTCAAATATATTTTCTTTTAGAGGTGATAAACTAAATTCTCTAACTTTGGAGAATTGATGGTGAAACCTATTGGCCCATATTTGGCATGTATTTCTTTTTATTGCCTTTAAACTTTTTCGAGCTCTTTTAACCTCTTTGGACCCCGGATAATAAAATTCCTCAATTTTTTAGGTATGTTGTAACGGTGGCTTTTGCACAAAGGATAGAAATTTACCTTTCGCAGCCCCTCCCCATCATAAAAAAAAACAAAGTCTCACCAAAACAGTTTTTACAGGCACACCTTTCAAATCAAGTTTTATCACGCTTGATTCGTTTTAAGGACAAGATTGAAGAGAAAACACCCAACCAACATGTGATAAGACAAGTACAAAAATCAAACAAATCAGTGCATGTGTGCAATAAAGGAAATAATGAGTCAAATACGTAGGAAGTACAACTTAATTACATCTTAATGACTCCAAACATTATAAAGCACAAAAATGACAAGATATATTGTCTCAAAACACTATCAAATAGTCACATGAATAAATGAAATGAAATTGTGACTTGGCTATCTGAAATGCTCATTCATAAAAGGTGCAAAAATAAAATACAAAAATCTTTTTGGATTTTTAAAAAATTTCATCAAAATAAAATCCTTTTGTATTTTGTAAAATTTATACACAAATGATACATACTAGCAATAAGCAAATAATGTCATCATGAAAAATATCCTATGCTAATAAACAAGTCAAACCTCAATCGTTGGGTGCATAGGGGTTTTCAAAAGGTGGTAACAACTTATGAAAAACCTTCGTTAAATCTTGTGAAGTATTGACCAAAAACTTAACGTGCTCACAAAAATGTGCAAACTCCTTTTCTCTCTCCAAATCTAAAACCCGACGGCCTAAAAATTTATTATTTTTCTTTGTTTTCAAGGTCACGGTGCACAAATCTATACTTTCACTCTCGCATTCTCCCTCACTTGAAAAGCTCAAATTATCACTATCGCATTCGTGAGCACAATTGTGGGACAAAGAGGGTGTGCTCACACAACTCGAAAAAGCAACAAACTTCTCACCACAAGTCTTATCATTTTCACTTTCACTATTATCACTAAGAGTGGCGGGCATGGCTACCTTCTTTCCTTTCTTTTTGAGCCACGTAGGACACTCAAACGACTTATGCCCCCTACCCCCACATTCAAAACACGTTATGTTCTCAAACTACTCCTCACACTCCTCATTTGAGTCACTCTCCTTTTCCCTCTCACCGTTTTCTTTGGACTTCCCTTTCTTTTTATTTTTCTCAAAAAATTCTTTTTATTGGAAGAATTATTTTTGTTTATGTTGATAAATTTTTTAAAATTTTCGCAAACAAGGTCAAATCATCCAAGTCTCCCTCATAATCAGACTCACAAACTTTTTCTTTCTTTTTCTTAAAAAGAGTCTTTAAAGCAACGCCATTATCCTTAGCCTTAATGGTTTTAGGAAACATGTCAATCTCATAGGTTTGAAGATCTCCTACAAGTTCTTCCAACTTAAGTGATTTCAAATTTCCCAAAGAGTTTAAAACAGTGACCTTAGGAATAAATCATTTTGGGAGAGATCTCAAAATCTTTTTAACGACAAGCGTGCTATCAATCACCTCACCCAAATTAAAATAAGTGTTAACAATGTCTGACAAACGTGTATAAAAATCATCAAAGCATTCAGACTCAGACATGGTAATAGTTTCAAATTGGGTGGTCAAATTCTGTAACTTTGATTCTTTAACCGCGTTCGTACCCTTATGTGTCAGTATCAAAACATCCCATGCCTCTTTAGACGTGGTGCCACTTGCCTATCAAGCCTTTTTACACAATTTTGACTTCTCTTACGTACCACTTGCATAAATTCCCCAAAATCGTGGAACGTGAATTCTTTGAGGCAGGTGCGAGACCTATGGGGGATATGGTAAATTCGTGATTCCCGAAATTCGGATTGAGGCCGTCAAGTGAGATCGTGAACAGACGTGCCTTTTATAGCAGTGTACGACATACACAAATTAAACATTTCGGACATGATAAAAATTTCCTTACACATGATAAGCATCTTCTTAATTCAGATGATGCCTTAGACGATAATAGGAATGTCTCTTATAAAAATGGATGGATTAACCATTTACCCATTACAAAAAAGAACAAAGGATTAAGAGTTGTGGTATTGGAATGATCCAGGTTTTCCTTCTTACCAGTCACTCCCTTAAATAATTATTTATTTATGGATACGGTCCCGATCAGTTTAATAAAGACACATTTAGGCATCCACATTCTTAATGGGGATGATGAACTCCACGACCTCAACATTTAGTCAACAAAGTGACCCTAGGAGGGCCATCAGGATTTAAAAATTTGGATGACATTCTAAGGGTCTTTGGGAGTGATGGTCCGATTGCTATAGCTAAATCCTCCAAGGCTAGGTCATACAAATCACAAGTGAACCATTTATAATTACCTTTTCATTGCAAATCAATCACAGTTAAAATTTCCTTATAATAACATTGAGTATTAATGGAAATTGTAACAATTTTCCTTTATGTTGTGTTGTCCATGGTCTAAATTTCACGTGATGTCATCACACCAAACCTTAGGCCTAGATCAAAAAAGTTAGAATGCACCTATATGTGGGGTCATTTACCATCTAGGATTTTTTTGACCTTGTTGATACTAGGTCCCTAGGGTTTCCTCATAGGAATTTTATTCGATATGAGCAATCTAGTATAATTTGTTTAAAAAACAAAAGAAGCATGAGTTCTTGGTCGAAGAATAGATGGTGGTCCCTAGTCGACCAATGAATTAGTCTTAAAAAAGACATTTAAAGAAGAGTCCCAGGTTAGGGGCCAAATAGTGATCCTTGGTCAACGAGCCATCCGGTCTTAATTAAGACTTTCAAATAAGGTAAACACCAGGGTAACAAAAAATAATAAGCCAACCTATTTGACTGAAAATATTCTTTACTAAAAAATTATTATCTACCACTTAGAACAATGAAAAGAGATTAACGCATATTTTTTGAAATGGAATTCTAAATTAAATCTTGACAAATGTTTTTTAAGAAAGCCAAAAGAATGTATAAAAAGAAATTAAAAATTTAGATAATTTAAACTAAAAGAAATTTCCTGAGGTTAGATGTGTTCCATGCTCAGAGGACTTCATTGTCCTCCATTAGTTCTAAGTGGTAGGATCTCTACAGGTTATCTTTGTTATTTGTACTGACCTACCCGATTAGGACCAAGATTTTTATTTGAGGGCTTATTTTCATTTCCCATACTCTTTCATAAGACATAAATCCCGACCTTGAAGCTCCTTACCGTGACTCCCATGTCGTACTATTTTACTAACTGTTGCTAATAGGAGGCAAGCTTTATAATGGTCAGTTCTCTCATTTCATATGTTAGGTCAAGTTCAACTTTAATCGCTTCACTCTTAAGACCTTGGTCGACCAGGGCGAACTTCATGGTCACAAATCTATTTTTAAGGGAATGATAATTTCCATTCCATATGCTAAGGAAAATGGTGTTTTCCCCTTTGATCTCGTAGGAATATTTTGGTTCGTCCAGAGAATGTGGGGAAGCTGGTTGACCCATACGACCTTAGTTTTCTCTAATTTATTCGTTACCCCTTCGAGAAATATCTTATTGGAAAATTTTGCTTGTCCATTGCTTTGGGTGTAGGCCACTGAACTACGGTAGTGCCTAATCTTATTCTCATCATAGAAAATTTGGAAGATATTTCTCTCAAATTGTGTTTCATTATCTGTTATGATGATCCAAGGAATGCCAAAATATGTTATAATGTTCCTCTAAATGAATTTGGTCATGTCAATATTTCGGGTGTTTTCCTTTGGTTCCCCTTTAATCCATTTAAAAAAATAATTTGTTCCAACCAAAAAGAACTTCCTGATACCAGAAGCATGGGGTAGTGGACCATCAATTTATCCAGTCCCCATTGTAAAAAGGGCTAAGGAACTGTGAGGGATTTGATGTCATTGGCGGGATAAAGCATTAAAGGTGAGATAAACAGGAAAATTTTACACTTCTTGATATATGTGATCACGTCATGTTATATATATAGCCACCAATAACCTTCATTCATATATTTGAATACTAGTGATCTACCCCTGCATGGCTTCCCATAAATACCCTCATGAAACTCATAAAGGCGTTGGTCGATATCATCTAGGTGAACATATTATAGATACGGTCCTGAAAAGGAGTACTAATAAAGCTTTCCTTCTGGTGACAATTGGAATCGAGTATCTTTACCCTGATCCTATGTGCTTCCTTCTTATTATTGGAAAAAAACATCCACTTTTAGATTACGTACTATTAGATCCATCCATCTTCGATCCTTGTCGATGTCCATAACTTGCTCAGTCAACTTTCACTTATTGATGCTGAGTTGAATGAAATACTCTACTTAAATTATTTATTAAGGTCTCCCTTCACAACTGAAGTGAATGTGGCCAATGCATATAGATAACTATTGTTCCATCTTGGGAATTTCTATATGTTGGAACTGAGAGACCATACACTGGGCCTCTTCAAGGTATACAATCATGAGTTGGTTCTTAGTGTTGTAGTCTCTTAATATCTGATTTGATTACATCCTTGAGTAAAAAAAAATTCATGGTGATGTGTGCTTAAGGAGAGTGCATTCTTCCAGCTTTCGAGTAATGCTTCATACTTTGCTTCATTCTTAGCACTTCAACTCCTAAGCGTAATTTGATCTCGAGGACAGTATTCTCTAGGAATAATAACACTATCCCTATTCATGCCCCTTAGAATCAGAGGCTCCATCCACATAAAGGGGCCCATATTTCCCCCTCTTTAACCAATTATTAAACATTTTTTTTACTTTCATTTCTAAGTTCTTTTAGTTCTTATTCGCCGGAGAATTCAGTGATAAAGTCGACTAGAACCCGCCCTTTAATCAATGACCTAGGTTGATACTGGATATTAAACCTCCCCAGATCCACGGACTATTTGGACATTTGTCCATAAGTTGACCTTTTGGATGATTACCTTGAGGATGATAGAGTTTAGGACGATGATTGTGTGTGCCTCAAAGTAATATTTCAACTTGTGAGAGGCTACCACTAGTGCGTATACAAGTTATATAAGGGTATGTATCTTCTATCAGCGTTGAACAAAGTTTTTCTCGCATAATAAATAGGAAATTGACTCTCCTTCCTTTTTCAAACTATGGTCGGGATGACTACATTATTGGACACTGTCAAGTATAAATGCAGGGGTCCTTATTCATTAAGGATTGTCAACGGTGTTTATTGACTCAAATACTTCTTCACTTATTTTAATTCCTCGATCCATTGACGGTTCCATATCTCTTTACTTTCCTTCCTCAGTATCTGAATGAAAGGTTGACACCTTTCTGAAGATCTTGATATGAACATGTTAAGATCAGAAAATGTGTGTTAGTCAGCTTATGTAACTCATGCACAATTATTGGATGACGTACACTCATTATCTCTTCAATTTTGTCGGGGTTTGCGCCAATTGCCCTTTGGCTGACCAAAAAACTTTCTAAATTTCCCTCTAAAAGATAATTTTGCCACAGTTAACCTCTTTCTATAATAATGAAAGACTTCAAAAGTCATGGCTAGGTCGGTAAAGGGATCATTTATCGTTTTTCCCTTCACAAGCATGTTATTTATGTACACCTCCATTGTGTTTACCAATTTATGCTTACACATCTTTATAACTAGCCTTTAGTAAGATGGACTAGTGCTCTTCAGTCTAAACGGTATCACCTTGTAGTAGTACAACTCTAATGTGGTAATGAAAGAGGTTTTTCGTGGTTTTGATATGGTAGTACCCCGAGTAGGTGTCGAGGAAGCTCATACGTTTGTGATTTGAAGTTGCATTGACCCGTCGGTCGATCTCGAACAAGGGGAAAATATCTTTGGGGAAATCCTTGTCCAAGTCAATGAACTCTATGCAGACTCTCCACTTTTAGTTGCACTATTTAGCCACAATAAGATATGATACTTATTTTGGTAATTTAACTACCTTAACGGATTGTGCCTCCAAAAGTATCCCCACTTTTTCCTCTACTTCTCTTGCCTTATTAGGGGTCGTTCTTCCTTCCTTTGGGGTCATATGTGGAACTGAAGTATCCACTTAATCTTATGACATATCACTTCTGGGTCGAAGCCTAATATATTATAGGTTTGCTAAACAAACACATCTTGATTGCATTTGAGGAAATAAATTAAATATTCCTCTTCATTTCCATTGAGAGTAATGCTGATAAAAAACTTCTGCTCGGGCTGATTGCTATCAAATACCACCTCTTGAAATGACTCTATTCTTCGATCATCTTGGTAAACTATGGTTTCCTTAACACTAGGTCACCCATATTTTAACTTCTACCCTATGCAGGTTCCACAAGATTTTCCTTCTTCTTTTGTTTCTTTAGTTGGATGGAAACTATGAAGCACTATCGAGATAAAACCTAGCTCCTCCTAATCACCATTATTCTTTTTTTAGTGATGCACCTAGGAATTTGATGGTTGGTGGAAGGCATCGCCCTCTTAGCATGCAACCATCCTCTCCCGTGTATGACATTATAAGGGGAATCTATGTCCACCACAAGTAATTTAATGGGTTTTGATATTGCTCATCCTCGTACAGGGAGGATGACCTTCCAAGGGGCATCGCCATCTTTCCAGTGAATCCAACGCAAGGCATAGTCTCTTCCTATAAATCTCCCTCTTGTAAATTGATCTTATTAAATATGTTGAGGTACATAACCTCCAAATAGCTCCCCTGATCCACTAATAGCTTGTCCGTATGCTAATTGGTTGTCATGAAAGTAATTATTAAGGCATCATAATGGGGAGTTCTCACCCAGACAAAATATCCTCGATAAATGCTATGGCCCAGTTTGGTTTCACAAATTATTTGATTATGCAAATTGGTTCATTATTAATTAAGAAATTGTAAATTATTGTACTTGAAATGAGTTTAAATCCAATTTTTGGTGATGTTTGGCAATCTTAAATTGATGTTAAGGTTCAATAAAAATGTTTAAAACAAATAGAGAGAGAGGGGGGGGGGGGGGGCATGACGGAAAGGGAGAAGAGTATACGAACGAGCTTTCTATGACTGCTATTTTAAATGGATGCATTTCTTATTTTTGGTGAAATCCTCCAATTTTAGATTTTACACTTGAGCTAAAATGGGTCAATTACTGAATCATTTCATTAATGAAATAAAAGAAATTAATGGATTTTTTTTATAAATGAGCCAATTTATAAATGGACCAATTTATAATTTTGGTACAACAAAATGAGGCCTATACGTTTGGAGTAGTCAATATCCTTTGGTCATTACTGCTTACTCTCAATGGGTTTAGACAAATCAATGTTTAATGCCTCCATTGCTTCTGTGAGTTTCTTCAACTCCATTTTGATGGAGTTACCCTTGATCTAATTTGGGTTTGACACCCCCTGGATTATTGGAAATTCATGGCCTTTATTCTTGTCTAACACATTATTTGGCCTTTGGTTGTGAACAAGTTGTGCTAGACCCTCCCTTCTTTCAACACACTCATTTTGGTGTCCATCTTCAGCTGTTCCTTAATATAAGATTTCAAGGCCTTGTATTTTTTGGTCTTGTGATCGTGATCCTTATGGTACTTGCATCTTATCATTGTATTCCTCTTCTTTAGGATGCTTGGAATTTTTTCAGGCCATCTGAAATACTATTGACCTTTGATGTTGTAAAATATCTTATAGATCGACTCAGTGAAAATTCTTTTGATGGACTTATATACCTTATCAATATCCTTCTTCTCATTCCCCTTATGATTTATATTATGTTTTTTCCCTCATTTATTTACTTCTCCTTCTTTGTCATCATTTTTGGACTATCTTTTTTGATCATCTTCTTAGCTAACTGCAGCCATAACATCTTTAACTTTGGCATATTTCTCAATTTTCTCCATGAGGCCGGTAATAGTGATGTCTTCCCTCTTGTTGAGAGATTGATGAAGTATGGAGATGATCGACAACCAGATTTTGAAGGAAGCCACCACAACTTGCTGTGTGCGGTTCTCCACTTCATTATATACTTCTCAATATCTTTCCTAATATTCATGAAGCATTTTTCTAGGATTCATTTTTAACATAAGATGCAAATCCATACTTTTGGGATGGGTACTAATCGTGAAGGTCTCGGTGAGCTCCTTAAAATATGTGATCGACCTATATGGAAACCTCTCGACCACTTCTAAGCAACATCCCCAAGGCTAGAGGGATATATACGACATATCAAACTCTCATTGTTATTCTAAAATGTCATAGGATAACTCTATTTCATGACGTAGTTAGTAGGACCCGTCTTCCCGTCATAAATCTTTATACTTGGAGCAGCGAACTTCGTAGGAGGTTGAAAATCCTCAATAGTTAAGATAAACGATGATTTTATGTGGATGACAAGGGATCTTATGGAAAGATCCTTGGTTGTACGTGATCCTTAATATGTAGGGTGTCTATCCACTTCCTTCCTAATTAAATTACAAAGGTATCTATCTACCCGTTGTTCATTGGAACGAGGTCTCCTTCCTAGTGAATTCCCATAAGGTGAATATTTTTTTCATCGTTGGGTACTCCTACCTCGACTGTGAACCCTTCTTACCATAGGATGAGGAGTATGTGATCCATGGACACACTAGCACTACTCCCTTTAAACTCATCTCTCTAACTTATCCAAACATCATTGGAGAGCAACATTTTCTCCTACTGATACCTAGTGTGTCAACTTTATCATCTCAAAGGGACTTTTTATAGGTGTCAATGAGATTTATGATCTGGTTAGATTACGGGGGTTCATTGCTCTCATTAATTATCTTCTCTTAAGGATGATAACATAAACTAGGAGATCGTTGATAATTACCAATCTTTGATCTGAACCTTAGGGATTAGGGAGGAGCATAACCACCCTCATGGTAATCGTAGCTATCGTAAGCCTAATGATTACCCTCATGGTATCCATAATTTTGCTTCGAACAATCTTCCTGGTCATCGTGACTTAGGTGATATATGTTGGGTGAGTGAGACAAAGCATGAAATTAGCTAGTGGCAATGAATGTTAGATCGTTCCCACAGACGATGCCAATTATAGTTGGTAATTCCTATATGTTTTTAAATTTAATGTAGATAAACCTTATAACAATAATGATTGCAAAATAAAATGATATCACACACAATACAATATGTACGTGGCTTGGAAACTTGATACGACCACAGGGTTCTAGGGTTTGTTTTTTATTTACTAAGAATGTAAGTTAATAGAGTTATAGTACTGCACGGTGTTACATACCACACTTATACGGGGTGATATTACATTTATAAGGCAACTTAGGAGAGTCTTAAGCTCCATTAAAAACAATCCCTAAAGTTCAGGCTTTTCTATTGATTGTAGTCATCCGCTATATGTGATTGAGTTGAACAATTCTTATTTAACCAAAAGACTTCAATAGTTATGGGTGCACGTGACCATGCATGTGCAAATAAAATGGATGACCCCATAATTTATGAACTTAGGGATTTTTTGAAATATTTATAACTCTAGGGTTGTTTTGCAATATTTGCAAGTTTATACCATATAATTACAGTTGATATCTTATATGTACACATTGTGGATTTTTTTCATTTATAATATTGATATTTTTTACCCAACCCATCCTAAATGTTACAGAACATTTATCCTCATTTATGATACATTAGAGTTATAAAAGTCTTGAAGATGCAACATAACTTAAAAGTACCCTAATAATATTTTTCAAAAAAATATGCATTTTTATAGGCATACAGATTGCCCAAAACAACTAAACATGCTTGAAATCTATTATATACTCTTAAATGCTCTACAAAAGACTTAATTACTTCTTTTTTTTATAGTATCCATGTCGAAAGCATCATCTCTCCATCTTTTTAATTCTAAAACCATCTATTGAAAAAATGACTCTTTATATTCTCAAGTACTACATTTAGAAGGGGACAACTAAGACTTCATGTGATAAAAGAAATTGAAAAGCCATCCGTAGCACATTAACAGACGCAGATATATGTAGGCTTTACACATTCCGCAAAGTTGCTTCTTATATGTAAATAAACATATATATTTCATAGTTACCTTATTAATTGTTTCTCTCTCTCTTAGAGACTCGGTACCTGCTCCTCTTTGTGATATTATAACATTTGTCCCATTCTAATCCACGTCAAAATCACGTGTTTTGACTCTCTTCACACACCTCATTATTGTTGGAAATTATGTAGCAAAATACAAAAATGGAACCCTTTATATATCACAGTAATGTCAACTTCAATACAACAATGTAACTTCTGAATATAATAGAAAACTTCAAGGCATGATGTCACTTTCCTAAATACAGTAATTGCCCCACATGAACAACTTCGGTATACAAACGGGAATCAGTAAATCCGTACTCAAGATACAATGAAGCAATTGCATTATCTGCAAATTGTATGTTTGAAGACAACCCTTAGATGCAACAACGAAGAACAGTCAATCAAGTTCTTATTCTGTTTCTGTGCACAAAACAGAATAAGAGAATTTGTATCTCCTGAAAATTGTAAGAGAGTAATAGCAGGGTTTGGAAATCTGAAACTTGGTTTTTAGTTATTATCCAATTTCGTTTTAGGCAGCCTTTATTTATAGATAATGAAAAGCTTTGTCTTCAAGAGTCATAACTGTTGGATTAACAGTCTTAATCAATTCCGAAATGGTATGAATGTTAATTACCAACATTCTTAAGTCATTTTTGAATAGGTATAATAATACCGAATCAATTTTTCACGGGTCAACCAAAAAGTGACCTCGCCCGAGCTACCGCGATCCGACCCGGACGAATCCTGGCAACCCGCTACCACTGCGTACACGCGGCGTGCGAAGTGAAAAGTGCGCCACTAGTGCCTCTACAGCCCACTGCCCCGCACCCGCGAGCGCGAGCGCGCGTGCGTGTGCGTATGGTGCTTCGCACCGTATTGAGGTCTCTTGAATAGCCTCTTAAATGCTAGATGAATTAACTCTTCATCTTCCATTTGTACTTATTAAGTGCATAAATTCTTAATATTTTTCCAATGTGGGACTCAAAGGTTACTCACTCCTTTTATAGCTTAGTGGTGACACTTAGCTTTGTACATTTTCCAATATGAGATACTATATCTTTTTATATTTGGATTAGATTCTCACATCTTCCTCACACTTTCAATGTGAGATAAGTTCTTTAAACTTTTAGACCCAAAAACTCTTACTCACTTATTCTAAAAATCACCAACAATTATAACCTTCTCCAACCATCTACATCTTTAGCATTCCTTTTTGGTATGTTATCACCCCTTTCTCTCTTTTGTTTATAGTTGAGACCCACCCTGAGTATGTAAGAAAAACCAACGTTCATCTTTTTTATGTGTTTTATCAATAGTTGAGAAGCACAATTAGTTTGTACTAAACAAAAGAAGACAGCACTAACCTCGTTTCATATTATGAAGAGAGAACCCAATAGGGTTCACATTTCTCATTACAAAGATATTTACGCATAAAGATAATGCTTTATACATCAGGATTTTTTCTTTCTTCTCGTCCCTTATTTTCCCTTTATTATTGCGCTTCTTCATAATAAAAAGAGGCATCAGTTTAGAATCGTTCGGTTGGATATTGTTGAACACAAATATGAACCGCAAGAAAATGGGATGGTTTTATTTATCTTGGTGGAATTTTAGAGCATGCCCTTTGTTTCTTAGGTTGTCTTTTTATCGACTATAATGGTATTGGGTCGATGATTGCTTTTTAGATTTTTTTCTAACACACATCACATGTACATTGACGTGACATGATATGAGAGAGAGATATATGTTTCACTTTTTATTCACAATGTCATAGTCAAAGATAAATAGTGAGGTTTTTTAACACGTTCATATATATTCACTTTATATAATGGTAAAATTGATAAAGAGATAGATATGGGTTTTTCTTTTACTTATTTTTTATAAATTCGATCATAAAAGCCTACCAGAAACTATCCATTATAGAAATTATTGGTTAACGGACATAGTTCGAGCATAGAATCATAGGGATATTTACAAGTTAGAAGTTTTATTTTTTTTCCATCTCTTATATCATAATTATGAATTGGAAAATTACCAACTTCAGATATTATGGGGGCCTTAGTAAGTGTGATAAGCTGAAAGTCAATCATCGAAGTTACTTAAATTTGGTTAGAATCCATTGCCTTTTATTATAGCATATTACCTCATTTATCATGTGTGTGTGTGTGTCTATGTATATATATATATATGTATATTCCATGATTTCAGGATACTAATTTTCAGTTCAAACTAAATAGGATCAATTTATCATAAAAAAGTATGAAAGTCCTACAGTTACACATCTGGTATCAAATGAAGAGACACACATCTCTCGTTTGGTTTATTGTTGATGTGTTTGATGGTCCGTTTTTTTGTATTGATGAGAATTTAGAAAAATAAAACATTGAGCAATAGTATTAAGGGTCAATTATTAAATAGTCCCTACTATAAATATATATTTTTTAAAAAGTACACATATTTTTAGTTTAACCCATTTAGTCCCTCAAGTACTCAATATCCTCTTATTTTTAGAGCTCCGCGTCAGCGGCACTCCCTCTCCAAAATATGTGGCAAAGGACTTTTTGAGGCAAAATAAAAAAGTTTGGACTATATGAATATTAAAAAATGTCCGAGGGACTATTTGATATATGTCCCTAATATTAATTAATTGCAATTTCATCTTATGTTCTTTATTTAATTCTAAACAGTGACACACATATGAGAATCCTTGATGATCTGGATATGTACGTCTACATGGAAGAGATAGAAATCACAATGTAAATTTCATTCTTAATATAATTAGGGTGGAGCTATTAGCACTCCACCATTTTCTTCTCACACTCCAAAAATTTGTATAGTTACAAATCTACCCTCATATCTCTAATGCTCTTCAAGTAAAATTCAAACTTTCATCTCCTCTCTAATTCAACCATTTTTTTTTTTTACAAATATTGTTAAAAATTTGCATAAATATCAACATTTGAATAAAAATATCTCAAAAATAATTTATAAAATTAATTATTTCCACTAAGTATAAAAAAGCAGTAAAAGTAAAAAAAAATATATGAACAAATGATCCCAACAAATAAAAAAGTGACAAAAGTAAAAAAGAATCTCAAAAAATAAAAAAAGTAGAAACACGACATGACACGAAATATTATTTTAATTTATTTACAAAAACAGAAACACGGCCGAATAAAAAAAGATTTGATCGTATTGTGTGAGATTTTAATTTGGTTGTATTGTGTGGGATTTTAATTTGATCGCGTTTCTGTTTTAAAATGCAACTAAAAGAAAAAATATTTTTTGCTAACTCAACAAGAATACACGCAAATATATCACGACATGACTTGATTCAAGAACGCGACATGACACGAAATATTTTTTTTTTTTATCTAACATGAACGCAACCAAATTAAAATGCGATACAATACGGAATCTTTATTTTACGAAACACAAATATGGCGAACTAAAAGCAACACAACATGATTTTTTTTTTCAAACACAAATAATTTTTTCTACCAAATGCAAACACAATTTATTTTACCGAGCACAAATATAAAATATGTTGTGTTGCTTTTACTTAGCCATTTTGATAAAAAAAAAGATTTCGTATTGTATCGCATTTTAACTATGTTTGTATTTGGTAAAAAAAATATAATTTGTGTTTGGAAAAAAAAAATCTTATTGTATCGCTTTTACTTGGCCATATTTGTGTTTTGTAAAAAAATATTTCGTATCGTATTGCATTTTTATTCAGTCGTGTTTCCGTTTTTGTAAATAAATTAAAATAATATTACGTGTCATTTCGTGTCTCTTTGACTTGGATTGTGTCCGTGTTAGGGTAAAAAAATATTTTGTGTTCGTTAATGATAAAAAACAAAATTTCGTGTCGTGTCACTTTTATTTGAGTTGTGTTTTTGTTAGATAAAAAATAAGATTTCGTGTTGTGTCGCATTTTAACTGGATCGTGTTCATATTTGGTAAAAAAAAATAAGTAAGCACTAAAGTGAGTTTAATTCACTTTATTTTTACGATGGGTTATTTTGAGTTTTTCCTTCGCTTTTGTGACCAGTTTTGCAATGTACCCCCACTTTTTAAAAAATTTGCAATACACTCTCATTCTGTTAATTGTATCACTTTTACTTGGTCATATTGATTAAAAAAGATTTCGTATTGTGTCGCATTTTAATTGTGTTTGTATTTGGTAAAAAAATTATAATTTGTGTTTGAAAAAAAAATCATGTTTTATCACTTTTACTTTAAGCATATTTGTATTTCGTAAAAAAAATATTTCTTTTTTTTACAATACGAAATCTTTTTTTACGACACAAGTACATAAGTACAATACGAAATGTTAGTATTATTTATTATTAAAACTAAAAGTTATCTAAAAGATTTTTTTATTAAAACTATTATTTAAAAATAAAAGTTATCTAAAGAATTTTTTATTAAAACTATTATTTAAAAATAAAAATGAGTAAACTTATTTTTGGTATAAAGGAAAATCACTTATTTAAAGAGAGAGAAGGAATAAATGATAAATAATGAGGCAAGGGTTTATTTGTCATTTTCAAAAATTAAAAACCAAAATGGAGTGCAGCCAGAATTTTTGGAGCGTTGATAGCGACTCCCTATAATTATTTTATTTGTATTATGATTATATAGTAAACATTGTACGGTAGTAAATGTTCTAATGGTAAACATATTTGAATTTGACCATAGCTACTCGCACTCCACTTTATGTGGAACTAAGTCTCTTTCCAAATTAATGAACATGATTTATTATAAATAGATGAAAAAGTAATGATTTTATACTTTTTGGATATAGTTTTTTGTATCGTTTGATGAAAAGTCTCTTGATATTTTTTAATAACAACAACACGTCATGAAACTAAGTATGTATATTAAAAAAATTATCATAATTTAAGCTTAGGCTACCTTGCCATTGAAATGATAATTTATTTTTCAAACAAATGTGTATTTTTACTCATGGGTACATCGCGCGGGTTCACAACTAGTGTTTGATAAAAATTATAACATTCATAATTTTCTTTTTCATAATATAACCATAATTTATGCATATAGGTAACATGTGAATTCAAGTTTTTTTTGTATATATATATATATATATATATATATATATATATATATATATATATATATATATATCCCCTACCACAAAATGAAGAAAACCTTTGAAGTAGTGTCGGGTAAATGCACTACCTGCTCCTATTGGTTTTCAATAATGATCCTAATTCCTTGGCCAATATTAAAATAACTCAACAATACTACTCTATTAAAAATAGTTAGCATTGAAAACTCCCTCTCACCCTTGATATTTTTGGGGTGTAAGTGATGCAAGAATAGTGCACACAAAGGTGTAATATATAGTAGGAAGAGTTTGGTTGCTGAGAAATTACAAAATAGCCAGATGGTTTTTTAAAGTAAAGATGACACATTTAAGGGATAAATAGGGGGAGAACCGATCACATGTTGATAGAAAAATGTGGGTCACATATATTGTGGCAAGAAAGCAACGAAGTGCTCCCCGATACTCCCTATAAGGAAACCAAGGTACAATGTGGTGTTTGAAACACCCATAAATTATTTGACAACACAAAATCTATCATGAAGGTTCTAACGAATAGTGTGCGCTTAAGTTGTAGTGGCAATAGGTTTGGATCGCGGTCGTGACATTAAGCCTCGATGGCAATTGTTTAAGGTCATGGTCACGGAAAATCCTACCCACGATAATGATTGTTTAAGGTCGTGGTCACGGTTGAGGCACAATGGCAATTGTTTAATGTCTTTTATTAAGAAAAAAATAGATTTTTTGATTAAAAAATAGTATCTGAACTTGGTCAACGGGGCTGGGTAAAGAGCTTTCAAATATGGACTGACTTGGGATTACATAATAAGGTCCGATTAGGGTCTAGGCAGGCTTGTAATAGCTTATAATTTTATATTCTCGGCCCGAGCCTGATCGGGTCTACCCAAGCTTGGCCTATGGCCACCCCTATTTGAGGGCACCGGTATCGTGGCCTCATCTGCAGGCTACCCACTCTCATTAGTCCCATTAAATGGGAAAAGACTTCCCTGGTTAATTACTATCTCACGCCAACTCAATGCATAATACACATTTTAGTGAGGACATTTATGCCCTAGGCTTTTTCTCAAAATTACAAGGGTTTAATAGTCACATTTTCGTTATTCAATTTAAAGTCTCTTCTTGGTCTTATAATAAAATCAATAATCACACCTTAATTCCCACCATAATAATTACCACATATTATCACAATTTATGTTTATTACCCCATGGCAGATAATTATTGACTCCAATTTCTAATCATTCAACCCTTTCATAAATGCATAACATTAAAATTATTTTATTATAATACACTACTTAGACAATTTTCTTCACCCCGGGGATTTTCATCCCCGAAATTCGAACCAACTGTCATACTTCAAAGAGAACAATCCTCGATATTTCTCACACATTTCATACTTAATCTCTCACGTTGCTCCCTGAAACTTGTGGGTATCCTAAGAAACTCCACAAGAGGGATAGTCTTAGTCCACAAGACATGTTGTTTGAAATCTTAGTCTTAGTGAACAACACCTATTCTCGTAAGAAGCATTTTCTTGAAGATCGAGGCAGTCTTAATGGATGGTGTGCAATTGATTTAAGTGTTTTCGTAACATCGAAACATGGAATACATTGTGGATATAGGATAACTGAGATGGTAATGCTAAACGATATGACACATGACCGATCCTATATAGGATCTCAAAAGGCTCAATGTAACGTGGTGCCAACTTTCCCCCTTTTTTGAGATAACTAACTCTCGACCTAGTCTTAATCTTAAGGAAGATGTGATCTCCTTTATTTAACTCTAAGGGTATCTTACATATATCGATGTAGGTTTTGGTCTTTACTGAGTCTATGATGAGTAATCTGAATCTTCTTAGTTGTCTCCTTAATGAGTTCAAACCCAGTGATATGCTTCTCGCCAACCTTTGCCCAAAAATCGGTGAGCAATAAGTTATTTCATATAATTCCTTGAAAGTACCTGTTGATGTAAAAAATTAGATCGCTCTAATTATTCAATCACAAATAAATAAAATGAGACAAAGAATTTTAAAGTGGTTCAGCCTTATATGAATGGCCTACGTCCACTGTTATGTTATTGCTGAGTGTTTGGGAATTCTCGAGTACAAGTTCTCTCCAGAAAATCACCGTCCCCCTGAATGAGGGTAATACAAGGTATTTATAGCCCTTAGGCTGTACATGAAAGGGTTGATACATTAAATGATATACATATGAAAGGGTAATACATTTAATGCAGCGTGTGCGTCAAGATGATAAACATTCAATGAATAGTTGAACTGTTGATTATCTGGCAATTAATGATACGGCCGAGATGCAGCTCGGACCGCCTTAGTTGCTCGTTGCTCAGGAGTTCCTCGGAGTACTAAAGTTCCTCGGTGTATCCTCGTTGATCGGAGAGAACATGAGTTGGTCGGGGAAATGAACTTCCTCGTTGCTATTGTGCTAAGTAGATTGACACGTGTCTTCGTATTATTCGTCCATATCAGCATATTAATTTTGGTATCAACAGAAGCCCCCAATGTTTCATATTTCGAACTTTGAGGAGTTTGGAACATTCTTTCTCGGTATATGGCGATATTAAATGATTTTCCTGGGTTTTAGGATCCTTTTCTTCATATTTGAATTATCTTCCAAATTCGCAGAATCCGCCTTTTCGAATTTTTATGAGTGCTTCGATCTTCGTGCATTTTTGTCCTTTTAGCCACCGATGGCGTATTAGTTTCTTTTGTGTAATCATTTCCTTCGCAGCTTCCCAAGGTAAAGTATTTAAACTTCTTAGGTAACCATATCGTCTTCTGCCTTTTCCCATTTTCTGCATTCAAGCTTTCTGTTCTCTCTCTCTCTTGTGCGTTCATCTTTTCCTTCGCTAGTTGTCAGCTCTTCCTTTTTCCTGTAAGATTCTCTTCTTTTCTTCTGTATTTCTTTTATTCACTATGGTTTATCTTGTGGAGTCTGTTGAGAAATTTCGTTCTGATTTTTCCATTCCTTCCTGGGTAACTCTGGAGAATCTTCCTGAGCCCTTTGATTATTTTCGATTGGCTGAGGGACATTGGTTCCCCAGTCTATTCATTGCTGAATGTGGGTTTTCTTTTCCACCAAACCCTTTATGCTTAGAGTTCTGTCAGTACTTTAACGTTGTTCCTGCAAAAATAGCCCCCAATTCATGGAGAATAATTAATGGGGTGTATAAATTAAATCTAACTCATGGGACTCGTATAGGGATTCCTGAGATTATGTATTGCTATAGATGGGCTATCTTAGATAATGTTTATTACTTAAAAACTAGGTTTTTGAATAGGGCTCTTGTAGTTAACCTCCCTGATGCAAATAGAGATTATTTTGAACATGGGGTGGTTATTAAAAATTGGCAATATGCTCCCTTGGTTGGAGATGCAGTATACCAGGGTCCTAAATGCCCCCCTTATGGCAATGGGATAGGTTTATTTTCATTTTCCTTTACTTATGAAATTATGCTTTTATCATATTTGACAAAATGTATGATTGATATTTCATTATGTATTTATTTGCAGTTGACAGTAAAAGAAAAACTCCAAAAGAATCAGAGGTTAATATTAAGCATCTGAAACTTATCTGGGGTTTGCATAAGAACGTTGCAGATGAGCACATCAGGTCTGCATCCTATTTGCTGCAGTATAGGAGCTATACGACTTCCTATACTGCTCGTCCTGTGATTAGATCTGTTGAGCCAGCCTCAACTCCAAAGGATTCTTCTTCAGATTCTCACATCCCTTTAAGTCAAAGAATGGGCAAGAAAAGAGCTCCTCCTGCTCTATTTGATGACATTACTTCTGCTGCTGAGGCCAAGAAAAGCAAAATTGATGTCCCAAAGGGGACTAAGAAGGTGGATGTTGCACCTTCAAAAGCTACCGAGAAGCCCCCAGTGGCTCCGAGCAAGAAGGTTGCTCCTTTGGAGATGACTACTATCTCTCCGACCAAGAGCTCTTCCTTGGTTGAAACTGCTGAAGTCCCTTTGAGGAGATTGAGGAAATCGTCCTCAGTTAATTTGGCTGAAACTGTCAATCTGGCTGAAACCATCTCCTCTCTACCAGCTGGTGGTGTTGGTGTTCCAACCATCATTCCTCCGAGCTCTGCTATGAGCTCGGTAAAAACTTGGATCATACCCGAGGTCCAAGGAACTGATGAAAAGATTTCTAGGGATATGTTGACATCCCTAGCTACTCGTCACCTTGCTTCAGTAAGTTTCTCACACTCTGAATTTCCTTCTTTTTTTCTTTGAATACTTATATTTTTGTACTGACCTGTCACTTTTTTCCTTGTTTAGCTGGTGAATTATTTTAACAACATCGTGAAGAAAGATGTAGCAATTAAAGCTTCTAGCTCCTCGTCGGGGGTAGAGGATGCTCTGCTGGGTGTGACCCAATCCTTGAAGGATTCTCGTCAGTAGTAAAATGAGGACAAAGCTAATTGGGAGAAAAAGTTGTCTATAGTTGAAGCTGAGAAGGTGAAGCTGGCTGAGATCTCCAAGAATTTGGAGAATAAGGTGAAAAGTTTAGAGGTCGAGCATCAAAAGTATGACGACAAGCTCAAGAACTTTGGATAGCTTGAAGATAAGCTGAAAAAGGCAGAGGAAGAGTTGTCCGTCCTGCGAGATGTCAAGCGCCAAAAAGAAGAATTGGATGCGAAGTTGAAGACTGCCGAGGATCTTCTATCCGAGAAGCTCTCCTCGGAGAAACTGAAAAGAAAGCTCGCAGTCAAAAAATCCTTCAGCGCTGGCTGGGATAAAGGATGGGACAAAGCGATTGCTGCGATGACATCCCAAATACAATACGGGAAGTTGAAATACTTCCGAGATGGCTGGGTAGCTGCCCTGTAAGAATTGAAGATCAAAGAGGACTCTGAGCTATTTCAGCTACACCTCCCTGGTCCCCCCCACAAATTGAAGAAGAAGAAGAGGATGGGCCTATCTCTGATGAATCTTCCATGGCCATGGGTGATCAAGTCCCTGCCTCTCTACCTTCTGCCAACGAGGATATTTCTTCCATGCTTCCTCCTCCTGAGAAAATTCAAACTCCTGCTGACCAAGCTGCTGTTACCACCGAGCAACCAAACTCCTCGTCCCAGCCTCCCGAGAAAGTCTTAGGAGACAAGGAAAAGGTGTGAAGTTGTTCGGTATCTTTTCTATCTTTCATTATCATTTGTAATCAAATAATGTAACCTTTTTATGATCTAATAAAACACATCTTTGTTCTTCTCTGTTGTTGATGATTTGTTTTTGTTGACTGTTGTCTCCTCTTCATTAGTTTATGGCCAGGATGGAATTGCTATCTGCCAATGATACAAAACTGATGCAGCAATGTCACGAATACTATAAGGCTGGTCACACAGAGCTAAGTGTATCAGAAATTGTTGATATCCTTGGCCATGATGCTTCAGAACAGGCAATTGAGGCTTATCGCTACTTGAAAGCTTTACTTAACCGAGCTGTGGCCAATAATGTGGACTACTATGAATTGATCGAGGAGCTTCACTGTTCCTTAGAAGATCTTCAGAATCAGCACAATGAATCAACTGCCTTGTTGCACAAGGAATATGAGACTAGGTATCAACAGCTTTCCTCTGAGACAGGTCACAAGAAGATCATCGCTAGGTATGTTGTTAGGGAGAGAACCCTAAAAGGTGAAGTTGAGGCCTGCAGACAAATCTCCGAGCTGGTGGAACATGAGAACAACAATTTGCAGAAAAATTTGGCACAATATGAGTCTGCAGCTTCATCCTCTACTGCCTTGGTACCTGTCACTGATGAAAAATTCTCATTCTTAGAGGTTGAAAATGCCAAATTAAGGCAAGAATTGGATACGTTAAGAAAGTCTGGTGTTTCTACTACTGCTCGGGGATGAGGAAGAGGGTCTCGTGGGCGAGGAAGAGGGTCTCGTGGGTGAGGAAGAGCTATTCAAAATGTTGTCGAGGAGCAAAGTTCTCCACCTGCTCGGAGTCGATCAAGAGTTCTCAGCCACAATGTTGAAGAAGCTCGCACTCAGTCTACTTTGGAAACTCAAGCGTTCCAATTGAATGCAAAAGATCGTGCTTTGTCTGAAATGTCCAAGAAAAACCTATCTTTGGAAGATCAACTTACTGCAACGAAGTCTGCCTTGAATAATAAAGATTTTTTTGCCAGGAGCCTTCACGAGCAACTAGAGAGAATAACTTTCCAATTCCACAAACAACCTCGTGAGTTTTGGATGGCAGGCTACAATGAAGCCCTTTGTCACTTGGATGCTCGCCTTGAAAATGCCAATAATAAAGGTTATAAACAGGGATGGTTGAACGCACTGGGTGTGTTAAAGCTAGAGCAGGGCCATTATTTATGGGATTATCATGCTCCTGGGCTACTAGACTTGCCTGTACCGCCTTATAAACTGGACATGGAATGGATCCTAGCTCGTGCTATTCCTCGGAGCTTAATTTCAAAATATCTTGGTGACTATAGTCTTCATTCTCAGATTGAATTATCTCGTCCCGAGCATCTCTTGGATCCTCCTTCAGTAATGAATGTCAGAATGTTGAGGGACTTGAATTTTATCAATTCTCCCCAAACATTAGATGATCCTCCCGCTGACGAGGAACCTGTATCGAAGGCTGAGGGGAAAAAACCAATAGAATAGGATTTTCAATGTAATAGTTAGCAAACATATGTAACTTGTAATTTATTTTGAATTTTAATGAAAGACTTTTATTTTCTGTTTGCAAATCTATATTGCTATTCTTTTGTACTTGCCTAACACTTTTACATCTGTGCATATGTATCTGTTAAAAAGATAACAATTTTGTGTTGTTCATCAACCAACTTAGTAATAAACAGTTACAAGTATAAAAAATATTGCTCGATCACTTAATAATAAAGTGATGAGTATAAAAATGTTTAAAATTTTTCCAACCAACTAAGGTTGTTAAATTGTACTCGTCGACCAAGTATAATTAGCGAGAGTTTTCATAAAATGTGTCCGACCAACCAGGTTGATGGATCCTCCTCGTCAATAAGTTCTCCTCGTTGACCAACTACAGTTAGTGGGTTTTTATCCCCGACCAACTATACTTGGCTCAATTTGGAACATTTTGTATTTTCTGGAATGGTTTTACCTTCCGACCAACTTGTTGGCATATTTTGTTTCTTAACCAGCCAAAATTGGCATTTTTAAGAATATTGTTCTTACCCTTTTACCATCCAAAGTTGGTCGTGGGTTTGAACTATTAGGTTCTTTCGAACTATCAGGTTCTTTCGAACTATCTTGTCCACAAGCTCTTTTACCAACCGAAGTTGATCACGCAAGTGTACGCCTCCTAACCAAAGGAGTATAATTTGTTCTTGCTATTTTACCAACCGAAGTTGATCACGCTCGAACTATCAGGTTCTTTCAAACTATGGTTCTTTCGAACTATTAGGTTCTTTCGAACTATCTTGTCCACAAGCTCTTTTACCAACCGAAGTTGATCACGCAAGTGTACGCCTCCTAACCAAAGGAGTATAATTTGTTCTCGCTATTTTACCAACCGAAGTTGATCACGCTCGAACTATCAGGTTCTTTCGAACTATAAGGTGCTTTCGAACTATGGTTCTTTCGAACTATTAGGTTCTTTCAAACTATCTTGTTCACAAGCTCTTTTACCAACCGAAGTTGATCACGCAAGTGTACGCCTCCTAACCAAAGGAGTATAATTTGTTCTCGCTATTTTACCAGCCGAAGTTGATCACGCTCGAACTATCAGGTTCTTTCGAACTATGGTTCTTTCGAACTATTAGGTTCTTTCGAACTATCTTGTTCACAAGCTCTTTTACCAACCGAAGTTTATCACGCAAGTGTACGCCTCCTAACCAAAGGAGTATAATTTGTTCTCGCTATTTTACCAACCGAAGTTGATCACGCTCGAACTATCAGTGTAGTGTATCACACTAGTATTCCCCAAAAACTTGTAATAAAAGGAAGGAGATGGTGAAACATCATCGTTTTATTCATAATGAAGGATTTGCGTTACATTTTACATTACTGATAATACTTGCGTAGATGTTCAGCATTCCATGCATTCTTAAATTCCTCTCCTTCTAGAGTTGCTATTCTGTAAGTTCCTGGTCGAACAACTTCTGTAACTCGGTAAGGTCCATGACAGTTGGCTTCTAGCTTATTGTGTTTCTGAATGACCTTCTTTAGTACATAATCCCCTTATTTTAAGTCGCATTTCTTCACCCTCTTGTTGTAGAACAGAGCTGTGCGTTGTTGGTAAGCAGCATTCCTAATTGCTGCCTCTTCTATAACTTCCTCGAGCATGTCCAAATCTAATCTTCGCATCAAGTCACTGACTGGGGAATTGAAATTCAGTACTCTGTGTGTCGGAAGACCCAACTCGGCAGGTATGACTGCCTCACTTCCAAACGCTAGCATATATGGGGATTCTCTCGTTGCTGCTCGGGGAGTTGTTCGGTAAGCCCACAAGACTGAATGTAACTCGTTAATCCAATTATCTTTAGCTTCACTTAGCCTCTTCTTCAAACCATTTAGTAGTGTTCTGTTTGTCACCTCAGTCTGCCCATTGCTTTGAGAATGACCTGGTGCTGAATGGGTTTTCAGGATGTTTGATTGTTGACAATATGCAGCAAACTCCTCGTTATCGAACTGTGTTCCATGGTCTGTGATGAAGGCATAAGGGAGACCATATCTACAGATGATATTCTTCCAAACAAACTGGTATACCTTCTCGTACGTCATATCGATAAGGGGTTCAGCTTCTACCCACTTAGTAAAATAATCTACTGCGACGACGAGGTACTTGAATCTTCCTCGGGTGGTCGGCAATGGTCCAACTAAATCAATTCCACACATGGCAAATGTCCAAGGGGAAGTTATGGGTGTCAATAATGCTTGTGGAGTTCGTCGGATGGAGGAAAAACGTTGGCACTTGTCACATTTCTTAGCATAGGCTATACAATCAGCCCTTATCGTTGGCCAGTAGTATCCTTGAGTCATCACCCTCTGCAAAAGTGTCTGACCTGCCACATGTGCTCCACAAGACCCTTCATGGATTTCTTCAATCAATTCTTTCACTTCGGAGGGGTGTACACATCTCTGCAAACCTACCATAATTCCTCGTCTATACAAAACACCATTAGTTAGTACATACCGAACAGCTTTAAACTTTAATTTCTTTGCCGCTAGCTTGTCCTCTGGCAATTCTCCCTCTTCAATATATGCCCTGATGGGATCCATCCAAGATGGTCCTAAATCAAGGGTAATAACATTCATCGTTAGGTTTTCATCTATGCTCTGACTTTCCAGTACTTCAATTGGTATCGTTCTTCGTAGCTCGGTACGAGTAGCTGATGCTAGTCAGGACAGTGCGTCTTCTTGTGCATTTTCTATTCTGGGTATTCTGATCAACTAAATGGCATCAAATTCTGCCAGAAATTCCATCACCTTTGCCTGATACTTGACCATTAATTCTCCTTTAACCGCATATGTTCCCATCATCTGATTCACAATTAATTGGGAATCACTGAATACTATCACTTGTTGTGCTTCCATAATCTTTTCTAAATTAATACCTGCTATCATGGCTTCATACTCAGCCTCATTATTGGAGGTTTTGAATTGAAATCGCAAGGCATATTCTATGTCCATCTCGTCTGGGGTTTTTAAAACAATCCCTGCTCCACAACCTGCTGTGCAAGATGACCCATCTACATACAATCTCCATGTAGGTAACTCGTCTTCAAATTTCTTTTCTGACAGAGTTCCTCGATGAAATATCTGCTGTTTCCTTTCATCCTCCCCTGGTAATTTTCGTTCCTCGTCGACCATCTCTTCTCGCCCTTTTACCAACCGGAGTTGGTCTGGGTTTGAATTTGATGATCTTTCTACATCCACAAGCCCTTTTACCAACCGGAGTTGATCTAGACTTATGTCTGTTGATCCTGTAACATCCACAGGTTGGTCAGTGAGCGACTTTTGTTCCTCGGGGGTATCAGGATATGTAAACTCTGCTATAAAATCTGCTACAGCTTGCCCTTTCAATGATGATCTGGGTTCATACATAATATCATATTCACCGAGCTGTATTTCCCAGTACATTAGTCTCCCTGACTTTTCTGGCTTATGAAGGGCTTGTCTCAATGGCATGTCGGTATAAACGACGATGGTATGGGCCTGGAAATATGGCCTCATCCTTCTACTTGCTTCAATTAATGCTAATGCCAATTTTTCCAGCTTTGGGTACCTGATCTCTACACCTCGGAAAGCCTTACTTGTGTAATAAATTGGATTCTAGACTCCATTCTCCAATCTGATCAATGCCGAGCTGACTGCATGCTCTGATACTACCATGTATAAGTACAACTTTTCTCCCGTTATTGGCCTTGACAACAGTGGAGGTGTTCCCAGATATTTCTTCAAGTCTTGAAAGACTTTTTCACATTCCTCATTCAACTCGAAAGTTTTTCGAAGTGTTTTGAAGAATGGTAGGCATCTATCTGTTGCTCGAGATACAAATCTGTTGAGCGCTGCAACTCGTCCTGTAAGGCTCTGCACTTCTTTCTTTGTCATTGGAGATCGCAACCCTAAAAGAGCTTTGATCTTTTCTGGATTTGCCTCAATGCCTCGTTAGTTAACAATGTACCCGAGAAACATTCCTTCTCGTACTCCAAATGTACACTTCGTCGGGTTGAGCTTCATTTTGTATTTATTCAGTTGATAAAAAGTCTGTCTTAAATCAACTAGATGATCAGCAACTTTCTTGCTTTTCGTCAGCATATCATCGACCTAGACTTCCATATTGCAACTGATTTGCTCGGAAAAAACCTTGTTCATCAGCCGCTGGAATGTCGCTCCAGCATTTTTCAAACCAAAAGGCATAACATTATAACAATAAGTACCCCTAGGGGTAATAAAAGAAGTACTTTCCCTGTCTTTAGGTTTCATCTTGATCTGGTTGTAGCCAGAGTAAGCATCCATGAAGCCGAGCAGCTCGTGCCCCGATGTAACATCAACTAGCTGGTCAATTCTGGGCAATGGGAAATGATCTTTTGGGCAGGCCTTGTTGAGATCAGTGAAATCAACACACATTCTCCATTTATTGTTTTTCTTCTTTACCATCACCACATTTGCCAACCAGTCCGGATACTTCACATCTTCAATGAATTGAGCCTTCTGGAGCTTGTCGACCTCCTCTTGAATAACTTGATTCTTCTCGGGGCTAAATACCCTTCTTCTCTGCTTTACAGGCTTGATCTCCTTATTCACATTGAGCTCATGACATAGGAAGTTTGGATCTATTCCTGGCATGTCTTCATGATTCCATGCAAAATTTTTCTTCCTATTTCTCAAGAAAGTTATCAACTCTTGTTTTATTGAAGCATCCAACGATGAACCTATCTGGGTTACTCGTTCAGGGTGCTCGTCGTCCAGAATAACATTTTATGTAGATTCTACCACCTATCCTTTTACAAGTTGGGATTCATCTCTGGGATCGAGAGTTTCAATCTCTGTATCTTTTTCCACTTGGTAGGTAGTAGTCTTTTTCCTTGATTCCTCAAGCTCCTCTTGCTCGGCAGATGAATAATAGCATTCTCGAGCTACTTTTTTATCACCTTTCACAACTCCTACTCCAAAGTTTGTTGGGAATTTTAAGCATTGATGCACTGTAGATGGAATTGCTTCAAACTTCTTCAAACCAACTCTTCCCATGATGATGTTGTAGGCTGACTGCACATTCTTATCCATCACAAAGAAGCGTATTCTTTCTATTCGACAAGAAGGCCAAGTTCCAATGAATATATCCAACTTGATCGTCCCAAGTGGAAAAACTTTCTCGCCAGCAAAACCCAGGAGGGGTCTGTGATACGGTTCCAATTGAGATAATTTCAAATTCAAGCTGTCAAAGCATGAATAGTACATGATGTCTGCCGAACTTCCATTATCTACCAACACCCTTGAAATCACTACTTCCTTCATCCTCATTTTGATCACCAGAGGATCGTCGTGAGGATAAAGGACACCTGCCAGGTCATTTTTTGAAAAGCCCATGACCAACTTCTCTCTGTTTACCTTCCTCGGACGATCGTCCTCGGCCAGATTTATTCGCTGAATATATGAACAAGCTTGAGCCTCTCCGAGGTAAGCTTTTCTTTCTGCAGTAAGGTCTCCTCCTCCTGCATCTCCTCCTGTAATAACATTACAATCAAATGATCCAAAACGTATGGAAAATACCTCTCATTCTGGCTGCCTTGGCTTCTTGGGAAGATCGGGGTCATCATCTGGATCATCTTCGTGGTCCCTCTTCTTCTTCTCCTCTGCACGACGAGGAGATCTAGACCTTTCTCTAGTTCGATCATTATTTTTTCTTTCACTTCCCCGATCAACATATTTTGCTAGTTTTCCTCTTCGGATGAGTGTTTCAATCTCGTTCTGAAGAGCTATGCAGTTTTTGGTCATGTGACCATGATCTTTATGAAACTCGCAATATTTATCTCTACTCCTCGAATCAGGGTCTGATCTCAGTTTCTTTGGCCATTTTACCTCCTCGTTGTTCTTGATTTCTTCCAAGACATGATTAATACCCATTTTCAAAGGAGTATAATTATCGTACTTCTTCATGACTTCCCATTTATTCTTCGAACGTTTGTCACCTCCATTACCCTTATGCTCTTTATTTTTAGACTTATCGACGTCCACCTTGGTGTCTTTATCCATATTCTTCTTTGCAGCCATAGCTTCTTCGGCATTCATGATTTTGGTCGCTTTTTGCCATCAACTCGGACATAGTTTTAGGTGGATCTTTCGCCAAGGTGTAATACAATTTATTAGGCAACAACCCACTCATCAAGGCGGTGATTGCTGTCTTTTCTTCGTAATCTATGACTTCCAGCTTCTCGTTATTGAAACGAGTTATGTAATCTCTAGTACTCTCACCAGATTTTTGTCTAACACTTAATAAGTGTGCTACTCGTTTTACTGGCTTTTCTCCAAAACAGAAATTGCCAATAAACAACTCGGCCAATTGAAAGAAAGTTGAAATCTTACCCCTAGGAAGATTGTTGTACCATATCTGGGAATCTCCAGTAAGAGTTCCTGAGAACGCTCTGCATCTCATCTCGTCGGGGACGACATAGATGTCGGCAGCAGCTTGATATTGCTCTATGTGAAGAACAGGATCTGTCTTTCCATCATATTTGGGGGTCACCACAGGTGCTTTGAACTTTGATGATGTAGGAAAATTCACAATGGCCTGTACAAAAGGTGTTCCTCGAACAAAAGTTCGTTGTAGGGGATTTTTTGCCTTGGCCATTTCTCTCAATTTATCCTCCAACCGTTGGAGGATCCTTTCCACGCTTCATTTCCTTCCTCGGGCCTATTGGTTCGAGCAATTGATCGTTCTGAGGTAGCTTCTTGAGATCTATCTTAACGAGCTGCTGGTCGTGATTGTGCTGATCCTTCTCTTAGATCTGATGGTTGTCGAAAACTCCTCGACATGATCTTAGGTGGACTCATATTCCTCCTAAGGCCTAATCGACTGAAAGGAGACACCCTACTCAGTCTTTCTAAGGCACTAGGTCTTTCTGGAGAGAGGGTGGTATGTTGATCAGTATCTGTAGCCCTTATTGACGAAGTTCGCCCAGGTTGATAAGAGAAATCATCAGACTCCTCATTACGACGTGACTCAGTACGTCTGGATCGTGAAGAAAGTAAATAAGTTTGCCTCTGACCGCTTTGCTGTCCTGAACGTGCAGGTGTATTTCCATGGAGGGTTTGTATGAGTTGACTTATTGTGTCTTGCTTGTTGGTTTGTCCTTGAGCCAGATTCGTCATAATCCCGGCTAGATCTGGAGGTGCAGAGGGATTCGGAGGATTTCCAGTATTTCCAGCGTTTCGATTGCTAGATTCTGGATTATCCGCCATTGATGATGAACGATTTTTGGTGAAAAACGATAGTAACAATAATTCCCACAGACGGCGCCAATCTATTGATGTAAAAAATTAGATCGCTCTAATTATTCAATCATAGATAAATAAAATGAGACAAAGAATTTTAAAGTGGTTCAGCCTTATATGAATGGCCTACGTCCACTGTTATGTTATTGCTGAGTGTTTGGGAATTCTCGAGTATAAGTTCTCTCCAGAAAATCATCGTCCCCCTGAATGAGGGTAATACAAGGTATTTATAGCCCTTAGGCTGTACATGAAAGGGTTGATACATTAAATGATATACATATGAAAGGGTAATACATTTAATGCAGCGTGTGCGTCAAGATGATAAACATTCAATGAATAGTTGAACTCTTGATTATCTGGCAATTAATGATACGGCCGAGATGCAGCTCGGACCGCCTTAGTTGCTCGTTGCTCAGGAGTTCCTCGGAGCGCTAGAGTACCTAGGAGTACTAAATTTCCTCGGTGTATCCTCGTTGCTCAGAGAGAACATGAGTTGGTCGGGGAAATGAACTTCCTCGTTGCTATTGTGCCACGTAGATTGACACGTGCCTTCGTATCATTCGCCCATATCAGCATATTAATTTTGGTATTAACAGTACCTATTCCAATGCTTTTCTAATAGTTGTTATTATATGAGAACTCCACTAGTGATAAGTTCTCAACCACACTTCCTTGAAAGTCCAATGTACATGCTCGCAACATATCCTCAAGGATATGAATTTTTATTTCAATTCACTACACCAAAATGGGCAAATTTTCACCTTTCAGCCGGCCAGCCTTGTCAAGGTCATTGACCGTGACAAAAAAACACGCATTTTATGTCACGGTCATTGACCTTGACACGACCGTCACAAGAACTTGTCACGGTCATTGACCGTGACAAGTCCGTGATAAATTTAATTGTCACGGGCTTGTCACGGTCAATGACCTTGACACGACCGTGACAACTTTTCCAGCAAAAACCCTTTCCCCCTTCTTTTTTCCCTCCCACCGTTCCCTCCCTCTCTCTCTCTCTCTCTCTCTCGACTCGACGCTGCTCTCTCTCTCTCTCTCTCTCTCAGGTCCAATTTCTCTCTCTCTCTCTCTCTCTCTCTTCCATTTATATATATATTTGTCTGTATATTTATGTGTGTATGTGTGTGCTTGTGTGGGGGGTGGGGCGGGGTGGGGCAGGGTGGGGGAGGGGGTGGTGGAGGGGGCAGGGGGTGGGGCGGGGTGGGGTGCGGTGTGTGTGTGTGTGTGGTGGTGTGTTTTGGGGGAGGGGGGGAGGGGGTGGTGGAGGGGGGCAGGGGGTGGGGTAGGGTGGGGTTTGTGTGTGTGTGTGGTGGTGTGTGGTGGGGGAGGAGGAGGGGGTGGTGGAGGGGGTGGGGTGGGGTGTGTGTGTGTGTGTGGTGGGGGAGGGGGTGGTGGAGGGGGGCAGGGGGTGGGGTGGGGTGCAGTGGCGGACCCAAGATTTTTAGTAAGGGGGTGCGAAATTTTTCGAGCAATGTAGGGGTTCAGGGGCGGTAGCCCCAAAGGCAATTTTTTTAGGATTAACATTGAAATTATAAGAAAATTATACTTCAATATTGAAAATTAACTGAAAAAATAACACTGAAATTTGAAAATTCTCCTAAATATTTCTAACATTGCCCCTAAATACGATACCCCTAAATATTGAACACAAAAATACAATACCCCTAATTTCTAACATACCACTAAATATTTCTAACATTTAAAGATTTGAGAAAAAAATACTCCTAACATTGAATAGTGTTAGTTTCCTAAATATTTACAAATGAACACAAAAATACTCCTAACATTGAATGATTTAAACCTTTGAAGGAATACAAAAATACTTTTTAACATTTAATTTAAAAAAATTAAACATTTGAATAAAAAAGTTTTATATACTTAACAAATAACTTACCTGAAAAACATTCTCTTCCTGGTACTTCTACTCTTCTGTTTAGGGTTTTGGTAAAATGTTTCTTCCGTGTTTTTCTATTTAAGTATAATAAATTACATACTCTGCCCCTTAGCTTTAAAACACTAACAAACAGATACACCTTCCGATCCTAGAGTTTACACATAGGCCCCAATATTATTTTTTTTAGCATACCTGTACAAAAATTTCCGAAAACAAGGGGTGGGCGGCCGCCCACTCTCGGGACCACCTAGGTCCGCCCTTGGTGGGGTGGGGTGTGTGTGTGTGTGTGAATAGGTATAATTTTTTTCACTCCCTCTCTAACCCTCCACAATTGATTCTTATGCTAAAATCCTCGCTTACACAATATATATAGGTATAATTCACGGACTTTAGCTAAACTAGGGTTTTATAGAGTTTCGCTCCTACTACTTGGGCAATGACTATACTAGGGACCAAAGATAAATAAATAAACTGGATTCAAAGTAAATACTAGGAAATCCCAATTTATAATCGTCTAATTTATATCCTTTATTTATTTAATCACGATTCATTCCACTAAATAATCATGATTGCACTCAAATTTAATTATTTATAACATGATCGTGAAAGAAATTTAATATCCATAACCCTAGGGATTAAGAATCTATGAACTTTTTGCAAACGATATGAGATTTCCCATGTTTAATCAAGAACATCCTTAGACTTGTAGGGGGTGGGGTGGGGTGGGGTGGGGGAGGTGTGTGTGTGTGGTGGGGGAGGGGGTGGTGGAGGGGGGGCAGGGGGTGGGGTGGGGTGGGGTGTGTGTGTGTGTGTGATGTTCAATTTAGTTGGTGCACAAACTAACGGTCAAAGTAATAGTATATAATTCCAACATTTCAAACTACTTGAACATCACAAATGGATACGAACTTAAAATATAAATTGAGATAACCTTAGAATCTAATTAGGGTAAAAATATAATGGCATCAACTAACATATATGTAGGGGTGGGTGGGTAGGGGTGGGTGGGTAGGGGTGGGTAGGGGTGGGGGTGGTGTGTGTGTGTGTGTGTGTGTCTGTGTGTGTGTGTGTGTGTGTGTAGGTGCGTAGGTGTGCGTGTGTGTGTGGCGGTGGGTGGGGGTGGGGGTTGGGCACCCATTTAATAACTCTTTAAATATTTGGAAAAAACATAATATTACAAAATTGAAACGAAATGGTATTGACGGAACTTACACATACGTTATAATATAGATGGAACATTTTTTTATCTGTACTATTAATTCAATTAATTCAATTAGGTAAAACGAAATGTGTACTATTAACATTTTTTTTTATCTGTACTAATAACATTTTTTTTACAGCAAAAATGTCTCCTCCAGATGTTAAGGCGAAGATGATGATGCTGTTTATGATGATGTCGTCTGGGTTCGGTGGTAGCGGAGGCGACGAGGGCTCCTCCGCCGCTAGGCTCCCCAAATATGGAAAAATTGGGATTACCGTCGAAAACAAGTCGGAGCTTTTAGCGAGATCCCTCGAGCTGCTAAAGACGGTCATCGGCCCGGGGTTTATGAGTTGGAAGGAGGTGCCGTATGAGCTCAAGTTAGCTGTTTGGGCGGTACTACAGGTAATATTTATATGAATATTTCAATTTATATTTATATTTATATTTATTCGCAACTAACATTGTATTTGTTGGACAGGAACAATTCAACTTGGATCTAAGGCTACGCGATTCCGTCTTGGAGCAGTTGAGGGAGCAACACTAGACGTGGAAGAAAAATATGCGGTCACGGTACTTTGGAAAAACACGAGAGTCCATTTTACAATGGCGCGGATCCGTCCCGCCCAAGGAGCCGATCTCATTGGCACAATGGCAAAAGTTCATTGACAATGAGATCGAGGATCGACAATTGGCATCTCGCCAATCGGGGAGGGAAAATCGGGCTAAAAATACGGACGTGCACTACTCCGGCCGGACCTCTTACGCTGAGGTGGAGCATAGGATGCAGGTAAGATTTAATTTATCTATAACTACAGAAATATATTATTGGATATTAATTTTACTAATTTTACTAATTTTACTTTACTCTATTTTATTTCAGGGGGTAGGGAGTGGGCCAGGGGGTAAGCCACATAGGCTCGATACTTATGTGGCTCTTCGGACGAAGAAGGGGAAGGACAAGGAGGTGTCCCCGAGCGTCGCGGACACAATTGTAAGTAATCCGACAGTTTAATTATTGTTAATTACGTTATAATTTTTTAGTTTACTTATTTTACTAATCATGTGCTTTTTGTCGTTTCAGATAAAGCTTAAGGAAGTGCATGAGTCGCAGTCTGATGCCGACAAGGCATCTTTGTCCACAGACGCACTCAGCCAAGTGCTTGGCTCTGATCGCAAAGGGAGGACAAGGGGAGTGAGCTCGCGGGCGGCCAAATCGAGGATCATCAGATTGGAGACGAGCGACACCGGGTTGGCTCGAATGGTGGATTCACACGACGCGAAGCTGTCCCGTTTGGAGGCGACGGTCCAAGATATGTACGCATTCATGAAGAGTACGTTGGGTGGAGACCGTAAAGGGAAAGGGAAAGGGAAGGAGAAGGCGGTGGAGGAGGAGGTGTGGGAGGACGAGGCGTAGGATGACGAGGATGTGGACCTCGTTGCTTCATCACCGACACGTTCGTACTTCGACGATCCACTTCCCTATTTGACGCCCTCCAACAGACCATCGTCAACAATTGGTTGGCCGAGCGTGTTCATATTGGACGTATTTGATGGCCAGTGGATAGGGCGGGGGTTGAGGGACCCGAATATCGTCGAGGGTGGAATAGTCCATGGACGTGTGCTTTAAGAGATGGAGTCCAAGGTGCTCGTCACACATGTCATACCCGGGAAGGAGAACTCCCTGTTGTGGTTGCGCGAACAATGCGGCACGACGTATATTAGTGGGTGCGTCAATTCGTATGTCGTGTGGCCTACTCACCTCCTCAGTTTTATCCAAGTGTAGTAACATTATTTTTAAGTTTGTCCATTTTAATTAAATTTGGATTATATCGTCATGTATATTGTTTTTACTTTGAATATTTGTATTATATCGTCATGAATATATATTTGCATTATCTTTAGTTTGTGTTGGATATATGATGTTTGGAACAGGTACAACGTTGCTATAACAGCTACAAATATACTGCTGGGCAGTGGCGGTGGCCATACTGCCCAGCAGATTTTTTTAAATTCTGCCCAGAATTGTCACGGTCATTGACCGTGACAAGTCCGCGACAAAAGTTGTCACGGACGTGTCACGGTCAATGACCGTGACAATTGGGGTCACGGTTATGTCACGGTTTAGAACCGTGACAAACGTGTCACGGTCATTGACCTTGACACGATCGTGACACAAAACGCGAGTTTTTTGTCAAGGTCAATGACCGTGACACGACCGTGACAAAAAAAGTTGTCTCGCCTCGAAATGTCACGGTCATTGACCTTGACAAGGTGAATTTGTCAAGGTCAATGACCTTGACAAATGGGCAGATTTGGTGTAGTGATTGTCCGTCCGTCTAATGGTAGTATGTGTGGTTGAGATCAATGATGGTGTAGAGTTCTTGTTATAATTTATTCCAAACTTTTGACGCAAACCAGGTTCTCTGTCAAAAATGACTAACAATGGTGCACCATATAACCAAATGATCTCCATAATGTAAAGCCTGGAAATTAGATCATGTTGTCCATAATTTTTATTGATATAAAGTGTAACAACTTTGTGAGACGATCTGCAACAACCCAAAACTCATAATGTCATTTTTGTGATCGAGGAAAATTTGTGACAGAATCCATGGTGATGTGCTCCCATTTCCATTATGCAACTAGTAGTAGTGGGAGCAATCTACATGGATTCTGATGTTTTGCCTTTACCTATTGATAGATAAGGCATTTGGCGATGAAAAAGGCAACATCCATTTTCATCCCCGACCACCAACTATTATGACACAAATATCTGTACATTTGGGTTATTTTAGGGTGGATGTTGAATATGGGCTTGTATGACTTTGTCATGATTTCTTACCAAAGCTACTCAATGGCCTACTATCAACCTTCAACTAAATTTTACCCCATTGTCCTTATCCAATTTAAGATCTTTAAACGGTTCACTGACTTGAAGATAACCCCAAAAGTTCATTAGCTATTCATCATACAATTGACCATCCCAAACCTTATGCTATAGGATTGGTCTCGCTACCATGTTGTAAATGTTGACAAGTTCTCTTCCCCTCTTCACCTATAACTCATAAGTTTGGAGGTATTTTAACATCTTATGACAATGGAACTTCATTAGTTCTAGCAAAAGATTTGTCTTTCTAATGAACGTGTCAGCCACAACATTTGGCTTTACAAGGGTGGTACTAGAGCATGAAGTTGTATTCTTCTATGAGTTTAACCCATCACTGTGTGCGCAAGTTGAGGTCACGTTAAGTGAAGACTTAGAGAAGACTCTTGTGGTCTAAAAACACTTCAAAACATTCTCCATATAAGTAGTAACTCTATATTTTGAATGCAAGCACAACTAACAGATGGTCCAAGTCATGAGCAAGGTAGTTCCTCTCGTAAGTCTTTAACTTTCGAGATGTCTATTACGCCACTTGACTACCTTGCATAGAAATTTAGACAAGTCCATATCGTGACGCATTATAGTAAATCACATTGCCTTTTCCTTATTTTGGAAAAACAAGGAATGGTGTTGTCATTAATAAAGCCTTTGAGTCCTAAAAGGATGTCTCACATTCCTCGATACACTCAAAATGTACATCCTTCTGATAAGTCGAGTCAGAGACAAGGCTATGCGAGATAAGTTTTGATTAAAGCACTGGTAGTAACCATACCATCCCAAAAATCTTCTTATCTTCATTACACTCTTCGGTCATTCCCAAATCATATCTACCTCCGCTTTTACAAGGCTAACTGAAATTCCTTCTCTTAAGATAAGATGCCCTAAAAAATTATCTTCCTCTATCCAAACTTTGTAGCAATTGAATTTTGCGCATAACTGATTTTCTTTAAGAATTTGCAAGGCTATTTGATAGTGCTCCTCATGCTTTTCATCACACGCCGAGCATATCAAAATGTTGTCCACAAAAATGATGACAAATCTATCCAAATATGGTCAATAAATCAGATTCATTAAGTCCATGAATGCGATATGAGAATTTTTTCAACCCAAATGGAATTACCACTAACTAAAAATCCCCATAACGTTTTTAAAAAGATGTGATTTGGATGTCTTCTTCATTGAATCAATGTTGATGATATCCAGATTGAAATTTAATTTTTGTGAACCTCCCCGAACCTCGCAATTGATTAAATAGGTAATATATCCATGGCAAGGGGTATATGTTTTTCATAGTGACATGGTTCAACTAACATTAATCGATGCAAAGTCTTACCGAGTTGTCATTTTTCTTTACAAACAACACTTGTGCTCCTTACGATGACACACTAGGTGAGATAAATCCTTTTCTTAAAAATTCTTCTAATTGTACCTTGTGTTTCTCGAGCTCTGTTAGAGACAAAACATGTGGTGGAATTTATATAGGCGAAGTTCCATGATGCACCTCTATAAAGAAGTCAATTTTTCTCTAAGGTGTTAGATCGGTAAATTCCTTAGGGGAAACATTAAGAAATTCATGAATAACTGGGTAGTCTTGGATCATGGGGTAAGTAACCTCTTGAACTTGAAGACTAGACCACCAACAAAAAATAATTCTTTTTCTCCTTCATATTAGCGTACTTTAACAAATAATTGATAGCATGTTCATTATTGAAATATTACTGTGAATATCGTTCAGAATAAACACAGATACGCGGTGATGTTGGCATTCGATATTGGAAATAAAATAACAAATCTAGTACATCTATAATATCATATCAAACCACTCCATATTCATGATGATCATACTTAAAGCAGACCCTCCCATGACTATCTCGCAAGACCTATAAACTTTATCCAGATAAACACCCATACTTATTAAACGTTGCACAAAACAAGAGGGTAAAGGTAATCCACCTATAACCTAAATACAAAGTCAATTGAACTATAAATGAAGAAATGTGATTATACAACATCAACTAATGATTTAAGTCATGTGTTATACACTAGGATCATACCTTCCATTACTGAAGTCTCAAGGTAGGTAGCATATTGGGAGATAACATATACTCGTCCTTATATGAATTGGAGACCTTGGCCACCTGGCATCCTAACCTTCCATTGGCTGCCCTGAACAAAGTTTCAGAGTGATCCATTTACACTATGTATTATCGACTAGAATCCTCCCAATTTTTATGACTATTGGGTAGGACATGTGTAACTATAATTTCTCCCCGACATGAAGTTAGGTGCTTCAATTATTGGTTGCTGCTTTTACTCTTTCTCTTAAAGTGGTTAAGTGATCTAGAAGAATATCAACCCTGACCAATTGATGTCGAATCTTTATTGTCCTTCTCCCCTAGTAGAACCTATTCCCATAATTTCCTTTCATTTACCAAAAAATCTACGAGAATGTCATTCACATTACTTCTTTTCCCCACAGTTCTAGCTTTCACTAGTTCCCCATTTTATATCCTTGATTTATTTGGCATCCTTTGACTCCAAATAAATCATGATGTCTTTATTCAAGGCTTCTATGAAACTCCGAATGTCTAGTCCCACCACAAGCTTTCTAATATAGGGGTTAAGACCCTTGATGAATAACTCATCATTTTCCCCTTCATCATTCAGTACGAAAGGAATGTAACTTGACATGTTTTTTAAATTTATCTCGTACTCATTCAATGTATGTTTTCCTTAAATCAAGTGCATAAACTAATCCTTCTTATGGCCAAGTTGGCCTAAAGAAAGTATCTCTCCAAGAAGGCCTTGCAAAAGTTCCTCCACTGTACAAATTCCCTTTGACTAGCATGGTAATAAAACCACCACTTATGAACTTAAACGGTGAGTTATAAAGTCACTACATTGACCTGGTGTTCATGTGGAACCTCAAGGACCTCCAGGATGTGCCTAGTGCACTCTAGCCAATCTTTATCCACTACAAGAAAAATATCATTTCGTAGCAATTTTATTAGTGGCTAATCATTTATTGCCACTAAAACGTATATTTTATTGCCAAATTTATGTTTACCACTAAATGATAATGCATTAGTGGCAAAAAAATTAAAATAGCCACTAAATGTTAAGTGGGAAGAATTAGACATTTAGCGGGAACACAAAATTTTAATTAGTTGCAAGCTTAAAATATTTTTCACTAATGTATTCTCATTAGTCAAAAATATTCTACTTTGCCCCAAAAAACATTTGAGATACACTCCATTTTCCCTCCAAAATTAATTTCTACAAAAAAAAACATTTAGTAGCATTCCCCCAAAATCCATTCACCCTCCCAATCTGAAGAAACTATCCCCGAATCCCACATACCCAAACAAAAAGCCCACAACCTTCTTCTCACAACTCTCAACCTTAATCTCGTACCCTACCTCTTCTTGGCCTCAAATTTCTTCTCAAACTCCATCGTTGTCACTATAGCAGTCACCAACGGTTTTTCAGACTCGCGGCCTCTTCTCAAAAACCATCGATGTTATCTCAGAATCGTGGGTTTTACGATTTGAGGATGTTGAGGCAAGCCTAATATTATGTATTTGTATAATCGTTGTCATCTCTAATATTATGTATATGTATATACTGTGTCCTATTCAGATTAGGATATTTTGAGATTAGGGTTTTGAGAGGAAAAAAATTAGGTTTTGATGCATTTATCCCCACAAGGTACATTTATTTTGAGATTCAGTGTTTATACGCTGCACTGCATAATATTGATTTATTTATTTTGTTCAATTATTATTAATATTATCTCCACATGGTACAAACATATTTGATGTTCCTACAGTTTGGTGGTTGATTCATTCGAATCGGGGTAAGATTTTGGTGGTTGTGTATTGTTGTTGATTCGTGGTGAACACTAAATATATATTTTTTCCTCGGAGGTAAGCATTTTGAAATTTCAATTTTCCCAGTTTTTTATATGCCTCTACTAATTTTATCAACTATATGTATGTTTTTATAAACCATGTTGTGGTGTTTGCTATAAGGCTAAAAGAGTTGTATTTTTATTATATCTATGTTTTATATTGTATGTGTATATTCGAATGCATGTTTTTTATAATTACTTCCCCCTTTACTCTAATTATTAGAAAGTCTTGGTGTTTTTTATGAATTGTTGCTAGCATCACGATTATTGCTCCATAATTTATCAATTGATCTTAAATATATGTTATTTAAATTTTTTTTCAATGAAAATAGGTTTTTTGGGGAGTTATGACATGTCATGGTCAAATAAAATGATGGAATGTAACAATAACGGAGCATAGAAGATAGCAAATTGGATAGGGGGTATAAGAATCCCCCATTACTTTTGACAGTAGGTGGAGGAGATTTATCTACTAAGTGCAAATGACCTTTCGATTATTCTTACAATCTGATGAACATAATCTAATCGGACACAAATCGAGATTTCATCCAATCTGATGCAAATCGAGATTCACCCTTACAATTTATAGTTCGTTTTCCACCTGACTATAAATTATCAGATTTTTCATCCAATTTTATACCATAAAGTCGATTTGCATCGTCTGATTTTCCTCGGTGATTTCGCCACAAATAATGCAAGGATATTTTTCTACGAGAAGTACGAGGAGATTTAGCTACCAGTAGTGCGAGGTTCGTAATGATTTTATATTGTTTTAGATAGGTGCTTCTTGTTTTAGATAGGGGTGTTTCTTGTTGACGGTTTTGATTCATTTTTTGAGTATTGGAAGTAGATTCTTTTAAATTGTAATTATGTTAATCCATTCCATGCTTGTTATGTGTCATAGAAGAACACACATGATACGATCTGTGACAGAGTCTAATTAAGCTCTTTTTCAATCTAATCATCCTTTAGTAGGTAACTTTCTCGACACTGTTTCATCAGGTGTTAACATTGGCGAAGGTATGAAGCAATTATTTTATAACTTCACTTGAACAGTTATTTACATGAAATAGTTATGTTTGATCTGATTGTGCAGTTTCATGAGTCAAAGAAACACACAGGAACCCGTGCATCCTTTCCTATCAACTGTTTCAAATGTCTCCAACATGCCTAACACAATTATATCTGGTGTTAACACATAAGGTGTTGTATTTATAATGCTTTCCATTGTTGCATATGTCATTGTCTAATTTTTTTCATAAAATTAAATCATCAGTTGCAGTTGCATATTGACTTGTCAAACTTTGTAAAATTGAATCATCAGTTGCATATTGA
This sequence comes from Sambucus nigra, assembly GCA_949130495.1. Classification (NCBI taxonomy): domain Eukaryota; kingdom Viridiplantae; phylum Streptophyta; class Magnoliopsida; order Dipsacales; family Adoxaceae; genus Sambucus; species Sambucus nigra. Next base: position 545,964,027 of record OX422212.1, on the reverse strand, counting down.
CTTGTCAAACTTTGTAAATTGAATCATCAGTTGATTTCCATTGTTGCATATGTTTTAGTTTTGTTACTTGCCAACTTAACCACATTCTAGTATTGAGTTGCCAAAGATTTTTTGATTTCTTTCTTTCAAGTTACTACTTTGTAGGGTGCCCCTGTCACTATAATTTCTGGCTTTATAATTTTTTCATTGGGACCTGCCTCCGTACTGATTAGTGCCCTATTTATCTACTTTAGGTTTTAAAATAGTAATTATAGAAATATTTTACTAAAAAAACATCCACATATGAAGATTAGAACAATGAGAAACAGAGCATGTCTTACAGTGTGGCCAAGTATGTGTTTTACATCTCTCTTAATGCTGAAACTCTTCCAAAAATTCGGATAGTCATGGATCTGGAAGATGCTTTTCGTGGATTGGATTTCCATCAATCTAAAAGTCTGCATGTGTTTTACACTCGACTCTTTTCCTTGGTCAGGGTAACCAATCTTTATATAGTTGCATGTGAACTATATTTGTATGACCATTGTTGATACCAAATTTATTTTGCAGATATGGACCTATTATTTGAAGACGCGTGTCATCCTGGGTGACAACTGTAAATGTTCAACAGCGAGATACTTAATCCTCCGAGGAACTACTATACTCCTAATAACTCAAGATCATCTAGTAACTAAAAATCCACGAGGAGCCCAGGGGCCCCGAGTAGCTCAAGAGTGTCGAGCTACTTAGGCGGTCTGAGCTACTAAGTCGGTCCGAGCAACTCAAATACTTGTGGCGAACGCATCAATGATAACTGCGCATTAAATGTACAGTTATTATCATACGCCTACTGGACAGCTATGCATTATTCATTCACATGTATAGCCTCATGGCTATAAATATATTATAATCTCCCCATTAGAGGGATACGTTGAATCTCTTGGTAAAATCGTTTATCAAGAATTCCAGGCAAAATAATCAATAATACAAAAATAGTGGATGTAGGCGATTCTCTTAAGGCTGAACCACTTTAAAAGTCTATTGTCTTATTTCTTTACTCATTTTTATATGTGATTAAAATAATTAGGTCAAATCTAATTTTTTACATCAACAGATTAACGTCGTCTGTGGGAAACGACTGTAATTAGCGTTTTTCACCAAAATAACTCATTATCAATGGCTGATAATCCGGAATCCAGTAATCGAAACACTGGGATTCCCCCAAATCCTTCTGCTCCCCTAAGTTTTTCAGATTTGGCTCGTATTATGGCCAATTTAGCCTAAGGGCAAATGCCCATGCAAGAAACCATGCGTGAACTCATACAAACTGTTCAAGGCGGAGTACCAGCCTAATCAGGACAACGAAGTGTTCAAAGAAATATTCGTTTATTCTCTTCGCGAACTAGCGACTCATATCGTACTAAGAGATCTAATGATCCTTCTTATCAGCATGGACGGACTTTCTCGGTACGAGCTACAGACACTCAACAAAACATCACTCTATCTCCAGAGAGGACAAGTGCTCTTGAAAGGTTGAGTATGGTCTCTCCTTTTGATCGTCTGCATCCTAGGAGGAATAGAAGTCCCCTTAGGATTGTGTTGAGGAATTCACAATAACCATTTGATATGAAGGAAGGCTCTACCCAATAATGACCAGCTGCTCATCATGAAAGATCCCAAGAGGCTAATTCAACACGATCAGTTGCTCGAACAAATAAGATCGAGGAGGGAAATGATGCATGGAAAGGCTCAATTCAAAGATTGGAGGATAGATTAGGGGAGATGGCTAAAACCAAAAATCTTCTACAAAGGACCTTTGTCTGAGGAACACCATTCATACAAGAGATTGTGGACTTTCCCACATCGTCGAAATTCAAAGCCCCAGTAGTAACACCTAAATACGATGGCAAAACTGATCCTGTTCTCCATATAGAACAATACCAAGCAGCCGCTGATATCTATGTTGTTCCAGATGAGATGTGATGCCGGGCATTTTCAGGAACCCTTATTGGATCTGCTCAGATGTGGTACAATAACCTTCCTTGGGGGAAAATTGCGACTTTCTTTCAGCTAGTAGAGCTCTTTATTGGAAATTTTTGTTTTGGATCTAAGACAGTCAAACGAGTAGCGCACTTGCTAAGTGTTAGACAGAAGGCAGGTGAGAGCACTAGGGATTATATTACTCGTTTTAATAACGAGAAGCTGGAAGTAATTGATTATGAGGAAAAAACTGCAATTACTGCTTTTATGAGTGGATTATTGCCCAATAAATTGTACTATACTTTAGCCAAAGATCCACCCAGGACCATGGCGGAACTAATGGCAAAAGTAGCAAAAATCATGAATGCCGAGGAAGCCATGGTTGCGAAGAAGAACACAAACTCTAAGGAGATTAAGGTGGAAGATGGTAAAATTGAAAAGAAGGAACAAAAGAATAATGGTGGTAACAGGCAATCAAAGGGAAAGAAAGGATTGGAATAGATGAAGAAATATGGAAATTATACTCCCTTAAAGGTGGATATAAACCACATTCTGGAAGAGATCAAGAATAGCGAGGAACTAGCTTGGCCAGCAAAAATGAAGGCAGATCCTGATAAGAGAGACAAGTCCAAATATTTTGAATTCCATAAAGATCATGGTCACATGACCAAGCGTTGTATAGCTCTTCAGAATGAAATTGAAGCACTCATTAGACTAGGAAAACTGTCCAAGTATGTTGATCGTCAAAACGGTGGTCAAACCAATGAACGAGGAAGGCAAAGGTCTAAATCTCCTCTCTGAGCAAAAGATGACAAGAAAAGGGATCATGAAGATAATCCATAAGATGACCCCGATCTCCCCAAAAGACCGAGACAACCAGAACGTGAGGTATTTTTAATTCGTTTTGGATCATTTGATTACAATGTCATTACAGGTGGAGATGCAGGAGGTGGAGACCTTACTGCAGAGAGGAAAGCTTTCCTCAATGAGGCTCAAGCTTGTTCGTACATTCAACGAATAAATCTAGCTGAAGATGATCGCCCGAGGAAGGTGAACAAAGATAAACTGGTCATCAATTTTTCTAAGAATGAACTCGCAGGTGTGTTATATCCTCATGATGACCCATTAGTGATCAAAATGAGGATGAAGGAAGTAGTGACTTCATGAGTATTGGTAGATAATGGCATCTCGGCAGATATTATATTCTACCCATATTTTGATAGTTTGAACCTAAAACTATCCCAGTTGGAGCCATATCATAGGCCCCTCCTCGGTTTTACTGGCGAGAAAGTTTTTCCACTTGGAACGATCAAATTGGATATGTTCATCGGTACATGGCTTGCTTATCGAGCAGAAGGAATGCACTTTTTCGTAATGGATAAAAATGTCCAGTCAGCTTACAATATCATCATGGGAAGAGTAGGTTTGAAGAAGTTCAAAGCAGTATGATCTACTGTACATCAATGTTTAAAATTCCCAACCAACTTTGGAGTAGGAGTGGTGAAGGGTGACCAAAAAGTAGCTCGGGAATGCTACTATTCATCTGTCGAGCAGGAAGAGCATGAAGAATCCAGGAAGAAGACTACTACTTATCAGGTAGATGAAATAGAAGATACGAAGATTGAAACTTTAGACCCAAGAGATGTTTCTCAGCTCGTCAAGGGTCAAGTCATGGAGGCTACTGAAAATATCATTCTGGACGACGAACACCCGGAACGAACAACTCAAATCGGTGCGTCATTGGATGCCCCATTAAAATAGGAATTGATAGATTTTCTAAGAAGCATGAAACAAACTTTTGCATGGAGCCATGAAGACATGCCAAGGATAGACCCAGATTTCCTATGTCACGAACTTAATGTGAACAAGGAAATCAAGCCAGTGAAGCAAAGAAGAAGAGTGTTCAACCCTGAAAAGAACCAAGCTATACAAGAAAAGGTCGAGAAGCTTCAGAAAGCCTGATTTATAGAGGATGTCAAATATCCTGATTGGCTAGCTAATGTGGTGATGGTAAAGAAGAAAAAAAACAAGTGGAGGATGTGTGTGGACTTTACTGATCTTAATAAAGCTTGTCCAAAAGATCATTTCCCTCTGCCCCGAATCGATCAAATGGTGGATGATACCTCGGGGCAAGAATTGTTGAGTTTCATAGATGCTTATTCTGGTTACAACCAGATTAAAATAAAGCCTGAAGATAGGGAGAGTACCTCTTTTATCACCCCAAGGGGAACTTATTGTTATAATGTTATTCCTTTTGGACTTAAAAATGCAGGTGCAACGTATCAGCGGTTGCTGAACAAGGTGTTTGCAGAGCAAATCAATCACAATATCGAGGTTTATGTTGACGATATGCTGACGAAGAGCAAGAAAGCTACTGATCATCTAATTAACCTAGGCCAGACCTTTGATCAACTAGAAAAATATCAAATGAAATTGAACCCTACCAAATGCACATTCGGAGTACAGAAAGGCATGTTTCTCGGGTATATTGTCAACCAACGAGGTATTGAAGCGAACCCTAAAAAGATCAAGGCTCTATTGGGGCTACGATCTCCAATGACGAAGAAGGAAGTGCAAAGTCTCACAGGGCGAGTTGCATCACTTAATAGATTTGTGTCACGGACAACTGATAGATGTCTCCCATTCTTCAAAACATTCAAAAAAACGTTTGAATGGAATGATGAATGCGAGAAGGCCTTTCAAGAGTTGAAGAAATACCTGGGGACACCTCCATTATTGTCCAGACTAGTGATGGGAGAAAGACTATACTTGTATCTAGCAGTTTCGAAAAACACAGTGAGCTCAGCGTTAATGAGAATGGAGGATGGAGTACAAAAACCAATCTATTACACTAGCAAGGCCTTCCGAGGAGTAGAGATCAGATATCCAAGACTAGAAAAGTTAGCACTAGCGTTGATCGAAGCGAGTAGAAGAATGAGGCCATATTTCCAAGCTCATACCATAGTTGTGTATACTGATATGCCGTTAAGGCAAGCTCTTCATAAACCAGAAAAATCAGGGAGATTGATGTACTAGGCTATAGAACTTGGTGAATATGACATAGTTTATGAGCCTAGATCATCACTTAAATTGCAGGCAGTGGAAGATTTTATCACAGCGTTCACATATCCTAACACCTCTGAAGAACAGAAGTTGAATACCGACCATCCTTTGGATGTTACAGGATCATCAAATTTAAATCCCGACCAACTTGAGTTGGTTGACGAGCAAGAGAAGATGGTCGACGAGTGACAAGAAGTGCTAGAGGAGGATATAAATAAGCAAAAAATATTCCACCGAGGAATTTTATCCGATTAAAAATTTGATGATCAGTTACCCATATGGAATTTTTATGTAGATGGCTCTTCATACAATGCAGGTAGTGGAGCAGGGATTATTTTGAAAAGTTCAGATGAGGTTGATATGGAGTATGCTATGCGCTTTCAATTTAAATCTTAAGTCGAATATAAAGCAATGATTTCAGGTTTATGTCTAGCCAGAACGATGAAGGAAGAGCAAGTTGTTGTATTCAGCGATTCACAGTTGATCGTAAATCATATTATTGGAGTATATGCGGTAAAGGGAGAGTTGATGATCAAGTACCATGCAAAAGAAATGGAATTGATATCGATTTTTATTGTTGTTCAGCTGGTCAGAGTACCAAGACTAGAGAATGAAAGAGTAGACGCACTAGCCCGATTAGCATCAGCCACACGCACCGAGCTACGAAGAACAATCCCAATAAAGATTCTAGCTGGTCGGAGCATAGACGAAGATCTGGTCATGAACTTCATTGCTCTTGATTTGGGACCATCATGGATGGATCCCATCAAGGCCTATATTGAAGAGGGAACCTTACCAATTGACAAACTCGCAGCTAAGAAATTAAAGTTCAAAGTTGCTCGTTATGTACTAACCAATGGTATTTTATATAGACGAGGAGTTATAGCAGCGCTACAAAGATGTGTTCATCCCTCCGAAGTGAAGCACTTGATCAAAGAAGTTCATGAGGGGTCTTGTGGAGCCCATGTGGCTGGTCAAACGCTCTTACGAAGGATAACCATGCATGGATATTACTGGCCGACGATGAGGGCTGACTGCGCAGCTTATGCTAAAAAATGTGACAAATGCCAATGCTTCTCATCCATTTGAAGAACTCCTCAGGCATTGTTAACACCCATAACATCCCCTTGGCCATTCGTTATATGGGGAATAGACTTGGTCGGGCCACTGCCAACAACTAAAGGAAGATTCAAATACTTAGTGGTCGCAGTGGATTATTTTACTAAACGGATGTAAGCTGAACCCCTCATTGATATGACATACAACAAAGTCTATCAATTTATTTGAAAAAATATAATTTATAGATACGGCCTCCCACATGCGTTCATTACTAACCATGGAACCCAGTTTGACAACGAAGAATTCGCTGCATATTGTCAACAATCGAATGTATTGAAAGTCCATTCTGAACCAGGTCATCCCCAAAGCAATGGACAAACTGAGGTGACAAACAGAATGTTGCTAAATGGTTTGAAAAAATGACTGGATGATGCAAAGTCAAATTGGATTAACGAGCTACAGTCTGTGCTTTGGGCATATCGCACCACACCATGAACAGCAACTGGAGAGTCCCCATACATGCTAGGATTTGGGAGTGAAGCTTTCATACCTGTTGAATTAGGCCTACCTACACAGAGGGTACTTAATTTCAATTCTCCTATTAGTGATTTGATGAGAAGATTAGATCTAGATATGCTAGAAAAAGTCAGAGAAGAAGCAGCTATAAGAAATGTCGCTTATCAACAACGAACAGCTTCGTTCTACAATAAAAGAGTCAAGAAATGTGATTTGAAGGAAGGGGATTACGTGTTGAAGAAAGTCATCCAAAAGCATAATAAACTAGAAGCCAACTGGCACGGACCCTACAGAGTGACATAAGTTGTTCGTCCAGGGACATACAGGATTGAAACCTTGGAAGGAAAAGAATTCAAGAATGCATGGAATGCAGAGCATCTTCGAAAGTATTATCAGTAGTTGAAATTTCTATGTAATACAATTTTTTCAATATGAATAAAGTGAGTTTTTCCCATTTTCTTTGTTCGTTAAAAATTTCCCGAAATATCAGTGCTACACACTGTACAAGTCAAATACCACAAACTCTGGATTGGTCGAGAAATAATTACCACCAACTCCGGTTAGTCGGGAATCAATTACCACCAACTCTAAGTTGGTCGGGAAACAATTATCACCAACTCCAGTTGGTCGGTAAATAAATTACCACCAACTCTAAGTTGGTCGGGAATCAATTACCACCAACTCTAAGTTGGTCGGGAAGCAATTAGCACCAACTCTGGTTGGTCGGTAAATAAATTACCACCAACTCTAAGTTGGTCGGGAATCAATTACCACTAACTCTAAGTTGGTCGGGGAGCAATTACCACCAACTCTAAGTTGGTTGGGAAACAATTACCACCAACTCCGGTTGGTCGGGAATCAATTATAGCACCAACTCCGGTTGGTCATCAAATCAATTACCACCAACTCTAAGTTGGTTGGTAAGAAACTACCACCAACTCCGGTTGGTCGGGAAATAAATTACCACCAACTCTAAGTTGGTCGGGAAACAAATTACCAATAATAGGACATTTTTGTCTTTTTATAGATATACGTACATATTCATCATCAAATAAAAGAGATATTTCATAAAATATTTCCAAACCCATAACAATTTCAAAGAAAACTAAAGATTTCTTCATTAAAACCAGAACAAATTACATATGATAAATTGCAGATTACATGAATGAAGTTCATTACATAAATCGCCCAGGTCATTCGAACATGGTCATTATAACATTTGTGTTTGAACCAAACTTCTAATAACATTTTAGAATTTTTTTAATTTTCTTTAAAAAAATATAAAAGCATTTTCAACATAATTTTAGTAAAAAATAACACCCAAAGTAAATTTCCATGTCCCTATATATATTAATGCATTTATACCTGTAAAGACCTTGTAAATATTCAATGTTGATGACGATAGACCAGCAATGATGTAATCTTCAATATCTTGGCTGCTATGTTTTCAACATACATGTCATAGGCTTGAAAGGATATAACAAACTACTATCCTATGACTCAATTAGTTTTGTCCGGAATTATGCCAACATTAGAAATAGATTCAATTGGAATTTTTCCCTTACAAATCCCCCCCTTGGCTATTCCTTGACAAAACAAAAAATAAAAATCCTATGGGTCGTCAAGCTCTTTTAAAAAGACACGAACCCTCCCAAATTAAAAAAATTACAGGCACTTAACTAGACACATGGGATATAATGCTTTGCCACTTTAAGATGTTGTCACTAAGGATGAAAGCCTGCACACTTAAACACACCATCAAACGCATATGGAATATAACAAGATAAATGACATGATTAAATACTCCCTTTTTGTCTAACATGACCTACTTAAGAAAAGTCGCGCATCTCCCCCTAAGGTAGATATCCTAAATTAAAAAGTCGAGATACCATTTCTCCCCCTTTTTGTTCAGGAATAAACAAGGATCAAAATGCATTAAACAACCTATTTCTCCCAATTAAATCAAATACTCCCCCTAAATGAAACTAGGGATACAAATAATGAAAAAATAATTATATTACATGGTGAATCAAGTGACTAGAATAATAAAGCACATGGCATGAGAATCAACTAATCCAACACAAAAATTAACAAATATCACCATGATGTGATAGAAAAATGATACCAAATAAAATAATCTAATATAATCAAGAGATATCAATCGCAATAAGAAGAATATATATTTCAACATAAATAATATATGGACTAGATAGCAAGGCAAAGACTTATAACAAAAGAAATACCGTATATATATATACAGAAAAGATACCAATAATGCAAGCGCACATATACATAGGATAAACACCACACATGACACAAAATACATTAAGCTTTCCACACTCATAATGGCAAAAATGTGCCTAAATTACATGTGGTAAACAAAAAGTGAAGGGGTGTGAACTGTCAAAAAAAATAATTAAGAACAATCACTTAAACTTGTTCACGGAGTTCTTATTTGAATGCAAAACTTTATCAACTTAGATATAGCCTCATGCAACAATATAAAGTTAACTCACAATGCACATAAGCCTAGAATTTTGATGATTCTACAAACTAATAGAGTCATGACAAAAACAGCATAACTAGGATACATTATCATTGTGCAAACCCATTGATATATCCATCCAATCAACCTCAAATGTAATTTTTTTTGAATGATCATATCAAATTGAATTACTTTAGCCTTGGCTAAGTTTAACAATTCCACATTTTTAAGCCATATTTCAATAGTGGCTTTTCACGCAAAGTAATTTTGTCTTTCGCAGCCCGATTCCATTGATAAACAACTACACCAGATAAAAAGTTTTCTATTTTTTTTAAATCCGGACAATGGTTCTTACATGCACCAATCCTCCATAGTCATAGCAACATGTAGATGACTAAATTTATAGGAGAACATCTCACTTAGCTCAAATATATATGTGAAGTTAAAGATAAAATGAGCTCGTGCATGTGTGAATCGAAGCATATAAAAAGAGAATCCATTAAGAAAGTCAAAGTCAAACTAGTCCATGCAAGCTTGATAAAGAACACTTTAAAGATTGAAAATCTTAACCAAAAATTCTAGCCACATGAAAGCGGGGATGATATTGGATTTAAACACAAGTATATGCCATATAAAATGTGTAAACCTAAAATACACAAATAATGATAATATTTTTGAGTTTTTAAAAATTGTTTAATCAGACACAAAGATAACCCAAAAGACAAAAAAAAAAAAACATTTTTGTATTTTTTTAATAAGACAAAAAAAATGAAAAAGATAAAATACAAAAGATACACATTTCATTAATCTAGCAACACATATATGATGGAAAAAAGACTTGAAAATGACAAACAAACATACAATTAGATAGAATATAACATAAAGCATAACTAGTGTATGTAAACATGCAAGCAATTACTCATAAGATATAACAATTCATGAGTAATATGCTAGCATGTGGGAACCATCAAAAATAGGAAATTTCAAAAATGATATATTTTTCATATTCAGAAAAAAATCCTTAAAAAAAATCAGGATCACATAATATTTTAGTGTAACCCGCTCTGATACCGCTCTGAAAGGGGTAATTTGTTAGAGTAAGATATGGTTTGATACCCCGATATTTAAAAATCTGAAAAGGTGATGGTTTGCCGAATATCCAAATTTTAAAATTCTTATAAAAATTAACCAAATTTTAATTTCTTCAAAATTAAAATGAGATTACACAAAACAAATATTTTGATTTACACTTAAACACAAATTTAATCCAATTCAAGTTCAAATTATGTCAAACAAACTAAAGCGTGCATTTTTCCAAATTAAATATTACCACTTGAATTATATTAAATTAACCTTACCCAAAATATTAAATTAGCACCAACTTAAACAAAGGTTGTGATTAAATAAGTTTTTATCTTGTTACATCTAAGTATGCATCCATGTGATGAATATGCAAGATGGAAATAAACATACCACAATGCCGCGATGTACGAGAAAAACCCATAATGGGAAAAATCTTGGACGATCCAGCCACAAGTCCACTAGGTATGGTTTTACTCAAGACACGACAAAAGACTTACTTCCTCGACTCACATTATAAGCCTTGATGCTTCTTCATTCTTCTACCTCCGCTTAGTCGATAACTTTGAAATCTATCGCAGTCCTGGAATCCACCGATGGGGCGAATCAATCATCAAAATATACTAAGACCATTCTAACATATGCACACCACGAATCTTCATAAGAACGGACTCCTCCGTAGGAAATTTTTTCTTTTTTGGGATAGGAAAAATACCCAGTGCCAAAAATGGTGATCTCAAAGAAAATATATATTTAGGACTTGGATAAAAATAAATAATGGGTGTAAAAATTTGGTTCTGTTCTAAAGATTAAACCATTTGATTAACAAATACCAAAGAGACTTTTTTATAAAGGTTTTTGCTCTCAAGGGAACTTAGAAAGTATGAAAAAGTCTCGTAGAAAACTGTGTTCCCGCACGTACTAAAAGTGGTAAAAATAAAGTGGGGAAAATGGGAAGTTAAAATGAAAATTTCCCAAAAACGGTCAGAAAAATCAGCAGGTCATTCGAACATGGTCACTTGAACATGGTCGTTCGAACATCTATGTTGGAACGAAGCTTCTAACGAGAATTCATAACAATATGCGAAAAAGTTCAATTGCCAAAAAGCCCAAGTCTTTCGAACATGATCGTTCGAACATCTATGTTTGAATGAAACCTCTAATGAGAATTTAGAGCAATATGTGAAGAAGTTAGTTTACGAAATTGACCAGGTCATTCGAACATCTATGTTTGAACCAAACTTCAAATGACATTTCAGATTTTTTTTTTTTTTTCTTTAAAAAAAATATAAAATAATTTTCAACATAATTTTAGTAAAAAATAACAGAAAAAATAAATCTCCAAGTCCCTATATATATTAATGCATTCATACCTTTAGAGACCTTTGAAATATTCATTGTTGATGACGATAAACTTGGCACATAGACCGACTGTAGACATCCCATTATGTTACCCCCTAAACTCTCCTGAGGTCCCTAGCACCTTTTAAACCAAGGTCATACCCCAAGTACTAACCTAGAAGCCATCGAGCATTCCCAGGCTCCGTTTGACCAAAAGTAAAATCTTAAACTTGACTGATACTGAATCAATCTTCGAAGGGCACTGAAACTCCTTTCCAACAGTCCGTCCCGTGCGCGATTCTGACTTACCATGCGGACGAACGACCTATTTTCCCCCGAAACTCAATCAATAGGCCATCGGGCGCTCTCGGGCTCTATTGACCTAAGTCAACTCTTCAACTCGACCAAGACTGAATGAATCTTCGAAGGGCACTAAAACCCCTTTTCCAACGGTTCGCTTCGTGCAAGATTCTGACTTACGGTACGGACGAACAATCCATTTTACTCTGAGAGGTCACCGGGCACTCCCGAACTCTGTTTAATAAAGGTCAACTCCCCGAATCGGATCAAACTCTTTGGAATGTAGAAGTACAGCTCCTAACCTTTCTATCGGTCCACCCCGTGTGCGAGTCGGACTTTCCATGCGGACGAACGATCCGATTGCGTCTGGCGATTCCCCGTCCAATGGACTGACGAATGCTTCTGAGCCATATTTGACCCAAAGTCAACTCCCGAACTCGGGATCAGTCCTAAGTACTTTCGAAGGTCTATGAATTACCTTTCCAACGGTCCACCCCATACGCGATTCGGATCAACGTTTTACGCTCTGCAGTCGATTTTCTAAAAAGGTCTGAAAGACACTACCAAACGACAGGTTCCAAACCATGCCTATCGGTAGGGGTCGATAGGCAGGACCAGGGCTATGCCGATCGTCGATGCCCTGAGCCTATAAAAAGGAGGCCTGACCTCACTTGCAAAAGAGATCCCAGATCTGATAAATATCACTCTCAAAAAATCCAGAAAACTTCTCTTGAAGTCAGTGTGATTTCCACATCCAAATCCCTTTCCAACCTTCACTTTTCATCTTCCTTTTCATCAAACTTGGTGAATTCACTACCCTCCATCATCATTCAAGTCTAAGGGATGGTCTCCAACATTCAAGATCAATCTTAAGATCTTCAAGAAGGTCCAATTTTCTCAACTCTCTCCTTAAATTCTCATAACTTCGCAATAACTTTTTTCTGTTACTTAACACTTTTATTATCTCATCTCACACATCCTAATATACTTTTTATTTAGTATTATTGCACATATCTTATTTTCATATAAATAAAAACCCAAAAAAAAAAGAAAAAAAGGGTTTGCTCATAAATTCCAAACGAAAAATTCTCATACTTTTCTTACACTTTTCTCACAACTAAAACACTTTTTCCACACACACACAAATAAGAGAATACCCCGGGTGGATTTATGGGATAAACCCCACCCCCGTTTTGTATGCGAACTACGTGGACTTTGATGCCTCTATAGGCTACGTAGGCATCTCGAGGTAAAACCCGAGACTCGAGTCCTATTCTTACTTTTTCTCTCATTTTCTATTTTCTCTAAACTCCACTCTCTTATATTATATATATACATATATTTGTTCTTAGTAGTGTATTATTCCACATGCGTTATCGTTCCATCATAATGGTCAACGTAAGGATAATCACGTAAATCATATTTTCTAATATTTTATACCTTCCTACGGATGACTCGCTTTACCTCTTCCATGGTACAATCCGAGGATTCCTATATCCACTATATATACACATTCACACATATCACGGGAAAAATAAAGGAAAATAACAAAACTCCATGAGAGACCTAAAGGGCGGAATGGGTGTCTAACAACTTTCCATTTCGTAACTTAGCCTCCGGACCCTTTTCGAATCATTTTGGTTTCGTATGCATCAGTATGTCTTTGGATATTGTCCTTCAGGATGGCTTTCCTTTTTCTTTTGTCTGTTTTGAGTCAAATAGACCAGCGACTCTAATCTCTCTACATCTTTCACCTCACTCAAATGACGTCAGCGGAAGCGCTCCCGAGAGGGATGCGTGGGACCTAGGATCCATCCATCGCGCGTCCGCCCGTTGTGAGGATCCCGAGGGTGGATGTCCACAGTGGCGACTCCGCTGGGGACATTTATCTTTTGAGGGCTAGACCTTATTTACATGGATGTTATCTTTGTTTATATTACCCCTAATTTTTTCATGTTCCCCCTTTATTCCTCATGTGTACCCCCATGCTTATGCTTCTATTTACACACTTGTAGAAAATTCTCCATGTACACTTCACATCATGTGCACCTAGGGCCGCATATATCCACATATTGCACGCATCACCCATCCATGCTTAGTGTACCATTGGTACTTGTACTTTGCTTCCTGTTTGCATAATCAGAAAACACATTCTCATAAGATACTAATAAGAGGATCGAGCATGATTCAGATGACATCACCAAAGAGCATTTTGATTGACCAAATTTTACCCAGTAACTAGAGGGTCACTTCGTAATGGGCGCTGGTCTGACAGGGCACAATTAGCCTAAGCGATATGACTCTCACCTTCCATTGGCCAAGTACCTTCGACGTATATCGAACGATTCTCCCCGTATCGTACCGCTTAACCGAAGTCATGACGGGAGGTATATCACAGTTAACTCATTCACGTAAACCGAGTATATCGAATTCTCTCTCACACGTATCATCCCCACGAGGTATATGGTGAGGTAATTCACGTACACTCCGGTATATCAAATGGCTTGTCCACACGTATAGATTGCCCGCAAGAGCAAGATGTGTATCGTGGAAGTCACGCCAAAGGGGGAACGCTTTTCGATTCACCCAACCAACTGCATACCCGAATATAGGTGTGAAGCCTAGAACACACATGTTAGATTGTCGGTTTTAACCCGATACTCTGCCGAAATTCTGGGTCGGCCTGCCGCCTGAATTCTCGCACATTTTTAAAATGGGACCCTGTCCGTGAGCCTGTTCACAAGTCCAGCCATAGCTTTGCATATATTACTAACCCAAAATTTCCAGGCTTGGGTCCCGTCCGGCATTTCATTTTGCATTTAGGAGAATTAATACAAGTGAAAACATAATAATTATAATAATCATACTGAGACCGTCTCCAAAGGGAAAATTCTCCTTTTTCTTTATCCAAAATCCAAAAACATTTTTTGCCTCTTTATCAAAAATCCAAAAATATTTCTCCTCTCTTTATAAAAAATCCAAAAATATTTTGTCTTTCAATCTCGAAAAAAAATCTCAAAAAACAAAAATCTCATCCTTTTTTCTAAAAAATAAATCCCCTTTTGCGCCTTCTCAGGTCGATCGCAAACCCTTGGCCTGGCTCCCTATTGTCCTCGGTCTTCAGTCAAGTCACCTACGAGTTTCATCCATTCCCCTATTACTCCTTCTGAGTCCGGTACCCATACACTTTCCATGGAGTACACATATCAAATACCCGTTGTGCAGCCGGATCTGACGGAATTTTTAGCTCAGCTTGTGTCCAAGATTGACAACCTTCAAACTGAGGTCCGAGAGATGCTACGAAACTAGGTTCCCATTCCCCAAGAACCCGAGGCCTTATTACCGGGTGCCATGGATTCACCCGAGCCCATATGGGTCCCCGAAGAGTATCAACATGCTCCACATGTCCCTCCTGTTAGTGGGTCACTGCCTGCCCAGCTTCCTATGCTGAACCTTGCCCAGCATGGGGCTAACTTGCCTATGATCATTGATCCTAAGGAAGAAGAGATGAACAAAGTCAAAGAGGACCTCAAGATGATCACCAATAAGTTCGACCAAGTCAGAATCTCAGGAAATTACATGGACTACACCCACATGTCTCCTTATTCTAAAGCGAGGTTACCCGAGAAGTTCAAGATGCCGAATATCTAGAAATTCGAAGGAAGTGGACCCCCGATTGTTCATCTCCCAAGTTATCACCGTTCTATGACTCTACTAGGGGATTTTGAAGAAGTGATGGCCTAATTATTTCAGCAAACTCTGAAGGATAGCGCCCTCCGATGGCTTTTATCTCTCGAAGAGTACATAATTCATAACTGGGAGGATGTATCCCGAGAATTCATGTCACAGTACAAATATAATGAAGAGCTTGAGGTCACCCACTGTGATTAAGACCTGCTCAAACAGAACTCTAGGAAATCAGTCAGTAACTTCATCGCCCGATGGAGGGAAAAAGTAGCTACCATGACCAATCGGCCTTCCGAGGAAGAACAAGTCAGCATAGTAAAGAAGAACTTCTTACCCCATGTATGAGTAACGATGGGAGGATAATATTATCCCCACTTCTGAGCTCTCAGATAAGTAGGAGTAAAAATCGAGGAAGGTATTACCAAAACAGAAATTGGCCCAAAGAAGGTGTCCGGATAGTTCACCCCAGAAAATATGACAAGCCTGCCAGTGCTACAGTCTCAACCATCAACAATATTTATCAACCAACCACTCATGGGCCCCAGATAGCCGCCCTGTCCCAGTTCGAAAGGAATAAACCGAGCTCCATGCTCCCCTCTCCAAATTTTATCAAGCCTTGTTAAGCCGAAACCTTATCAAACCTTTGGATCCCCATCCATTGCCAAATCCACCCCAAGAAACTTCAAAGCAGATGCCCATTGCGCCTTTCACCAAACTACTGGACATACCACCGACCAATGCCTTAACCTCCGAAACATAATCCAAGGTCTAATTCACCGGGGTACCATCGCCCCACCAGCCAATCCTAAGCCAAACACTACTCACAACCCACCTCCAAATCATACCAATGCCATCTTCTTATAAGAGAACCCAAAATTTGATCCCTCAACTCAAATCACACCCATATACTCTTCTAAACCTCTCTAAATTTGCCCATATTTCCTCCTACACCCTACTAGCCTCGGTTGTCAGGTACTGACGCTCGTTAATAGAGCATGCATCGCTGATCGTACCCATTCTGAAAATGGAAGCATGGAATTGTCAGAAGTGTTAAACCAACTCCTAGAGTTCAGGCTGAAATTGCCCTCACAGATGGTCATTGATTGCCAGAGGTTCAGTACGCTATTCTTGGAAGCATTAAAATGGGCCCAAGATTCAAATAGTTGGGTAGTACCAACCGATGAAGTCAACCTGGATGATGTCGTCCATATTATGGTAGAATTATTCAGGCAAACCAATAACATTTGTAGTATGATCGAGTTACTTGATACTCTGAAGCTACAGGGGCGCCTAGTCCGTTCACCCTTATACATCCCCACATAATGGGATGACATGTATGAAGAAGCCATTGAAGTTGTGGAATGCATCGACTTTACATGAAAAGGCAGAATTGTTGCCACTGGATGGGGGGGGAGGAGAATTAGGAGATTCGAATAAAGAACAAGCTTTCGAGAAAACTGGCCCGGTAGCCGATATGTGTGGAATGATATAATTTGAAGAACTCCTCGGAGAAATAAACAAGGTGGAAAAATAACTCGAGATCGACAAGGAAATGGAATTCATGTTCTTCCATTCTTCAGTAAATCACATGACCAGATCAGGGAGGCATTACCAGATCCCAAGTTCACTACCACCCAATGACAAAGGGAGGGGCGTTGAAAACCTTCTTATGCCAGAGATGATCCTCGAAAAGAGCAAGATCCTCGATCAACTAAAGAAAACTCAAGCTAACATCACTCTATTGGGGCTTTTTATGTCTTCTCAGTTACACAGAAATGCTTTGATCAAGTTGCTCACTGGACCCACAGTTCATCCTTCTACCAAACCAGAAGAAGAGGTAAATTTCGTCTGATCCTTGACCTCTACTCGAATGCTATCCTTTTTCGAAGAATAAATCCCCAAGGTTGGGCTGAACCACAATCGTGCACTCAATATCTTCGTTGAAGTTATGGGGAAGGTTGTGCCACTCTCTCTTATCGATAATGGATCCGCCTTGAATGTCTGCTCACTGAGAACCTTCAAATGTTTAGGCCTGAAAGAAAGTGACCTCTCTCCAACCTCCGCTACTTTGCGTGCCTACGACAATACCCGTTTGGAGGTGATGGGATCCATAAAGCTTATAATAGGGGCTGGTCCAATAAACCGTGTCCTCTAATTCCAAGTTATTGACATCCCAACTTGTTTTAACCAGGATGGCCTTAGCTCCATAGTATTAAGGGTGTGTCTTCCTCACTCCATCAGAAATTTAAGTTCTTCGCCGATGGGTGAGTCATCACCATTTTGGGCGATGACGATAATTTTGATGGTGCAACTACCAGCAGTCCAATCCTTGAGATACAGCACGGGTCAAATGATATGCTCCTATCAAGATTTTCAGTTGAACCACTTTTAGTCTCGATAGGGGATGACTTCAAAGAAAGGTTTTGTCCAGAATACGACCCTCATGGAAACGTCAATGTGATTCAGATGTTCAGAAACATGCACTTTATTCCCGGACTAGGGCTAGGACAATGACATCAAGGTATACTTGAGCCGATTGAACTGGAGAAGGTTTTCCCTCCTTGTGGTTTGGGTTATCAACCGTCAGAACAAGAGCTCAGAATGATCCGCCAATCTCGAACAAAGAGAGGACTAGACCGCGTACAGACTATCCCAAGTGACCCCTTGAATGGACGATTCAATAAAGAGGGAGAAGACTTCCCCTTTTGCGGCTTTCCATAACCATGGTATGACCATACAGATAAGAAGATGAATCATGGAATGGAGATTTTTTTCTAAGACAACTACTCATGGGCCGAAGATTCTCAACACCAAGTACAATCGCTCATCAAAGATACCGAAGAGACTGAGGAAAGTGACTCTGAAGATTCCTTCAACTTACAGACAGTGGGGCTGACACTTTGCATGGTTCACTCAGGCACTACATCACCAGATTCGTCCCAACTGATTAAAGCTGCTGATACACCTCTCCTCAATTGGCATGCTGCGCCAGTTCTACCTGTTGAAATCTCCCCTTGTTTACCCCATTTCTTCTTATGTTGTCTATCCTTGTTCAAATGTAATCGAGTCCTCTTTTGATGAGGTTCTCAATGCTGTTTTTCCTATCAATGAAATAAATGAAGATTTTGAGTATCTTGCTGTGCCTTACATTAATTGTGTAGATTTTAATCAAACTTTTGATGATGATGATTTTTCAAATGAACAATTCTTAACTGATCTAAATAAGGTTAATAATAAACAACATAACCGCGTTCAAGAGGAAGAAACTGTTATTATTAACCTCGGTGCTAGTAGCTAACTGCACGAGATGAGGATAGGGGCTACCCTTGACGAGCATGAGTGTGCATTACTCGAAGAATTGCTAAAGGAATTCGTGGATGTCTTCATATGGTCCTATGACGATATTCTAGACATTGATCCTGAAATAGCTCAACACGAGATCCCCACTCTCCGAGATTACAAGGCGGTTAAACAAAAGTTAAGAAAGCTCCGTACCAAATGGTCGCTCAAGGTCAACAAAGAGGTGGTCAAACAGTTAAACGTAGGCTTCATTCGTGTGATCGAATATCCCACGTGGCTAACCAACATAGTGCCCGTGCTAAAATAAGGAGGAAAAGTTTGGATCAGTGTAGACTATCAGGATTTGAATAAAGCCTCTACAAAGGTTGATTATCCGCTACCCGATATCGACATGATCGTGGAAAACACAACCAATCATGCTCTCAAGTCATTCGTCGATAGATTTACTCGATACAACCAAATCAAAATGCACCCAGACCACCAAGAAAAAAATGTATTCATCACCCCATGGGGAACCTTTGCTACACCGTTATGCCATTTGGTCTCAAGAATGCTGGGGCTACCTACCAGAGGGATGTCATAACCATCCTGCACGATCTGATTCGTAAAGAAGTTGAGGTCTATGCGGATGATATGATTATCAAGTCCAAAACTAGAGAGGGTCATGTTCCTGCTCTCCAAAAGTTCTTCGAAAGATTGCGATTGTAACAAATGAGACTTAATCCGCATAAATGCGTCTTCGGCATTACAAAGGGAAAACTCTTGGGATTCATGGTCAGTGAGAAGGGGGTAGAAGCAGATCCTACTAAGCTAAAGGCTATACTTGAGATGACACCTCCCTGAACAGAGAAAAAAGTCCGAGGTTTCCTCGGGAAATTTCACTACATCAGTCGGTTCATCAGCCAGTTAACCTTCATCTGCGAGCCTATCTTCAAACTCCTCTGAAAGGATTCAACCAAGATTTGGAATGAGGCCATCAAAGAAGATTTTGACCTAATAAAACAATCCCAACCCACGGTACTCATGCCACCATAGCCCGGTCTCGCCTTGCTCCTATACCTAACCATAACCGACACTGTAGCTAGGGCTTTGCTAGCCCAATACCTTGTAGGTTCTCGCAAAGAAAGATCCATCTATTATGCAATCTCAAATTAGCCAGGTACGAGGTTAACAACACTGCTTTGGAAAAAGGAGTGTATCGCACTTGTCTGGGTCACTCAAAAGCTGTGGAATTCCATGCTCGCCGTTCCCATCAAACTTGTATCCCGAATGGACCCCATTAAATACTTGCTTGAGAAACCTGTCTTCTCCAGCCGAATGGCCCGATGGTTGATGCTTTTAGCCGAGTTTGATATCATGTACATCACGTAAAAAACTATGAAAGGAAGAGCCATCTCTGACTACCTCGCTGATTACCCTATGGATGAGGCCTATGTCTGGATCTCCGAATTCCCAGATGAAATCATTCTTTGCACTGCTCAAGACAACCTTTGATGGAAAATGTTCTTTGACGGTGCTGCCAACAAAAAGGGATATGGCATTGGGATACTTCTGATCGCCCTAGATGACTCCCACACTCCCATCGCCATCAAGTTGGATTTCCCTTGCACCAAAAACATGAGTGAATACGAGGCATGCATGGTAGGCCTAAAGGTTGATCTCGATAAATATATCCAATGCCTAGATGTCTACGGAGATTCCTCCCTCATCATCGGTCAATTGCTCAAAAAGTGGAGAGTCAAGGACGAGAAACTCCAACCCTTTCAGGCCCATTTAGAAGAACTAGCCTCCCAATTCCAAGATATCACCTTTCATTACTTGCCTCAAGCAAAGAATAACCTAGTCGATGCCCTTGCTACCTTGGAATCCACAATCGACATGCCCGAAGGAATCATAATAACCCCATTCCTTGTTAAAAACAAGAACAACCAACCCACTGCTACCACATTGAGCTCGTCACTACAAAAGATCCCGAACTAGCCAATTATTGGTACTATGATATTTGGCACCTCCTAAAGCATGGTAGGTATCTCGAGGGTTCCGACAAGAAAGATTGAGTAAATCTTTGAAGACTGGCCGCCCAGTACATCATTTTTCACAAAGCACTACTTAAAAGTAACTTCGATGGAACTCATCTGCACTGCATCACAGGGGCTGACATTGAAAAGATAATACAGAAAATCCACATTGGGGAATGCGAACCCCACATGAACGGTCACATACCTGCCAAAAAGATCATTTGATAGGGCAACTACTGGACCACCATGACCCAAGATTGCACCGCCTATGTCCGTAAATGCCTCAAATGCCAACAGTTCTCCAACCTTCAGCATGTACCACCGCGTCAATTATACAATATGACTTCTCCCTATCCGTTATCCACCTGGGGCTTCGACATCATAGGGAAGGTCACATCAATGGGCATGAGTTAATCCTAGTTTCCACCGATTACTTCACTAAATGGGTCGAACCTGAGTCATATGCAGTGCTGAATGCCAAGAAAGTGGCCAAAATTCGTCAAGAAAAATATCATCTGCGGATATAGGGTCCCGTACTAGTTAGTGTCAGATAACGGGTTGCATTTTGAGGCAGAAGTCACAGAAATAGTCAACGAGTATGGGATTCTGGACACAAATATTCTCCCTACCGACCTTAGACCAACGGCGTAGTTGAAGATGCCAACAAGAACCTCAAAGCCATCATCAACAAGATAACCAAAAGTTGTCAGGATTGGGACGACCAGATCCCGTACACTATCTGGGGATACCGAACCTCAATTTGAACCTCTACTGGGGCTAACCCTTACTCTCTAGTTTATAGCATGGAAGCAGTCCTACCTGTAGAGCTGGAAATACCCTCATTACGCGTCATGCTTGAAGGCAAGGTCACTGAAGAAGACTGGTGCCAAAATCGTCTTGATGAGATGACACTCCTAGACGAAAAGAGATTAAAAGAACTATACCACATACAGGGGTAACATCGCCGAATAGCGCGTTCATTCAATAAGAGAGTCAAGGGTCACGATGTCTGAGAAGGGGACCTAGCCCTCAAAGAAATCACAGAACCCATCTGGGACCCCATAGGGAAATTCAAGCCCAATTGGAGCGGCCCCTACATTGTCAAGAAGATCTTGTCCGGAGGTGCCGCCATGCTTATCGACTTAGATGGGTAAGAGATGGCTCGTCCAATCAACCTGGACCGTCTCAAGAAGTTATACTGCTAGTCCTAAATCTCAGCGCGCTACGACTCTTCTCATCTCCTTTCTATTCTACAAAAAAATCTCTCTTCATTTCCTTCTTCCCAGAACTACGTGGTCCTGATCCTCTGCAAAAACCATTTTCAAACAAAACTAAAATTTTTCCAAATTCCCAGAGGTACGTAGGCAGCTCATAGACCTTACATGAGCATGACCCTTTCTTTTACACAAAATACTATTCTTTTCTTATCTCTGAGAACAACAGTCAATTCCAACATATACTTGAACAAAAGTATTATGTATGCCTTAGCGATCGGTATAGATAATTCACACAAACACAAAATTCATCAAAAGGCACACCTGGATGATCAGAAACTTATTTATTTCACTAATAAGAAATTACGGTACATATTACATAAGAAAAGTAACGAATAACTCCCTTCCCCCTACCCTCCTAAAAAAGCCAAAATAAAATCCCAACTTTTATCCCCCATTACACAATAAACTCTCCAGGAGTCCTATCCACAGCTACCAGAGGAGCCTACTCCGTCATCATCATCTGCATCCTAGGGTCCCCAAGTTTCCCCTGCCTGAATAGAGTATCGCAGACACTCCATCGATCGATAAGATCGAACCATCTTAAAAAAAACCACAACACCTCCTTCCATGGTATCAAAAGAAACAAACCACATTTGGCCAGTCTCCACTGCCAACATCTTACTAACTACTCTCCTCTACAACCACATCATATAATCCCCATGGATATGCCAAACTCTCTCAACAGACTGAGAAGGACGGGTCGATGAACGCCGATTCTCCCACATAGAGCCAAGTCGCAGGCACAGACGCTCGGTCAAATCCTCTACTTGAAAGAAATTTTGTGTCCGAGGTGGCATGACCTGCGCCCAGACAAATTAGCACAGAAGCCGCCAATGGAAATAAAAATAGGTCTGGCTTAGACCAACCAATCGCACATACGGGTATTCTCCTAGCTTCAGAACAGGCAGCAACTGTCCCCACCAAGGCACTAACTAGGACAGATTCCGAGACCCATTCTCCACAAGCCAATTCTCCCAACTCTCAATATCCAGGCCAACGCTGAAAAAGTGACGCAAAAAGAAGTTGGGTAGAACCGATAAAGGATATTTTATAAGAGTCATCAGGCGGAGTCTTTCAGACAACCACATGAATAACATCACAGGGCTACCCCATAGGAAGTCAGAACGACCTTCTTGCCAGGCATCCAGATCGTTCAGGGTCTCCGCCAGTATCACCGTCGTAGGATTGCGATGGTATGACATCCACGAAGTAATGGGTGCAAGTTGCAGATCCACCAGTAGTTTTCTAGTCACCAGCAGCAATTTTGAAACAAGGCCCAGAGCAACGGCTCCAGTATAGCCAACATCACCTACTTCCCGCAGATGCATGAACTATAGCACCATCGAGAGGGAGATCATTCCTCCAACAACCAGTGATCTAGTCACCGAAGGTGAAATACGAAGAAGCATGACCAGTAAATCCTTGAGAGAATGGGAAAATTCGGGTAAAGCCAAAGCAACACTAGGATTTATCCCCAGCATGATAGAAAATTCCTCGTAGGTAGGACAAACTTCATCCAACCCAAAGAGGAATACATGGTCTTCGGGGTACCAAGATTGTAATGCCGCTATCGACATGTTCCACTCAATAGGTTGGTCGCGCCATAAAGAGACTCGATGCATGTTGAAAGCATCGTAGTCGATGTTATAAGAGCACATCGCTTCCAAGGCTTCGAGGTAGTTAGCAAACTCAATAAAAGACATAACCCTTTTTATACTTGAGAACCCTCACAAAAGACATAACCCCTGTAAAAATCGAAGGGAATCATACCCCAGAAAGTATAAGAGGTTGAAGAGGTCACTAATCAAAAGCTTTCAATTGATGGGACTGGACTTGACTGCCGATAGGCAGATTTTTGGAAATTTTTCCTTTTTCCTTTTTATCAAAGTCAGAAAAACCCAATAAAAATAAAATTGATATTCTCAATGGAGTTTCAAAAAAATCCTCTTCCACCCCTATATAATTTCTCATTTTTTAACTTTCCTTCAAAATACCAAAAATGTATCTTTTTACGGTCTCAGCAGCAAAGTAAAAAGCGTATGTGCATTCATTCACTCACCATTAACAAAAGATAATAAAACTCCCATTGCATTGCATATATATATTCTTCTGTGTTACATCAAATTTTGTAGGAAATAAAAGCCAAAAAACAACGGGCCTCAACCCGAATCCACATTCATTCTCTCTCTCTCACCTACCCTTCACCCCTCTCTCTAAGAGATTCCATCCCTACGATGCACTCTCTTTCCCCTATGACGAGATGACGCACCACCACAACTCAAGCCAGTGTCCTCCCCGGACAAAGCAGATGACACCAAGCAAGAAGGAACCGGGACCGCATCCCAAATGAGGGAAGTCACCGAAGAGATCCAGTATCTAATATCCCTTAGCCAAGTGGTCGACACCCGGACTTGCTGCAAGAAAAAGGAAAAATCAGTATCAAAGAAGGATCAAAATAGAAAAAGAACTAAAAAGAGGAAGAAGGTATACCGTAGGACGAAGAACCTCCTCTGTCAAACCCAACTCCTCTGAATCCATCGCGTGAGGACGGTGCAATATTGGCACCATCCCTCCATCAGCTCGCCGAATGTTGTACGAAGGGGTATCCAATCGCACAAAGGGAACCTATGAAGTTGCTTCATCGCAGACACCGACGTACCACCGCCGCTGTGGGAGGACCCCACCGCCCGACTCAAACCCGTAAGAGGGAAAGGAGAGGCATCATATATGCTAGGAGCCATAAACCAGCTCGTTACAAAGTCCATATAGTCATACGGTACAGCCGTATCTATGTATAATAAGTAGGACTCGCCGATCAACGCCGCGATCCTCGCATTCTCTAGTAGCAGCAGCTCCCGCCTCATAGGCGTAGAAGGCTACGCAGGTGGCACCACCAACTCCTCCTTTATAATCTTTCGAATCACCTGCTCCCCCAGATACCAAGAATGGACCAACTCATGGACTAACAAACACCTCATTTGTGCATTCACCCCGGTCTCCCCCGTATCCTAAATGGCTGTCCCCCAAGGATAAAAAGTCACCTAAAAAACCCCAGTAGGCCTAAATCAATACAAAATCAGAACATGCCAAAAACCAAGACTGAAAAGGAAAGAGTCTTACCCTACCACTAGTCAGGCCATTCAAGACCTGACGCACCGCCTCCAAAGAGAGAGACCCTTTCGACTGTCGATTGGCCTTGTGCCATCGATACAATCGGTAGAAGTCCGGAACGGTATCATCCTTTAGAGCAATCATCTAGGTATTACACCCAATCACCTCATAGAACCGTGTCTGCCAAAGATAGAAATTCACAATAAAAAGGAGACGCATAAGGAAAATATGAATGCATGAAAGGAAAAATGCGCAAAATTAAGGAAATACCTCAAGAAGATACGTGGCTCCAGTAAAAGTTTATTGGCAGCACCGGCTGAATGCATCCAAAGAAAAATAGAGGGTCTCCAAAGTCAGGCTCCCCCAATAATAGAGAGGGATGTTCAAAAACATCCTTAAATACGGTAAGAACCACAAATGGACGACGTCGCCGCTCGACGCCACCATGAAACCTCCCAGCACCAGCAAAATGAAAAATCGGGACATCTGCCTCACCTGTAGCATGTCCTCCACATCAACCACCCTACTCAGTAGAACATCCTTCAGCAAGGACAGGCGGATGGAATCCCCAGAGACTATCCTCCCTACGTCACCAAGCGTCGCCCATACCGCCTCCGGCCTCACCCTTAGAGAGAGATCCACCTCTATCTTCTCCCCATCGCAATCCAAACCCAGCAATTTCTGCACGTCTGTGGGAGTCATGGTCATCTCCCCAAAACCGAAATGGAAGGTGTGGGTAGTATCCCACCATCTCTTCCCCAAAGCTCATAAGACCGCTGTCAACCGAGGCGTCTCATCGAGCATAGACGCCAACCTCCCAAAACTCGCAGATGATACTACCTAACGCACCACAGGTGGAAGATGCTCCCAGAAATCCTTAAGCCCCATCTTCCCATGGGCACGCATGTTCTTCAAAGAGATATCAGAATGTCAAAAGAAGAAACCTTGTCAAAAATCCAGAAAAGGAAAAAATCACCAAAAAGAGAAGAATGCCAAAAGTCAGGTTACTTACATAACTGCTAAGGCTCACCACCCTCAAAGAGTGATGAGACGATGGCTCTCGTAGCAAGGTCTTCTCATCTGCAATCGGCACGAACGCATCAAAGGAGTTCCCACTCGCCAAAGCAAGAGGCGCCCTGGCCCTCCACTCCACGTTCCCCCAATCATCAATAGTCAACCATTACCTATGCACTGCAGTACTCATAAAGACAGCCATTTCTTAGAGATCAAAATTCTAGAACGATTTGCAGAAGAAAATCGCAGAAAGGAAGAAGTCAAGAAGTTATGAAAAATGAAGGGAATTCGCCCCCTTTGTATGAGATGCTAAGGGTCATGCTGATCGGCAATGACCCCCAACCCACTGATCAGCACTGACCTCCTACCTTCCCGAGGAAGTCCAAAATTCTATACCACTGCCGAATGGCACCCTCTGCCCCATGCCGACCGGCACCCCCTTAAAATTTCGTACAAAAAATTCCCAGAAAATACCAGAAAGCCTTGAAAAATTATCAGAAAATTCTTAAAAATCCCAGGAAGGATTTAGAACTTTTTCACCAAGAAAATTTCACACTCCCTCAAGTGGAACCCCCAGTTTCCCAGTAAAACTCTCAAAAACAAAGTAAAACTCCTCCCGAAAATGTCCCTGGAGGATCTCTGAGGATCACCTCCTATCCCCCAAAGGTCTTAAACCTCCCCGAGCAATAGGTCCAATACCTGGGCCACCTAATCACTTCCCCAGTGGAATTTACAGCATCAAAATTACCTTTCCTCCGTGAAATCCCCAAAATCACAAGGATTTCCCCAGCAATTGGCTCCCCGGCTCAAAACAACATCATGAGGTAATTTCCCTAGCGGAACTCCAGAAAGTCATTTTCAATGTCTCCAAGGGACACTCTACATTTTCCCCAGCTCATTCACTATTCCCCAGTGGAACCCAAAATCCAATCTTTATCCTCTCTTAGGTCAGAATTGACCTCGGTCTTAAATCGTCACCTTAGTTAGGTCAGAATTGACCTCGGTCTTATATCGTCACCTTAGTTAGGTCAAAATTAACCTCGATCCTTGGTCGTCACCTCTCTTAGGTCACAATTGACCTCGATCTTGGATCATCACCTTATTTAGGTCAGAATTGACCTCGGTCCTCGGTCGTCACCTCTCTTAGGTCAGAATTGACATCAGTCTTAGATAGTCACCTTAGTTAGGTCAGAATTAACCTCAGTCCTCAATTGTCACCTCTCTTAGGTTAGAATTGACCTCGATCTTGGATCGTCACCTTAGTTAGGTCATAATTAACCTCGGTCCTCAATCGTCACCTCTCTTAGGTCAGAATTGACCTCAGTCTTGGATCATCACCTTAGTTAGGTCAGAATTAACTCGGTCCTCGATCGTCGTGTCTCTTAGGTCAGAATTGACCTCGGTCTTAGATCGTCACCTTAAGCCCACAGAATTATCTTCGACCCGCAGAATTGGTCATCTCTGCTTAAGCCCGCAGAATTGGTCATCTCACCTTAAAGCTCGTAGAATTAGCTTCGACCCACAGAATTTGTCATCTCTACATAAGCCCACAGAATTGGCTTCGACCCGCAGAATTGGTCATCTCATACATAAGCCCATATAATTCGCTTCGACGCTTCGATTCGCAGAATTGGTCATCTCACCTTAAGCCCACAGCATTGGCTTCGACCCGCAGAATTGGTCATCTCTACTTAAGCCCGCATAATTGGCTTCCACCTATAGAATTGGTCATCTCTACTTAAGCCCGCAGAATTGGCTTCGACCCGCAGAATTGGTCATCTCTACTTAAGCCCACATAATTGGCTTCGACATGCAGAATCGGTCACCTTCATCTTTAAGCCCTCAGAATTGGCTTCAATCCGCAAAATTGGTCATCTCACCTTAAGCTCACAGAATTGGCTTCGACCCATAGAATCGATCACCCTCATCTTCAAGTCCTCTGAATTGGCTTTGACCAGCAGAATCGGTTATCCCCAGCACACTCCGTAGGTCTCAAAATTGGCCTCGACCCTCTGAATTGGTCATCATCACTCCCTTAGGTCCTCAGAATCGACCTTGACCCTCTGAATTGGTCATCCTCCCTCAAAAGCATCATGCGGTGTCTATTCAATGGCTATCGTTTATTCTAAACTCACCCGTTGAGGGGCTCTCTAGACACCCTATTCTCTTACCCCCTAAAATCTCCTGAGGTCCCTAGCACCTCCCTTCATCACTACAAACCCAGGTTATACTCCAAGTACTGACCTAGAAGCCATCGGGCACTCCCAAGCTCCGTTTGACCAAAATTCAAATCTTCAACTCGACCGAGACTGAATGAATCTTCGAAGGGAACTGAAACCCCTTTCCAACGGTCCATCCCGTGCGTGATTCTGACTTGCCATGTGGATGAACGACCTGTTTTCCCCTAAAACTCAATCAAGAGGCCACCGGGCGCTCCTGAGCTCTGTTGAACTAAGTCAACTCTTCAACTCGACCGAGATTAAATGAATCTTTGAAGGTCACTGAAACCCTTTTCCAACGGTCCGCTCCGTGAACGATTCCGACTTACAGTACGCACGAACAATCCATTTTACTCCGAGAGGTCACCGGGCGCTCCCGGACTCTGTTTGACAAAATTCAACTCCACGAACCAGATTAAAATGCTTGGAATGTTGAAGTACATCTCCTAACCTTTCTAACTATCCACCCCGTGCCCGATTCGATCTTACTATGCGAACGAACAATCCATTTGCGTCCGACGATTCCCCGTCCAATGGACTGATGAATGCTTTCGAGCCATATTTCACCCAAAGTCAACTCTTGAACATGGGAGTAGTCCAAGTACTTTTGAAGGTATCTAAATTACCTTTCCAATGATCTACCCCGTGTGCGATTCGGATCAACGGTTTGCGCTCTACAGCCGATTTTCTAAAAAGGCCTGAAAGACACTACCAAACGGCAGGTTCCAAACCCTGCCTATCAGCAGGTGTTGATAGGCAGGACTAGGGCTATGCTAATCGGCAATGCCCTGGGCCTATAAAAAGGAGTCCTGACCTCACTTGTAAAAGAGATCCCAGATTTGATAGATATCACTCTCAGCAAATCCAGAAAACCTCTCTCGAAGTCAGCGTGATTTCCACATCCAAATCCCTTTCCAACCTTCACTTTTCATTATCCTTTTCATGAGACTTGGTGAATTCACTACCCTTCATCATCATTCAAGTCTGAGGGTTGCTCTCCAACATTCAAGATCAACCTCAAGATCTTCAAGAAGGTCTAATTTTCTCAACTCTCTCCTTAAATTCTCATAACTTCGCAATAACTTTTTTCAATTACTTAACACTTTCATTATCTTATCTCACACATCCTAATATACTTTTTATTTTGTATTATTGGACATCTCTTATTTTCATATAAATAAAAACCCCAAAAAAAAGAAAAATAGGGTTTGCTCATAATTTCCAAACGGGAATTCTCATACTTTTCTTACACTTTTTGCACAACTAAAACACTTTTTCCACACACACAAATAAGAGAATCCCCCGGTTGAATTTATTGGATAAACCCCACCCCCCATTTTGTATGCGAACTACGTGGATTTTGATGCCTCTATAGGCTATGTAGGTGTCTCGAGGTAAAACTCGAGACTCGAGTCCTATTCTTACTTTTTCTGTCATTTTTTATTTTCTCTAAACTCCACTCTCTTGTATTATATGTATACGTATATTTGTTCTTAGTAGCGTATTATTCCACATGCGTTATCATTTCATCATAACGGTCAACGTAAGGATAATCGCATAAATCCTATTTTCTAATATTTTTATACCTTCCTATGGATGACTCGCTTTACCTCTTCCGTGGTACAAGCCGAGGATTCCTATCTCCACTATATATACACATTCACACATATCACGGGGAAAATAAAGGAAAATAGCAAAAATCCATAAGAGACCAAAAGGGCGGAATGGGTGCCTAACACCTTCCCATTTCGTAACATAGCCTCCGGACCCTTTTCGAATCATGTTGGTTTCGTATGCATCAGTATGTCTTTGGATGCTGTTCTTCGGGATGGCTTTCCTTTTTCTTTTGTCTGTTTTGAGTAAAATAGACTAACGACTCTAATCACTCTACATATTTCACCTCACTCAAATGACGTCGCCCGAAGCGCTCCCGAGAGGGACGGGCAGGACCTAAGATCCATCCATCGCACGTCCGTCCATCGCGAGGATCCCAAGGGAGGATGGCCATACCGACAATGATGTAATCTTCAATATCTTGACCGTTATGTCTCCAATATACACGTCATAAAACTTGAAAGGATATTAAAAACTTCTGTCTTATGACTCAATTAGTTTTGTCCGAAAGCCAACACTACAAATAGAGTCAATTGAAAATTTACCCTTCCATGTTTCATCTAATTTTTCATTAATAGGTTTAAAATTTTTTCTAACTAATTAAAACTAAGATGATCTAAATTGTGATAGAATTGTTAGATGTTTGTCATTTTCATACTTTTAAAATTTCTCTTTAATATTATCCTTTTTTTCTTTTAAGATTTTAAAAATATTTTTGCATATTCTCTAATTATTATTTTGTAATTTGCAGTGGTTTAAATAGTATAATTATAATTTTATTATTATAAAAAAGTTTTTCCAACATTTTTTAAAAAGTTTCTAGTAATTTTAGCATTTCTAAATATTGTTTTTGTAATTTCTGAATGTTTAAATATTTTTTTTGTAAGTTCAATATATGTTTAAAGTTTTTCCTATAGTTTCCTAATTTTTTATAAGTTTTTTAGTACTTCCTTAGTTTTAAACTATTTTTATAAATTTTAGAATTTATAGATATATTTGTTTGGTAATTTTTAAATTATAAAATATATTTTTTTTAATTTCCATATAATTTTGAAAACAATTCTAGCAGTTTTTTAATTTTTTTTATATATTCTCGTGTTTTCAATATTTTTATTTTTTTTAAATTCCAACATTTTAAATATTTTTTTCGTAATTTTCATATTTTAAACAAGTTTTCCATATTGTTTAAATGTTGAATCTGTAATATTTAAATTTTTTAAGATTATATATTTATAATATTTAATTAATTAAATATTTCTTTATAATTTTGATATATTTAAAATGCTTTTTCGATTTTTTTTACAATATTTAAGTATTTTTTCCCTATTTTTAAAATGATTTTCTCGAATATTTAAGAATTTTTCAAAATTTTCCATATTGTTTTAAATGGACTTTGTGTTGGGGAAAAAATGACCTCATGCGCAATGCACATGATCCATTTTTCATCTAAAAAGTTAAGAATGTCAGAAAATGAATGTTCGGGTAATGAGGTGAAAATGATTGTAAAGTTTAGGGAATAACTGTAATTAACCCCCTTTTTTTTTATTAAATCTCCTTTGAAAAAAATATTTAAAAGGAACATATTTAAATATTAAGAGAAACATTTTAATTAACAATATTAGAGAGTGCGTATAGCACAATTATTTTAAAAAAAATGAGGGTTACATCGAATTAACTACAAATGTGAGGGGTGAACAAAAAAATTCGTATCTTTATTTATTTTTTATTTTGGGTTTGGCCCCCTTTTTTTTGTATTAAATCTGAACCCCACAATTCCCTCTTCCTTTCCTCATTATTCATGAAACTTTATGTCAAATATTTAATCGTTAGCCAATTCAACTGATGTAAAACTTCAATATATCCCTCATTTAATTATTAAAACAATAATTTGTGCTAAGTACATAAAATTGGAGGACGAAATCTAAAACTACAAGTTTTATTTTGTGCACGCGTACATATGCGAATACACCCACTACACACATACAAACACACACACACACATTGAAAGTTAAAGAAATATGATTGGATATTAATTTTCTTATTATGTTGTAATGTCCCGACCTGAATTTTAGGGTCACTCGTGGGTGAACCCGATCAGAACGCGTTAAGTTGGAAGTGATGTGAAACAACCAAATTACGATTTCTGGTCGATTTTAGTTGATTAAAATAACCAAGTAATCATGTAATTACATTTTCAAGATATCTACATATAATGATAATAAGTCTAAAACCGTTAGGCAGCAGCTTGGGGTTCAAGTAATGAGAGGTACTAGCATAAAGATAAGGGAATACTTACTTACTTATTAAACGTTATTAAAAATAGAATATTAAGTAACCTACCATAACAAATGAAACAATGTGAGCCAATACCCAGTGAGAGGCACAAAAAATAGGTGCAATACTATAATCAATATAATTCTAACCCAAATCTACATACAATTACCAGACACTATATACATTAGCCATGTTTTAGTTAAAACATTTTCTTTAAATTAGGTTAAGTACCATTTAAATTCGACTTCTCAAAATTTTCATTTTATTTCAATTATAATCCATTATTCTATTATCTCGCATGGTTAATTTAGACAAAATCACATTCTTTAACTACCTTTAAATAATCCATTTTCCATTCAAAAACATCAACTTAAGAATTGAATTGATATGCTCCTGAAAATTCTTAAAAGTAGCATTACAACACATGCACTTGGTGTTGAAAATTATATTCCATGCATAAAGGTGTCAAATCTTAGATTGTGCCCCACCAAGAGGTTACTCACAAATCTAATTAATATATTTTTATGTCAAATTACCCACACACACCAAAGCTCAGATTATACTCCATCATAAGGTCACTCAAACACTGAGTTATTTTTATTTTCATTCTTTTAAAATCATATTAAATTATCCACACATAACCATATCAAACCTAGGTTGGCCTCGCCATAAGGTTTCCCACACACCCAGTCGTCTTAATTTTTTTTAATTTACAAATACTAAATTTCTCATTTTTCCTCATATTTTGGAGTTCGTCAATTTAATTTATTTTCATAATTATCCACAACTTAGGATTATGTTATTTAAATCTTGGAATATCAACTTTGTTGCCATTTATCAGTGTTCTAAAAAACGAGCCTAGGCGCGAGGCTTTTTAGATACGCCAAGTTTTGACCCTAGGCATAGATTAAGGCATGGTAAATGATGGTCAACGTTTTCTTGGGATAAGGCGTGAAAAAACGTGCATTTTTTGGGGGTAAGTAGTGAAAAAAGTGAGTTTTTTCGAAGTAAGGCGTGAAAAAATGAGAGTTTTTTTTAGTATTTTAACTTACAAATATTTAGACATATTTTTAAGCTATGTACCATTTTAGTATTTTTAATAGCCTTGTCATTGTCAAAAAATATTAAAAAATGGCTAAACAAATTTTTATGCCTAAGGCTTGCCTAGGCTTCTAAGGTTTAAGGCTTGACTTCCACGCCTCGGTAACGCCCCGCATTTTTTAGAACCTTGCCATTTATTAATCACTTACCCTTTTCCCCAAGTTTACCGAATCTCATTTATGAGAATATATTTATCCAATACAAGTGTTGTACTTAAATAAACCAAGGGGTGAATAGGTCCATGTACAGTTTTTCTAATTCTATTTTTCTTCTTAATTTTAGAAAATCTAGCACATGAATTAACATGGTGATGTGATAATAATGACGTGAATCAACAAATGGGAGTCTCAATTAGGTAATTTAGGTCAATTACATTAGATGCAAAAATTCTAATATTAATTTTATGCATTAAGATGTATCTAAGAGAGGTCTATGTGTAGTGTTTGGTCTAGATAAAAAAATGACATAGACAACATTTAAACAACCCATAAGTCGGATTATATGAGACCCCCCCCCCCCCCCCCCCCCCCCAACTAGGCTTAAAAAAGCTTGACGCACTCTAGTCTTTAATTCAATTAGAAAAGCATTTATACAAATTAAGAAAGTTTCACTATCTCCTCCACTCATAAGAAGTTACCTATGAACATTGAACTCTTCCACATTGATTTTGAGAGATCCATTTATAAGCTCTATAAGACAAACAATTTAGTATGCCTTGAAATATCTAATATCTTGAGACACCTCATCTTTAGATCTTGAAGTGTAGATCCATAATTCGTATATGAAATGGTTTATATTGAATCTTGGTTAAGTGGATCTCATTCCAATCACTCTCAATTCCTCTCAATCCATAACTCAAGTATAGCTCTAATTTTCCCTCAATTTTGGAGGGAACAATTGAATTTGAAAATAGAGAGACAATACAAAATGCCTCAACCTCGAAAATACTCTCTAAGATGTAGATAAATAAAGATGATATAACAACCCAGATTTTTAAATGGGTAAATTCAAATTAATTTTGAAAAATTCGAGGAAAATAAATATTTGGGATTTAATTATTTTTTATAATAAAATATGTTGAGTTTCATATTTGAAAACTGGATTTTCAATCGGATCATAAGCAAAATTAAAATTGGAGTCATAATGGGATTTTAAAATAAAAATAAAAATGCGGTTGTCACGGATTTAGGCCGTGGCTAATGATAAATAATTTTTTTTAGTTCAATGGAATTAAACTAGGGGCGCTGGCAGAGGCAGCGTACCTGACCGATCGATCGATCGACCCAGGGAGTCGATCGATCAACTATGCCCAGATTTGAGGCAGTTTGGTGATTTTATTTGTAGTGTTAGAGTGGGATTATGATTCCTAATTATAAAAAGAGGATCAATATGTACGAAATATATTACTAACTTTTATTACAAACTTACAAACTTATAAGAGTCCACCGGAATAAGGCCGAAAAGTCCACAAACTTATTACAACTTTAGAGAGAGAGAGAGAGAGAGAGAGAGAGAGTAAATAAAGAGGTGAGAAATGAGGAAGAGAAGTCCTCAATTTATATAAAAAAGAAAGGAATAAATAATTCCTAAGAAAAGGACCTGTGGGTCCCTCCATATTCGAGGATGATAAAGTCTTTTGTCCTAAAGCATCGGCTGCTGGGCCAGTGGGTCCTGCCACTTAGCATCGAGATACCAAGATGGAGAAAGGTTTGTCTTCATGCGTCGGCGTGTTGACAGCTTGGCCAGGTGGTCCAGCTATCTCAAGTCATCTAAGCCATCCTCTGGTCCCTGGTTAGGAAAGCTACGGTCCAACATTCGAGTTGTAAAGGTTGAACTCAGTGAGTTGAAGAAAGACTCTATTATTAGCTCATGGAGATGTTGGTATCGAACATATCCCCGATAAATTCATCTTCTTTTGGGTTATGGGATTCTCCGACCAGACAGAAGAAAGGGTTATCGTTCTTGACTGAAGCCATGTATGTATCATCATCTGAGGGAAGAGGAATAGGATTTGTATCTTCTCCAGGGTAGTTGAAAGTCGATGTGAATTGGCTTTGAGTGTAGTTCATTACTAACTGTAGAAGCTCCTGCTCGGTTGCCTTAGGGAATTGCTTCTTCAAGGCAAATTTTAAATCCTTGATAGGATTAGCTCCTGGCGTCATATTCTCAACTGGAGGGGGTGAATCTTCCACCATGGTCATGTAGTGTTTCAGGCTATCTTTTATTATAGAAATAGTAATATTAATATCAATACCACTCCACCATCGATAATAAAACATCCTTTCAAGTAGAGTAACATTAAGATGATTAACTCTACATTGAAGATCCCATCTAGAGATCCAAGGGCTACTGATTTCAGTAAAAAATAGTAGGGTATTAAGCCCTACTGGGACCTTATTCTTCCCTCTTAATTTTGGATGAAATTGAGTCCAAGGTAGAAAAAGTTTTTCCTTGGTAATTTCATCAGGGAACATATCAATTACTGGGCCAAATTTGTCCCACCAATTGATAACTCATCCTGGGTAATTATCTTTTAAAGTGTTTGGGCACAATTTAAAAAACCAAGTATGTTTATGCCAAACGTCCAAGCCTGGACATAATCCTAGTAATTATAGGATCCAGTTTTCGAACTCAATTTTCGTGCTTTCAACGGATGAATTCCCCATTCTTGGGGAGAGATGAACTTATTTAAAACTGCCTTGCTATAAGCAATATGGTATTTGAAATTGTTCTGGTGTTTATTAGTATGATTAAACACTATAGACTCTGTTTCTTAGAGGATAGCCTCATATACTGTCCGGTATTTGCCTTCTTGCACATCATAATTATGTGTATCAAGGTAAAGGGACTTAATTTCGCATGGAGAAGAAATCTGCTTCTCGTCCTCTTCATTGAGGATGAGCATCAATTCCGAAGTCCTTTGATTAGGAATAAAATCATTCTTAATGGTTTCCAAAACTTCTTTCGCAGAGATTTCTTTTTGCTAAAGGAGTTAGGAGGGGAACTCAATTTTTTCTTGTTCTGCGCGCTCAAGCGAAGAAATTCTAAATAATCCTGCATCGGTGGATATTGATCGTCATTGATCACCATCTTCTCTTTTCCAGGCCTCTGGTGGGATTGCCCACGGCCTTTGCCACGCCCTCTAGATGGTCCACTCATTGATTCTGCAATTATTCTCTAGTTAAAAAGTCGGGAAGGGAATTGTTTTCACCTTTGATATGTTCAATATCAAAATCAAATGAGGATATATTTTCTTTCCATCTGGTAAAAATTTGTTTGGAAACAGTATTTTCAACATCTTTTTGCAAAACCTGTTTTACAGCATTACAAAAATATGTAGAAAATATTTTTGATTTAATAAATCATCCTGAAATTTGGAAATGCATTTAACAACGAAGGAATTTCTTTTTTAATGGTAGAGTAATTTTTCTGGGCATCTTTCCAAGATCCATAAGTAAAACGAACTAATTCTTCTTTTTTAGTTAAAGAATTGATTTGTTTTAAAATCCCACCATATCCTATATCCGAGGCGTCAGTTTCAACAATTTTTGAAAATGAAGGATTAGCAAAAGATAGACAAGGTAATTACTTGACTTTCAGTTTAATTTTCTGAACAGCTTTAGTGTGCTCTAAAGTCCAAGGAGCAGGGTTCTTTTTCAACCTGGTGTAAAGAATTGCACTGTCTTGTGCAAGAATACTATAATAATCACCAATATAATTGAGACTACCAAGAAATCTTTGGAGTTAGTTTTTCTTTTAATTCATCAAGGAATTTAGAAGCAAACTCAATACTTCTATCAATAGGGAGTATTTTCCCTTCCCCAATGTTATGCCCTAAAAATATAATATTAGTTTGAAAAATTTCATTTTAGCAGCAGAGATGACTAATCCATTAGCCTTAATAACATCTTTAAAAAAATTAAATTGTTTAAAGTGCTAAACAATCGATTGTGAAAAGATAATAATATCATCAATATATACAATAGAAAAATCAGAATAAGGATTAAATATATCATTCATGATATTTTGAAATTCAGAGGGGGATTCTTAAGCCCAAACGACAAAATATTCCATTGGTAATAGCCAAATGGGACCACAAAAGCAGTTTTATACTGATCTTGTTGGGGCAATTTGGATATGCCAATATCCATATTTTAAATCAAATTTGGAAAAGATAGTGGTAGAGTTAAGATGATCAAGTAAATCCTTTTTAGTAGGGATTGGATATCTTATCCATTGCAAAATACTGTTAAGAGGTTTGTAATTAATTACAAGCCTAGGAATACCTCGTTCCTTTTCAGCAGCCTTATTAACATAAAAAGATGTAAAACTCCAAGGAGAATAACTTTTAGTTATAAGATTTTTATCTAAAAGACTTTGAATCTCATTCTTACAAAGGTCAAGAAATTCATTCTTCATTTGACTGGGTCTGGCCTTGGTAGGGATGGATTTTTCATTAAAACCAGATTCATAGGGAAGAGTAACAATATGTTTCTTCCTATCCCAAAAAGCATTAGGGATATCACTGCAAACTTCAGTTATTAATTTTTTTTAACAACATTCATTTTTCACAGTACATTAGGAAAAACCAATTTCTGTTTAATGGTTAGATAGGAGATTTATTTTTGAAGAAAATTTAAATGGTTTTCTTTGAAAATAATATTATTTGTCAAGGAGTTAATTTTCTTTATCTCTAGCTGAGTGATAAATTCAAAAACAATTTTTTTTGTTTTTAATGGTGGTGTGTATTCCACTAAAATCAATTTTATCTATAGGCATAAGCAAAGA
Source organism: Sambucus nigra (assembly GCA_949130495.1). Classification (NCBI taxonomy): domain Eukaryota; kingdom Viridiplantae; phylum Streptophyta; class Magnoliopsida; order Dipsacales; family Adoxaceae; genus Sambucus; species Sambucus nigra. The sequence goes on along the minus strand of OX422212.1, from coordinate 545,925,821 downwards.
TAAAAAGGGAGTACCTAAAATTATCTGTTGGGATAAATCTCTAATAAGGAAGAAGGTACAGTCTAAACAATTTCCATTTTTACAGATGGCAACCTTAGTTAATTTATATTTAATGCCCATGCTATCACCACTAGCATTAAACAATGATTGAGTCGTCTTCTCAAATTATTCAGTGGGAACAATTCCTTCTTTAATACAATTCATATCAGCACCACTATCAACGAGGGCAATGATGTTACATAGAGTAAATTCATTGTTGATAACCAAGTTGATAGCAGTGTACCATTTTTGACTAGGTAAATGATTGATAACACCTAAATAATCCACAGAATCTTCTTGAAGTCTCTGGATTAGAATGCTTTGAAGAATTCTTAAGATTATTAATCTCAATTTGCATGTTATTATGTTGATCCCTAAGTTTTTTTACCTCATTTTTAAGTGTATTGACTTCATGTCTTAGGTCATTAATGCTGGCCGATTTATTAAATTCTTCTCCTTTTTCTAAACAATTGAGTACCTCCTTAAGGATGTACTGTAAGGTTTCAAAAAGGAAATCTGACGAATTAGGAGCCTCCTGCATATAACATGACTTAATTAACTTAAGCTTAATGTCTGGGTCAATAACTTGATTGATAACATCAATCATAGATAGATACTGACTAGTAAGGACATTAAGACTTAATCCATTTATTTGAAGAACATATTGGAGATGATTGCATCTCTCAGTTAAAGGTTTGCAGTAGCAATCTCCTTTCTAGGATATGTATGAGTCACTAGAGCTTTGGATATAATAAAGCTCATCATTGCTCTCAGAGGAGTCCTATAGATCTTCAGAGGAGCTGGAATTAAGAAAGAGTTTGCTTAACTGAGTCTTCAAATGATCATTAATTTGAAGATTATTAATTTTAGTTTTCTTTTTTTATTTATTAGCAAAGTGTCCATATTTACCACATTTGAAACATTTAGGGTTAGATTTGTTGGTTTTTCTTTTCCTAACAAATTTTCTTTTATAATTATCCCTCTAATTTCCCTTAACTTTATTATGTTTCTTTTTATGTTGATAATAGGATTTTTTAGGAATTTTCTTGTTTCTTTCAGAGAATTTATGATTGGAAGTCTCATGAGTATTGTAAGCATATTGATCACAAAACTCACCTAATTCTTTATTTCCAGAAAGATTTTTCTTCTTAAGTTGCCTTTGTATCTTAAGGTCATTGTTGAGAGAAAGACCCTCTTGAATCACAACACTAATAAGTTGACCATAAGTGTATTGATGGTAAAGGATAGAGATGCTATCATTATCTTCTCTCAGCCTCTTTCTAACTTTCTAAACAAAGAAAGTAAGAAGGCCATCAATAAATTTGGATTTCCAATGCTCAGAGTTACCATCGCTTCTCTGAGTGACCCTAGCAAGGAAGACATCCTCATACCACCTAAATTAGCAAGGGGTAGGGCATTTTAAGTTTTGTAATAATTCTCTATTACGTTCCCCACTATAATCACAACTTCCAATAAAATGATGAATAATAGCAAGCATTAAAGTGTAAACAGCATCCTGGATTCCTCTGTCTTGCATATGTTCATCTTTGATAATTTTTACGGCATTAACAAAGTCACTTCTTTGATTTTCTGTGAGAATATTTCCCCACCAACCACGAAGCGTACTAGTAAATCCAGCAATGATCATTTGAGCAATACTTTGATCAGAGGCCTCATTTTATTTATAGATAGTAGAATACATGGACAATTGATGTATCATTTCATAGATCTGGGCTTCAGATTTTCCATCAATATTCCAATTGTAAATAGATTTACCATGAAAGGTGGTCTGTGGGTTCATCACTGTATTTTTTTCGAACAGAAGATCTTGAGGAGTTGGTCTGTGGTAGTAATTTGAACAGGACCAATGTAGCCAATATCATTACCATAAGTAATCTTATTGACTTGGCTTTCAGAATTTTTGAATGAATTTTCAAAATTATTAATTCTGAATCAGAATCTAAATGAGATAAGGTGTTGAGTTTTAACCCTTTGAGATTGTTCTCAATCTTTTTGATTTGGGATATAAAATTATTTTATTACCCATTTTAAGACCTTTAACATCTATGGGTGGTAGAACTAAAGGTTGGTCAAGACTTTTCTCAAAGTCTGCAGGTTTCTTAATAGTTTGTTCTCAATCCTATTGAGTTATTTTCCTATCGTGTTAAGGATAAGGTTGATATAATTACCTTATTTATAAAGTGGATTCAACATAGTCTTATGGGTGATGAGTATCTCTTCAGTTTCAAGGTTAAGGAAGGCATTGGCTTCTAACCTAGGTGAACTACCACTTTGGCTGGTGCTTCTAACATCTAAGGAAAGGGGTTCAGTAGGAGGGTGAACAACAAATATATATCTGGTTATTCGTAGTATTCCATTTTGTCAAATGTTTATCATCAGTTTTAAGAATATGTTTATCCTTAGTTTCAAGAACAAAAAGATGCTTATATTTAGAAAACATTTGAAACCAAACCACAAAAGAAGTAACTAGTTGGTTATCTTCAACTCATTTATAAAATTTATTTTTATAATTATCTAACTCATCTCTGCTATACTTAGCAAAATACCAAGCACGAAAGTTAGCATAACCTAGCAGATAAAATTCATCATTAATTTCTTTTCTATTAGTTGTAAAATGCATAAAAGAGAAAGAAGATTAAAGTCTGACGTTCACTTCAGACGGCGTAGGAGATTCTCTACGCTGAGAAGTATTCTTCTCATAAATACCATGGGGTATTTGTTCATTGGTAAAGATACCACGAAGGTTCATATCATCGTGATATGGATGGTTCCTAGGATTTTCTTCACTAACAAAATTACGTGAAGTGGATGGAGGATAAGTAACAAAAGAGGCGCTAGAAGGATGACTCCTAGAGGATTGACACCTATTAAATTTACTGAAATTCAAGAAAACATCTCCATCTTTATTCTCAATCCCCAATATCTTAATTTTGACGAGGTTGGGGAGGAACGACATTTTTATAGCCCAAGTCTCTGGGAAATCAATTTCGTCCCAACTTATAGTTCTAGGTGTGTGAACATTAGAATCTATAAGGTGTGTCTCAATTAACATAGTTTTACCAAAAGGACTAAATTGTTTAATATTGGGATCCATCGTATTCATTACCTTGTAATAAATCCAATAAATAATCCCAATAGTTTCCGATCCCGAAAGAAAATTATAACCTTTGGTTTGAACTGTAAGACTTAAAGCTTTACAAAGGTGCATATTCGACAATGACAAAGTTATGTTTGGAAATACATCAAAATAAACAGGTCCATTACAAAGACTAGTTTCAATAGCTCCCATTAAACAGTGTCTAAAAGTAGTACACCTACGTAGCTTGTAAACAAGTGTTCATGCCAGAAAGGGTCAAGGGTTTACAAGAAATTTGTATTAAACCAACATGAATAAAATGATAACTTTTATCTTTTATATTATCTTTAAGATCATCCCATTTAAAGATCTTGATAGACTTATGTTGCTTGTTTAGACTAATGGCTTGTTTCATAGTCTTTATAGCGTACTTACTACGGAAATTATACCAGTTAGTGTTATAAATAGTTTTAGGCTGGACCTTAGGGATAGTCCACCTGTTCAAATCCTTTTGAACTTCAAATTCAATCAAAGAAGAGTTCTTCATGAACTCTTGTGAAGTGTGTGTATCTATGGTGTTTAATTCTATAATACAAATGTTAATATTTAGAATAGTAATGACCATATGATCTAAAATAGGAAAATATTATGCAAATAAAAAATCTAGATTTAAAAGAATATAATAAGCCGAATTAGAAATCACTTATGACACCCAGTGGTCAACAATTTACTCGGGAATAAGCCTCAACGCTTCACACGGCAACAGGGCAACCCATTACAGGACAAATACCAGTCCATATCAAAACCAGATTTCTATTTCTCCTTATTATTATCATTTAAATTAGGTTTTTGATGTGAATAGTAAATTACTATTCATGCCGGTGAACAGTGGCTTATTTAGATGAATAGTAATTTACCGTTCCGACATAAATTTTAGACCATTATTATTACTAATCTGAACATTAACACACAGTTAGCCAATCATGGCTATGATACTATAAAAAGAGGATCAACATTTTTTATATCCCAAGTCTCTAGGAAATCAATTTTGTCTCAACTTATAGTTCTAGGTGTATGAACATTATTAGGTGGGGTGTGACAGATGGTATCAGATCATGGTCTTAGGTCTCGTAGGTTGTGAGTCCGTTTAGCTTCCATGTTATCGATCTTTGATTCCCTTTATTGATTCGTACTCCTTAAGGTAGAGGGTATAGCATACGTATTAGATGTGTCTATTGGAGATATATAATTTTGTGTTCAAGACGTTGTAGGCATTGAGTTTAGAATTAATAATCTTGATGTGAGGATCCCTAGGATTGATTTTGGAGATCATAAATATTTGGGAGATCATTAGTATAAATTTTGGGTATGTCCTATATCGATGCAGCGATGTGATTTGATTTGAGGATTTATGTGTTGCGAAGTTGTCGAAAATAGAATCGAGTGGTGATTTGTGAGAGCGCGTGGTAAGCCGTTACTTTCATAGTTATATATATATATATATATATATAGTGATATATATTATTTTGTTGTTCGTGGGGTAGGTGCGCATAGGATTGGGTGTATGTAACAACCCAGGTTTTTGAGCAGCTATATTATATTATTTTGCCCGATGGGCTAATTTTATAAAATAGGGGAAGTTAGTGTAAATATTATTTCCCGTGATATTTAGGGGTAATATTTACTATGTTTTGTCTATTTACCGTTATGAGAAGGTAAATAGCATTATATTGTGATATATTGCATTGTTATATGTAAAACGACGGTTATGACCTATATTTAAAGTTGGGTAAAATTAATGAAATAAAATGAATTTAGAACATAAAATTTGTTCACGTTACTCCGAATGCCAAAATAGGGGGTGTGGTTGTTTTTAGAATAGTCGAGATAATCGAAATAAGTGTCAAGTTGTATTTTTGAGTTTCGGGCACTTTTGGGGTGTTATGACTCAATTAAGTGGATACGAGTCATTTTAATGGTGTATCAACAATTAAAAGAGGGGAAATTGTGTTTTGATACCCGTTTAAGTTACCCACCCCTTTTTCTTTCTTCATTTGTGAGGAAAGCCAAAGGAGAGAGAGAGAGAGAATAGAGAGTTGGGAGAAAATGGGAGAAAAGAGAGAAATGGAGATTTGAGGCCGAAAATCGTTGCGACCGGAAGGGAATCCGAGACTACAACCTCGAGGCAAGTTTCTTACTTGCTAGATGTTGATTTAATGTGATAAATTGCATGTGTGGTTAAGTTTTCGAGATTTAAACCCTAAATGGGTTCTTTGTTGATTTAACCCTTAAATCCTATTTTTAACTTGATTTGAGGAATAAATATTAGTTAGAAATTATGTAGGAATGATTTGGGAACAATTGTTGTTGTTGATGTTGGGAGAAATCAAAGATTTGGGATTTTGGGATTTTAAGGTTTATACAACCCATAGCCCCAACTTGGGTTTTCTGCAGGACCGAATCGATTTGGCCTTATGGGCAAATCGATTCGGATAAGGGGAAGGATACAGGTCTGGGAAAACCAAATCGATTCGGGATTGGGCCGAATCGATTCGGCTATTGCAGAATGTCATATTTTGCTCACCGAATCGATTCGGCTTTTTGGCGAATCGATTTGTCCCAAGGGGACAATCGATTCGGTTACCCTATTTTTGTGAGTTTTTTTCCTAGTTTGATTTTTAGCCCTTTTTCTTTTAGGTCCAAGGTTTAGGGACCTTCATTTGGTAAGTAATGGGGAGTCCTAGAGGGATGTTTTGGGTAGACTAATGTCCTAGGATATATTGAGGATGATTAGGTTTACCCCGAGGGCTAGTTGTGTAGGTTAATATCCGAATGATATAGGAAGTTAACCTAAGGATAAATTGGAGATGACACGTTAATGTTGGGACTTTTGGGAGTCTATTATTGATGAAGACTCGCTTTGATGGTTTATGAAATTATATAAACTTTTGGAGGCTAGTTTGAGGATATTAGCACTTCCGGTCTTAGGTCATTAATAAAATATGACACTAAGAATAAGAAATGTATATTATAAAATGATTGTACTAAATGAATAAGTACAAATGGTTTTTGAGAATGTAAAATCGGATGATTTCAAAATGGAAAAAGTAATGATTTTCATAAATATTAATTTATGATTACACACCTCCCTAAATCGCTATCAGAAGGGAAGTTGCGTTGTGTTTGGTGATGCCCCCTGGCTAATGAATGCAGGGTGGATATAATCCTAGGTTATATGGGCGATTTTTATACTGCACTGGTTAGGAGATTCTGGGTGCGGTCTTGACTTTCCCGCAGGCATATGGTCTCTTCCCGACGTTTTTCAGGTTCCCAGGTTGTCTTATTGGATGGGCCCTGGAAGATGATAGCCATTTAGGGGCGCGTCCAGTGGGGAAACTCGGAGGGACGGTCTTACATTTTGTTAAAGCATTTTATGATAATAAAATGGCTTTATTTACATTTCCTGGATGGAAGAAGGGAAATGGGTTAAATGAATTGGCTTCGATTGCGTTTCCCGGATGGAAGCAGGGAAATGGAAGCATATGGTTTGGAAAAGCATTTTTTTGATAATAAAAAGGGCTTTTAAATACATTTTTCGGATGGAAGAAGGAAAATGGGTAAATATGATATGAAATGAAAGAAAAGCACTTTTATGATAATAAAACTTTCTTTAAAGATGTATTTTCCTGGATGGAAGAAAGGAAATAAAATTGGTAAAGAAAGTTTGGTAATGAGATTGAATTGGTAAGCAATTGATAAAATGTTGTACCATTTATATATATTCCTTAAGAAGAAATAGGAATTATGCTTTTAGATGGTGAATGGGTTTATTTATGTTTCCTTGAGTAGCTATAGATGTTTTCCAAAATATGTATATATATTAGTTTTGTGCTGAGGGTCTATTTGGATCTCGATGATCAACCTTGCCTAAGTAGTAGTGTATCGGGGGGAGGGGTTCCTTGTTTGAATTTCGCTTTGCGAGACACCCCACGCACGAATAGGGCATAGCGTTGAGATTGGGGAGAATCTTAGACCCTAGAACTATGTTAAAAGAAATTAAATTAGATGATTATATACATCAAAATAGTACTTAGGGTCTATTGGATCTCAACGATCAACCTTGCCTAAGTAGTAGAGCATCGGGGGGGTTCCTTGTTTGGATGTCGCTTTGCAAGACACCCCACGCACGAATAGGGCATAGTGTTGAGAAGGGGGAGAAGTTAGCCCTTAGTACTTGGGTTAACTAGAGCATCATCATGGATATTGCGCTAGGTTGCTTTTAGACTGAGAGGTGAGAATTATTACTGTTTATTGCGAGAGAACTACGCACTTAATTGTCATGCATTTTAGTAACATGGGAATCATATCAAACCGGACCCTGACCCGTCTATATTTCTTTATTTCTGCACATACTACTTGCCGTACAGGTGCTCTACTACATGGACACCCGTATTTACATTTCCATTCCGGTTGTCATGGAGCTACAACATATTGCGGATGTTGTAGGTTATTTGTATTAGACGCTTCCTTCCATTATAATCTAGTTACGTTCAGTTTATTTATTCGGGCGTGTGGCCCAAAAGAATTGCACTCATTTATTATATTGTAATATTTAATGTGTAATACTCGGTGTAACTAATTGTATTGGTCTGTTCACCGATAACTTATTCGGTGATTATTTATTTATTATCACATTTTATCCGTTGGTTTTTGATATCCACCGGTTTTTACAAATGGGATTGCCTAAGTGTTTTTCTTTTACTTTCAAAATTTTAAATTTGACGGTCCGTTTTCTAAAATGATTGGTGGTTATCTCGTACTATTATTTTAATCGACAGTTATGCTGAGAATGGACCATCTATGATTCCTGTGATTATTAGAGTATTGGGCTGGCCACCTATTATTTTAGTAGGCGGGTTGTCACAGTGTATGGGCGCCCAATTATGGCATTCTATAGGTAGGCATATGTGAGCCTTATTTTCTTTTACGAGATTTACGTTTGATGTGTGTGCTTCGTCGAATTTTGAGGACGAAATTCTTTGCTAGTGGGGAAGTACGTAACAACCCAGATTTTTAAATGGGTATTTTTAAATTAATTTTGAAAAATTCGAGGGAAATAAATTTTTGGGTTTTAATTATTTTTTATAATTAAATATATTGAGTTTCATAATTGAAAATTGGATTTTCAATCGGATTGTAATCGAAATTAAAATCGGAGTCATAATGGGATTTTAAAATAAAAATAAAAATAAAAATAAAAATAAAAAAGCGTTTTCACAAATTTAGGCCGCGACTAATGGGAAATATTTTTTTTAGTTAAATGAAATTAAACGAGGGGCTCTGGGAGAGGCGGCGTACCTGGTCGATCGATCGATTGACCTAGGGAGTCGATCGATCGACTATGCCCAGATTTGAGGCAGTTCAGTGATTTTATTTGTAGTGTTAGAGTGGGATTAGGATTCCTAATTAGTATATAACCATTCTAATTTGTGGGGGGACTTCTCATAATCACGTTTTCCCAAGTTTTTCACCAAAGAGCCATTCCAAAAGTTTTTCCTCTCCTCTATAATCATCAACCTCCAATTTAATCAAGTTTTTGTCACAAGTTTTGAAGGCTTAATTGGGGTTTAATCAAGTTTGTCAAAGAATACTTTTTTGTTAATTTTTCGAGAAGAATCCAACCGTGCTACCAGTTTTTCTTCAAATTAATCTCATGCATAAATACTCTATTCTTTTCCTATAGTATTATGCATTTTAAGTGTCGCCTAAACCCTTAATAATGTGTTTTTTATTAAAATAAATTAGTAACTTAATTAGAGAAAGTGAACACTAATTATGGGACTGTTTTTATAAAATCTTTTAATCTTAATAATATTCATAACCCTTGGGTATGTAGGATAGATGAGTGGATTTTGGGTTTTATTGGTATAGGTTGCATGTAGAAAAACCTTGGTTTTGATTTAAATGAATTTTGCGAACGTATGACTCATGTAAATTGTGTAGAGATAATGAAATTGGAAATGTGATATAGTAATGACGAAATTTCAGAGTATTTAATTTAAAAGAATTAAATGGGATTAATTGGGTGTTTATGACGATGTCATAATTAAATTATAATATAATTAAATTGGACTATTATGCGTAGTTTTATACGTTGATTAATTATGCTTGTTTGTGTGACTTGTTGGTATTATTAAATTTTCATTGTGACGATGGGTTGTTGGGTATTTTTACTCTCCTTATATTTTAGGATGCCTTCTAGGTATAAGAGTAATGGGTAGGCCTTTTCATGATTTACACCTTCTAGGTATGGGACTAGTGACGGTAGATTATTACGACTTTATTATGTCGAGAGTGGGCTGATTTTTGATACTTTATCATCGTTACGCTAGCATAGGCATGAGACTAGGTCAAGATTTATGTTAGAAATTCATCCTATACATAGGGTAGGACGTATTGGTGACTTGGGGGCCCTTAGGTATCGGACTAAGGGATATTTTAAGATTCTCACATCAATTAAAAGGGTGGGATAATTTATTAATTTTGATAATTGAGAAATGGAGAATTTAATACCTAAGATAATAAAACGGGTATTAAAATATATTTACGACATAGTCAGCGAGGGCCGATAATTTAAACGGGCCAGCCAACGTTTTATGTCGTGTCGTGTGTGGAACCTCATCATATAGCAGGGGTCGACACCAACTGGCATTTATGCTAGGGGATGTGTATTTTGGTGGAGAAATCACCCGCGGAGGGAGCACCGCTATAATAATATATTTTAGTGGGAGAACCACCAGAGACGGGAGGACCACCATACCTAATAATAATGTGAGAAGAATCACACATGTCATTAATTTAATTAAATTGACACTTTGGGACTGTGGGATACTTAAAATGATATTGGTGTGGTTTTATAAGAATATTTGGGGGTGGTTAAATATTTATCTTCCTTGTGTTTAATTGTAATTGTAATTAAAATATTTTATTATGATATTTATTGCGTATAGTGCTATTGTCTGGGTTCACAGACCCTATTTGAAGGGAGTAGTGTGTATTCATGCTCAGGGCTCTGACCTCGTGCGTTGACTAACTTTTCATGAAATAGTATTTGGAGAAGCTGCATAGAAATGTTTGAAGATTTTCTTGGAGGTGCACTTCGAGTTACTCTACCTTATGTGTATTGATTTAGTTTAGTTTTTCATTCCTTCGTATTTACTTTGAGATAGTTTATGATTTTGATTGGGCCATTCGATTCCAAAGTTCTATGGGCTTTATTCAGTTATTTCACCGGATTCAGTTGGACATTATTTAGTTTCATATTATTAGAGATTGGATTTACTTTGAGTTTAGAATGGAGATGTATCTTTTATCGCTTAGTTGGATGGTTTATCTTTTGGGATTGATTAAATTATTTATCTTGTCAAGTGCATTTATAATGTCTCATATCTTTCATATGCGGAGAATGATATTTATTAAGTTCGCGCCCGACTTAGTTTTGGTGGCAGCCGACGCCAGAATTAGGCGGGGTGTGACTGATGAAATTTGATATTTTGAAAATGGATGGAAAGATAATTATTTATAGGGAATTTTCAAAAAATTTATCCATTGTACTCTCGAGTATAACTTGGCACCATGTGCACGGTATAAGACAATGTTCAAGGAATTTTCTTAAAACTGGCATTCGTATGCATGGGGTCAATTTGGCATTGTGCATACGATTTTAATAAGTATTCACAAATAGGCTAATGCATACATGGTCGTGCACACGATTCCAAATCAGGAATGTACAAATGATTTAAGGCAATGCTTTAACAACCTTAAACTAAAGAACTTTCGGAGAATTTTAAGCCTTTCCCAAAGGTATACACAACAATTCTCAATTTTCAAAACACTAGTTTAAATTTTAAAGACACATTTTTATCAAAAATGAATGTGTGTTCATAGCCACTAATGTTCAATCCCCAAAACTTAAAAAGATACATCTTCAAATTTTAGCAATAGAAGTGTTATGATGTAGAGAAGCCTTTTAGATCTTTAAAGTCGTATGTTTATAAAGTCTAATGAACGAGTCTCACTCTCTACACAATGTCTTACCATAATTCACAATTATTTTCTTTAATGACACATGACTCAAATGCTTTGACACAAAATATAGCCAACTTATATAAAAATACAAATGGTTACATTTTTAGTTTATGTTCAAGGGCTCTCACCATTTGTCATAAATGTCGCAACCAATTTTTTTAATGGAAAGAGTTCTTGTGTCTAAGCTAAAGCCTTACCCAAGAGCTTATGGATCTTCTTAAATTTATTATCGATAACTTATTTGTGAAAACTCTTTCACTTTTCATTAAGTTCTTTCCTTTGTGGTCCAACCATCATTTTCAACAAAATACCCTACTTGCTGTCGTATTTATTTCTTGAATAAACGCGTCTTTAAGTTACTTTTGTACTTTAACATTTTATACTCAGTCTAAGAGGGTAAAATTATACAGACACTTTATGCATCATTTGCACTTTTCCCCTTTTTGAACCGCTTCAGAGTTGAATTCATTTAATAAAATACTTATGATCCATTTTGTAATTTTTAAATTTTCAAGTTTGCTTTGTATTTTTTTTATGAAGTTAAAAGTCCAATAACATTTAAATATTATTGACTAATTTTCAAAATTTTCAAGTTTAAGGAGCTTTTATAATATTCCGAAATTCGAGGTTATTTCATAATATTTATAGTCTAGAGAATTCTTTACAATTTACCAATGTTTGGGGGTCATTTTGTAATATTAAAAAATCATATTGATGCTACGAAACTGTCATATTTATACCTCGAATCATTTCATTTAAATTGCTACCTTACTATAATATTGGTTTAATGCCTTTAATTGTTGAATTTATAGGTAAATGCGCATTTACGGTACACAAACGCATAATTCAATGAAATTTAGGAAAAGTTGGGGTCTAAAGCATTATTTCAAAATTTTTGCGACCCGCGTTACCATATACTTAATCAAAACCCCATTGTCAAGCTTTACCATATATCTATCTATCTATCTATCTATATATATATATATATATATATATATATATATAAGTATGTTTATGATATATATATGTAAATATAGATGTGTGGTACAATATATATATTTGGTACTATTTTCTATAGCCATCTTTATGTTATTATTAGTATTAATGTAATCCTTATGACACACACACACACACATCCCATAAACTAAACCCATTACCTCCTACACCGACAGACACCGAATTACACTATCCCTCTCTCACCAACCCCAAACAACTTATACCTTAAATCCCATTTCGTACAAAATATGTTTTTAGCACCGAGTTGTAACCTAACATCACTCCTCACACACTCCCTCTCCCTTTTATTTCATTTCCTATCATATTCCCTAGATCTCATGCACTCCATACGCTCCTCTCCTCCCTAAACCAAAAAACTCACACTCATCATTATTTCCCACTCTTTCAAGGTAGATGTTATAAAGGTTGTTGTACCATCTTCCTTCCCATTTTCTCTCTTCCTTACCGTCTCTCCCTCAGCAGTTAGAAGCCTGATGAGCACAACTCTCCTATATTTTCAAATCCCATTTCATTTACCTCTGAACCTTATTTTTTAATCCTTCATTGTTTATGCAGTCCCCTCTTCATTTATTAATTCCCATCATTTCTCTCTTCATATCACACATATGCACACCATCATTTTCTCTTCCCTAGGCCCATATCCCATGTGTCCTCTCCTTTTCTCCCTTTCTCTCATATTTCTCACTTAATAATACCCACCCACCCACCACACTTTTTGTCCATGTCAATAGAAAATACACTCATAAAACTTTTGACCGTTCCACTAAAAAAAACCTCACAATTCATTTTTAAATAAACCTTTTATTGGATTTCACTCATTGTAGGGTATGTTAAGTTTCATCGTGAAGAGATGATGACGTAAATATAATTTAAGATAATCATATAGTGAGTTGAAGGCTTCAAAATTTGTTTGAGAGTTAAGATTTTTCTAATCTCAAATTTTGATTATAATCGTATTGTTAGAGGTTTTTCTGAAGATAAGGAAGTTAAATATCAATTCAAGATATTGGTTTGTATACTTTCTCTCCTCCTTTAACATTTCTATTAGTTTTTATGGAATTAATTTTGCATCAATGTTGTGATTTTAGCTTTATGGAAGGATAACATTTCATTCAAGGGATGAGATGAATCCTCCATATATTTAACTATTTTAATTTAGTAATTTTAATTATTCATTGATACTCCTTTGGTTAATAGATTCAAGCTTCTACGCTAACTCATACAATCAGAAATGCTCAATCATCTTTGAGAAAAGATTGAGAGTTATTACAACATTTTCTTAAAAATCAATCTAGCAATATGATTTTCTTAGGATTAATTTTGTAATCTCACTCTCTATAACTCTAAAAATTATTGTTGGGTATTTAAATTAGTTTTATAAAAAAAAATATAGTCAATAATTCATTTAATTGATTTTAATCTAGTTTTAGAAGAGTTTTTAAAATATCGAAACTAATTTTCTAAAATGACATCTATATAAATCATTTGTGTGGTGAGAATCAACTTCTGATTTGCATATATATTTTGGAGCGTAACTGAATTGAAAATTTATCAATTAAAATAATTTTGAGGAATTAGGGGTGGATTATCATCCCTTGATTCTTCTCATACTATTTAGCTCATATTTCTCTCATTAACATTTACTAATTATCTAGTTTACATAAAAAAAAATCACCATGTTTGAGAAAAAATTCCTTGAACAATAACTTTTAAAATAAGGGAATATATTTACACTTGTCTTCAATATTTGTTCCTCTCTCTTGAAATTATATTAACATTTTTACTTACATTTATACCAGTTGTTATCATTTTTAGAGGTAAATAAAAAGAATTTTGCTGATAAGGTCCTTTCCATAATGACAGTACTAAAGACTTGTCATAATTTAATTCTGAAAACACTTAAATATTAGGGTCTAATTCCCAAAAATTACATGTTTGAGGCGCTTTTATAATATTCCAAAATTTGGGGTTGTTTCGTATTATTTTAAACTCCAGGGGTCATTTTAAAATTTATTATACTTTAAGGAATGTTTGAAAATATTTAAAGTTCAAGAAGTGTTTTGTAAATGATACCCAAACATACATATTTTAGTGTCCGAATAGCACTTTTTAACAAATCGAGAATCCAAATTCAAATTTCATAAAATTTTGGGATAAAAAAACGCTTAATACGAAGTCAATGGAGTAAAAGTAAAATTTATGATACTCTTTAACCCCAAATAGTTTCTCTAACGTCTAGGGATAATATTATCAAAATATAAATTTAAACTCGTAATCCTTCACATTATCTTTATTCCTTACAATTATTATTTTACATATTTAATATTGTGACACCCCACCCAATTAAATACCGAGTGATCAGTCCTTTATAAAATTTAAAACGGAATATCCGGTTGGTTCATTCTTAGCATCACTGTAAAAAACATTTAGTTTATTAAACACCTAATGGTTGATTAAGTTAGTGTCAAAAACTCTTAATCCAAATTAATATCCAATAATTTAAATCATTCAACACATTTATAATTCTCATGAATAAAATAATAAGGAATCATAAACCATCAGCTTAATCAAATAAAACTAGACTAAACGTGCCAGTAAAAATCTCAAATACAATAGTCCATAAGAATATGAACCCAACTAAAAACTGAATACTGAAAAAAAATGTCACAGAGATACACAACTAAGAATGGGTAATATGCCCTAACTGAAATACTGCTACTAGGAATTGAATGAATAATAGTGGAGGCATCTAATGATGAGGACCTGCAACTCCCAAAATAGCTGCAGCATGTCAAATGGTCCGATGATTTATGCTTGGTGTCCCTGTGGATGGACACCTAAAATGGTTGCATAAGAGTAAACATATTTGCAAGAGATAGGTCAGAGCCTAAGTGTAAAATATTTAAAATAGTTTAGCATTTATTTAAAAAGCGGTAAAGCAAATACTATATACATGTTAGCTTTTCGAGCTCTCACTTGAGATTCTCACCTCTCAACTATTGTGCACGCCTAACGTGCCTCTAGACCATTCTAGTTATCATTTTCACACCTAACTAGATCGTAGTCATAAACCTTCTAAACTATCACTAGTAGTAATGTCCTGTATTTCCCACATCAAATATATTATTAAATTTTTCGGCATTTACTCTCCCGAGTGAGAGTCTTTGCAATAAGTTTAAGCGTTCACATACTTAAGTTATTTAAGATTTCATTGTATTTCATATCTACAACTTTCACACAGTAGATAATATATATATATATATATATATATATATATATATATATATATATATATATATATAGGCTCAGCTGCAATGCATGAATACTCTGCTATCAAGTCCTGGTACATCTCGTACTAAGTAAGGGCAATCGGTTTAGTATCTCCCTCGAGCCATAAATACAAACCACACATATTGGAGGTGAACATAGTTCCAAGATTCTGGGATATGCACATACCTATACACGCATATGATCTTCATCACTATCATTATCACAGATAGCTCGTACCTAGGTTCCATATTCTAAGGTATGAAATCTAAAATATCCCCAATGGGCTCATAAGGATAAGACTGTACCCTTTTAAAAACCTCCCGCGATAGAAAGAAGCTTAGGTATGTCATACACATAATAAATAATACTATAGGTATTTACACAACCTATCAAGATCATTAGGTATACACACAACGCAAATATTATAATACATATGTAGTTTTGTTTTTTTCTCATTAATACTACCGATATATTTATTAACTTGCAAATATTCTCCCCGTCGTATTTTCCCCAAGGATGATTCACTACCCAAGAATCTTTTAACGTAATTAACCCAATTCTCTTACTATTAATTTACCCTAATAATCATAGTGGGTTATTTCTTTCTATCGAATTAACCACGTCGCAAAGTTTTATCTCAAACGGAATAATTTTCTCAATTATCCCAATATTTATTTGTCTCACTTTATGTAAACATAATATCCACCTAAGGTCCAATGTCCTTATTATATAAAAAAACAATAACAATCAATCAATCTAGGCAACCTCCAACGGATTAACAACTAAAAATAACATTTCTTAAAACTTCCCCCACGAATTTGCCCAGATTTTTAAAATGCAGTATTGAGGCATTTCAGAGTCATTTTTAGCGAAAATGTATAAGGGAACAAAATGCAGATTTTTTTTCCTACAAGGCACTATGGACAGAATATCCATTTTCGGAACCAAAACGGCTCAAAACAGTTTCTAAAACAACGATTTAATTTACCCAATTTCAACGACTTCTTCAAATTGAAGAAATTGTTCTACAATTCAATTATACCCATCAAAACCCAGATTTCTTCATCAAGATTCAATATAATTTCGTGGGTTTCATACTACCTACATGGGGGATCCTATTCTATATCAATTTTACCCAAGATATTGATATATGTCTTCAAAAGTTCATTCAAATCACATGAATTTCATAGTAAATTCAACCTACACTAACATAGATTTATTATATGCTATAAGTTTGAAAGATTAAACATTTGCCTCTTTTGGTAGGTCTCATTCGTTGAAGATGATGGGTATATTGGTGTTCTCTTCTCCTCGATCTACAATCTGGCGATGGTGGTGGTGCAAGAAGGTGGTTGTAGCCTTGGAACTCCTCTCCTCTCCCTTTTATAGCATCTTTGTGGCTTCTTTTTGTTTCTGATGTAACTAGCCCTGGCCCCCTTCTCTAATCAGATATATTGCGCTTAGAAATTCATAGGTGTTATTTCACCAAAAATTCAAATGATCAAAATGCCCTCCCGAGGTGTCAATTTAGCCTAAAATTGCCTCAGGACCCAAATTAAGCCCCACGGTAGACTTTTTTTAGTATCTCAACCCTTACGGATACTTTGGCACACTCGAAATGCCATATGGATGACTTAAAAATAAATTACATTTTATTCCATTAAATTGAGTCCCGACATAACTGACACGCGCATCCCAACTTAATTACTGTAACTGTCATATTTTTCACTCGCAATAATGTTAATAAATTCTTAGTCACATATTACGGCATTCCCTAAGTAATAATCAATACAATTCACATCAATAAATACTAGCCATCGTCTCTAGTTAATATTTATTTTAATCTGAATTAATTATAAATTAATTTTCCATATTTAGTCTAATTAATCCTATATTTAAAAATCATTAAAAATACGGGGTGTTACATACCCCCCCCCCCCCCCCCCCCCTTATAGCGGAATTTTGTCCTGAAATTCGAAAGATAAAAGTATACCTCGTATGAACAATTTTGGATATTTTTTCGCACATCTCAGCGTCGCGCTCCCAAGTAGAATCCTCGATATTATGGTGCTCCCACTGTACACGCACAAGTGGAACTACCTCTGAACTCAATCTCCTCTTGCTTCGATCTAGGATAGCCACCGGTCCCTCCTTATACGAACTAACAGGCTGCAAGTTAATCTCCTCTAGCGCTATGTGAGTGTGAGTCAACTCATCCCGAAGATACCGTCTCAGTAAAAAAATATGGAACACATCATGAATACGATGCGAGTGCTTTAACAACCCAAGTCTCTATATGCAACTGGTCCTATCTTCTCGATAATAGGAAATGGCCCCATGTACCTCGATGCCAACTTTCCTTCCTTCGCAAATCTCGTTATCCTCTTCATAGGAGATATTTTTAGTAATTCCTGGTCCCCCACATCAACTCTCGAAAGGACCATTTGGCATTATTGTAGCTTTTCTGTTTGTCCCGGGCTAATGTATATGACCTCGAATTATCTCTATCCTGGCCGTAGTGTCCTGAATCAACTCTGGACCGAGTATCTTATTATCCCCCACCTCTAGCCCATAAGCAGGAGAATGATAAGGCCTCCTGTAAAATTACTCGAATGGTGTCATGCCGATTATATTTTTGATAGGAGTTATTATACACAAACTCCACTAGTGAAATATACTATTCCCAACCTCCGCTCAAGTTAAGTATACACACTCAGAGTGTATCTTCTAACATTTTATTCATCCTTGGAATTTAGATATGTCCTGGCACTAAAACTTTGGATTATAACAGTCAACACATCCGAACGTATTTAAAGTTAACTTGAAATAATGTTTTGGTACGTCCACTATACCTATGCCAATGTCACCCTTTTTGGCTGAAGTTTCATTCCTTACTACTTCAGGTTAGTTACCAGTCATTTCCACTATTATATGCTGATATATTTTTTTAAGTATAGCCTATACATTGGCACACCATATTATCGTGAACCCACTAATAATGCTTCAAAAGGACGAGAATACACTTTAATGGCTCTATCATCTATGTTGGAAAATGCCATATTGCCTAGGTGCCTATTTATCTTGATGTTAAATTTCATAACTCTATCCATGGGAGACATTCCTAACCACCCTTGACCATTTATTTCAGATTCCAAACTTGATGTACGGTGGTATACTCTCACCACCTTCCTAAATTTTACAAAAATGACTTCCTAATCACTTCCCGTCTACCCAAGTCAGACTTTTATACCTTCGATTGGTTTTGACATAATTCTCATCATATTACTCCTCTATGCGGAGTAGTTTCTGATTATCCCCAAAAATAAAAATGTAAATTCTTTGTACTTTTCAACACTCTAATCACCCCCTTTTTCATCTACCCTCCAATTTCTTGTGGCACGCCTTGTTCTCAACGTAAATATATTCTCTTTGTCATATTTTAGTCCCATATCTATATTACCTGTGCATCTACATTCATTTCATACGTTTCTATGTTTTCTCCTCGAGAATGATACTGAAAATTTCAACTAACTAGGGTGCCCATACACCCTATTTCCTGTGAACTTCGGCACAAATCAACTGGGCATAATATACTTGCATTTAGCATAATATATTTGGCATGACTATACTGTAAGGTTATACTCTACCACCCATTTAGTTGTAACTCTATTAATTTCTAGGTTGCCCCATCAAATCTAACCTAATTTTCACATCAGGATTTTATGGCTCTATCAGCCATATATCAAAATAGAGCAGTCAACTCTCAGTTATATTCACGTATATGTATAATAACCAAGGTGCTAAACCCATGTACTAAAGACCAGGCTTCTCTCGACTTCCAACGTTAGCTAAGTTTCATGTGTGGGATGCCTTGCAAAGCAAAATCCAAATAAGGAACCCCCTGATACACTATTATCTAACATTACTGGTCATCGAGATCTGTTAGGTCCTAAGTCGATAATATGTACCCTCGAATCTTTATCCACTGACATAAAAGTCTACTCATCCACTCTCTTACCACTAAAGACGAAAAATAACATGGAGCTCTTACTATCACAAGTTCTTAGTGCTATAAAATAGCAGGCTATATATCTCCGCTCGACAAAGAACATAAAGCACACTGAATCCCATCAGTGAAAAGTCCCTGCGTACCAGGACCAAATATAACTAAACAACACACTCACCGAAGAATATAATATTTTCGTATCCATATATAACATTAAAGATATAACTCTTTACATTTGATCATTATATAATATTCAATATATGAAATTAGGCTCAACCCTTTTTCAGGCTATGCCTCACAAAATAATAAATCTCACCCTGGAATAACAAGCACGATAGTCTTATCACACAGCCTACTACTGCTCAAACTCTCGGTATCCAGTCACTACACACGTTTATAAAAAGTCTTATTTTTCTAACTCTCAAAAGTAGCAAAAATCAAAACATCAAATTCCTTTTAGTTCCCACGCCTCCCCTACGGGTGACACGAAATTTATCCTCATTTTCCAACGGTAAATATATATACATATAATAAGGCTAACAATGCCAAATCACTCACTAAACCTAACTCACCCTTGATTTTTTTTGGTATTAACAATCATACCTTGTGACGTACACATGTCACCCGAAATAATCCCGTATTTGCAAGGGTGAAACAAAGACATTACCTCCCTTTGGCATTTGTCTCTCTTAATTATCGGTTCCCTAAATGTACTCACATGTCGAAACTAACCCTTGAACTATTACAAAGGTTGTAAATCCAAGATCTCATCCTATAGTTTCTCCGTGCCTCGCTTTGGGTAATTCCTTCTTTTATTATGGCCTACACTTTCTTAAGTGAATCATCGATCCAAAAATCTCTTCTCGATGTAACAGCCGTTAGAGAAATGCCCATGTTCCTGACCGTAGCCCTGTTGGTCTCCTCTATCATTATATTTAGTCCTAACAGTCCTAAGGAACAGATTTGTTGCGGACCTTGTTGGTCCTACTTGAACCCACCACCATTGGGTTAGTAACCCCTAACCTAACTCTCTTAGTCCGATTTCCCTTATCGAAAACCCTGTTCATCATGATGTTGTACTCCACTGGCACAATTCGCAATTTACTGGTCTCACTATCTTGTTGTGAACAAGTTCAACACAAGTGACCCTACTCTCTATACATAGGATACCTTATTATGATATCTCCCTATTTTTGGCTTCATTGGTCATGTCGGGGTGTCCTCCTCTCGAACTTGGTAGTCTTGGGCCCAATTGTTATCCCGTTGTCCTTCTGGCTATACTAGCCCTGTGGAACTTATTATTGGCCTCTATGGCCTTGATTGACTTCATCGTCATTTTGTATGAATTCAATCAATCAAAATCCTCTAAATGGGTTTCCTACTGGGTATACTCTCATGTGGTGCTTCACTAACACCGTTAAGTCCAGTCTTGCTCTTTGGCTAGATTCTCTAACCCTCCTAGCTAACTTCTTCTGGAAGTGGTAATAAAAACTTGTAAACGTATAACCTTAACGACATCGACATTATTCATCCTATATGGATTTCTCATCCATACTTTTTTATTCTACTTATGGGTCCTTTATCAACTGTAAACCCTTTTTTATTCTACGCCCCTTCGCCAGGTACGAAGTTCGTTAAGAAAATCAAACTTTCTCTCATGATCGGTCTCTATCTTACCCACTTGTGGTAAGTTTCAAAATTCTATTCACATCTCTGTTAGAATAGTAGATGGAAGACCTCATGGTTAAACCTTACCCCAAATTTGTCATTGAATTTCACACATACTTTTTTATATGTGGTGGCTGACTCTCATTACTTAATACCGCTCCTATGTGCTAAAACTTTTCTCGAAATTAAATTATTGGTGTTATTGCACTTCACCCTACACAGTGTAATACCCCGTACTTTTATAGATATTTATTTATGGGATTAATTAAATTAAATGTGAATTAATTGAGAATTAATCCGAATTAAAATACTAACGAGATGTGAGTTGGTATTTGATTATAATGTGTATATATGGCAATATATGAATATTGGAAATATTAAAATTGTCGCGAGACTGAAATACGGCAGTTTGGGAAATTTTATTGGGACGCGCGTGACAGTCGCGTCAGGAAGGTAACTATTTAAATTAAAAAGTGAATTTTATTTTTATCAACCGTGTGGTCATTTTGAGTGCGCCAACGAGTCCGGAAAGGTCAAAATAGTCAGAAAACACTACCCGAGGGTTTAGTTTGGGTCTCGGGGCATTTTTGGGTCACACCGGCAACTTAAAAGGGTATTTTCGTAATTTTGGAATTTGGGGAAATTTGACCAACGAATTTTGGGAATTAAAAGTAGGGTATTTGGGAACACACTAACCCATTACCAGCACTAAACTAATTAGAGGGCTACGGGAGTTTTAGGAGAGATTAGGAGAAGTTCCCAAAAGAGTAACACAACCTCCATCTTCAACCTTCAACCTTGGGAGAAAAGGAGAGAGCAACCTTCATCAATTCAACACAAAATTCAGAGAATAATCCAAGGCAAGTGGTTTAATTACGTTAATTTCAAGCGAATGTTTCTTCCATGCTTAGAAACTTATATAATTGCATTGTATTGGGAGATTTATAAAAACCCATGAAATTGGAGTTATAAATTCAGGTTGTGATATATGGATTGCATGTAGAATTGTTATTGGGTGATTATACTAATAGAAATACGACTTTGACGATACAAAAACGGATTTATTAAGGAAAATTGGTGACTTGAAATTTCTAGGGTTCATACTCATAAGATTTTGGGGGAAATTGGGAGATTTGATAATTGGGTGTTGTTTAGGGAGATTTGACTCCACAAAAATAATAAGTTATGACCCATGAATGTTTAGTGATGATTAGAAACCTTAAAAATACTGTTGGGACGATTTTTAGATGAGATTAGAGGTGAAGAAAATTGAGAAAAACGAGATAGGAAATTCTGGGCTCGAAACTGGCATCTCGTTAGAAGACCTGCCCAGGTCGTTCAAACGAGCTCGTTCGAACGAGCTTCTAATGAGGTGACAGTTTGCCTTCTAACGAGTTGGATGTTCGTTAGATGCCCCTTTCATTCGAACGAACTCTCGTTAGAACGACCTCGTTCGAACGAGACTTCTAACGAATTGACAGAATGGCCTTTTTGGCCTGATTTGATTTCTATTGTCCAGTAACCTTGTTTAATTGTTTAGATAACATTCCCTTGATGACTAATTGATATAGTTGGGATATTTGGGATATATTGAGGAGTAAAACATAGAAGTGTGATTTCAATCAAATGATAATTGTGGATTAGTACGTGAGTGACTATTACGATGTGAGAACAAGTGACGGCTTAAATATTTGTATTAACGGATATTTGGAATATATTAAAAGTAAAATATAGAAGTGTGATTGGAACCAAATAATATTTTTGGATTAGGACGCGAGTGACTAATCACGTTGTGAGAATAATTGATGACTTAAATACATACGAACCGAACATATGAAAGGTGTAAAATTATAAGTTGGTATGAGAATGAGAAGTATACCACTAATAAATTATGGTAATTACTAAGATGTGTGGATGCTTAGTATATGTATATGATTTTATGTGTATGATATACCTACCATACTTGCTATCACGGGAGGTTTGCGTTCTCTTAGGGCCATCTAATCTTTGTGTGCCTACGGGGGGATATAGATTGGTACCTCGAGGACATAGGTCAGAGAAGGACTTATTGGGAAGTTAATAAGTCTGCTGATCATGGGAGAGTAGGTATGTGCGTGACCCATGTGATGTGACTGTGTTCGCCTCCATTGATTGTGATTGTTGTTATTTAAGAACGATTCCTGAGAGATTCGGAATGCGTGATCCTTATGTACGTGAGGTACCGGGATGGATAACAGAGTATGTGTGCACCGCAGCTTAGTCTCGGGGTGCTTGTATTGTATATTTATGATGTGAATGATATACGGTTAAATGAACAGACTTGTCATGTTTAATTATGAGAATAATTTATAGTAATTCCTTGAGAAGATAAATAAGGGGATAATCTCCAGTAAATCGTGTTGTTAATAATTGAGAATCCGAGTTTGAGTAAAGCTATCTATTCCAGTGATAACATTGGGAATTCATATTGTGAATCAAGTAGATGGGTTAGAACTTATATCAGTTTAGTTAGATATAAATACCACTTAGATGGGTACTGTACGTTAGGAGTGCACAAGTAGTCGAGAGGTGAGTATTTCATGTGAGAGAACGTCCTAACATGTATTTTGCATTCATTATTTTAATGTTATTAAAGCACTTGCTATTTTTAAAAATACTCTCCACTTTCGAGATCTGACCCGTTTTCTTTCAAATCTATATTTTTGTAAAAACCTTTTAGGTGCCCAGCCACAAGGACACCATGCATAGGATTTCCATTCAGGTGACGAGCTGTAGCTGTTTGTGGAAGTTACAGGGCCTTGCTAGTAGACGTTTCTTTTGTCTTAACTCTATTAAGTTTTCATCATTGGTAGGGCATGTCGCCCATTTCTATTAGAGACATTTCATATTTCAGTTATTCAGATTGTTGGCTTGTAATTAATTCAGGATATACTGTTTTATTTATTTCAGTGGTGGGATTGTTGTGAGGAGTTTTCCTCCGGACTTATTATTATTATTTGTTGGTTACTTTATTGAGACTTTATGGTGTATGGTTATGATATTCTTTCATAATTATTTTATTGTAGGTTAATCAGACTTAATTTAAAATTTAACATCTTACTTTTTAAATACTAGGTGGTTAGAAATGATTAAAATGTTTTCGACAGTGATGTTGTTAACTGGACCAACTTGAAATTTTGTATTAATTTAATAAAGGAGTAGCTACCCGGTATTTAATTAGTCGAGGTGTCACAGGTGGTATCAGAGCATCAGGTTCTAGTGTCCTTTAGGATCTGTACGGCTTATTATGCTTCCAGCGTAATTCTCTTTGATGTAGAGCCCTATGCTTAGGATTGTTGATATCTTTGGTGAGATTTCGTTCTCCTGCTTTGATATATATGATAGTGAATCTTATTTGCAATCAGGTGTGTTCGTGTGCCAAACGATGTAGTACGTCAGGTGAAGACAGTTGGACGAACAGCAGGAGGCAAGGATCAGTTGAGATTAATAAATTAATTAAGGGAAGACCGTAGTCGAGGTCACCCATATCAGGGTACGGAAGTCCTGGACGGTCCAGACGGCCAAGGAGCGACTTGAGACTTCCGGGTACAGCTATAGTAGGAATGGGGTCAAATTAGACACATCGAACAAGGTTGGAATGGGAGAGAAAGAGTTAGGTGTAACATTGAAGAGAACCAGCAGTAGCAATACTCGAAAGACGAAGACGGCATGTGCTAGACAAATGAACGCAATGTATCCAAAGGCTTGGACATATGTCAGGATATGACCAATTGAGAGTGAAAATTTGGAGAAATTTTTCCTTGACTCGTAAGAACGGAGATTCAATGGTGAGAAACAAGCAACCCACTTAAAAGTGGAATGTGATGTCGAGAGATTGTACACGTATGGTTTGACCATAAGTTCCTTCATCAGATGTTCAGGTTTAAAGGCGAATGTTATTCTGAACTCACATAAGAGGGCCAAACAGGGGTCAACTTATGAGGAGAAATTTAATGTTGTAGCGAACCTTACATTGGGTGGAGAAGGTGGTATGGAGAAGAGGATGTTAAAGGGAGAATCTACATACAAGAAGAATTGTTAGCTCTTATGGGGAATTCTGCTTGGATGATAAATACAGATAGTAATAATATCGCGTGGTGTAAATTTGGAGGTAAATTTTCCCTTGGGTAGGGAGATACAAAAATTGAAATTTTTATAGAATAAGACTGGGAAAATGGTTTTGGAGAAACACCACAAGGAGGAAGACCCAATGGAGAAACCGTTAAAATAATTCGATAGCAAAATTACTACCGAGCGATGGTAATTTCAGTAAGAGAGGTGGAAAACTAGTAGCGTGTTCCTTAGGTACATCAAGCTAAGGGAACAATGGAGATAGTCTTCAGAGCTGAGACTACCAACGTCCGAGGAAAGGACCACTTTAACATGGTCAGGATGACCGAAAATAAGTGGAGTATGTGTAGAGGTACTTTGTGGGAGTGAAAACCCGTGCATTATAAAAATTTTCCTGATACAAGAGTAGGGATCAAGGTATTGTGCCTGGCGAGGGAAACAGTTATTGAAATATCCGATTTGAAACAGACATGTGTGGTAAGTCCAGGAAACATTTGAGCAGCCGGGACGATTATTAGGATAGAAGTATGAGTTATATCCTCAGACGAGGATGCATGTTACTTGTGGAATGAATGAGTTACTACATTTGTTACAATTGTATTTTCACTTGAGACTCGAGTTTAGTGAGTATATCAGTAAGTTTATTATATATAAGAACATTTTCCCTGATAGTGTGGGGGTTACTTTTATTGTCATCTGCGGAGGATGAATGTGTATATTAATAGCGGTTTATGATTTATTGAAATTACTCGTTTTAGTGTTGTGTTATACGAGTATGATATGATCTTAATTATTGTTTTATATATATGATTTTACCGATAGTGTGATGGTATTGCAAGTTTATTGGGATTACCACATCGGGGTAGCATGTTTTGTTCTGGCGAGGTCCCATCTGTTAGAGGGTCGGGCTTGCAATTGTACTTTCGTGCATATATATATATATATATATATATATATATATATATATATATATATATATATATATATATATATATATATATATATGTTTTGATTTCAATGTATAATGGTATCGGATATTTAATCCCATTATGCGTAGGGATTTCATTATTATGAGTCGTATGTAATTGATTTACTAGTCAACAAAGAGTTAGTAGGTTTTTATAATTAACGATAGAGAGTTCGTAACAAAAAGAGTGCATTGTTTTATCACCCGTTAGAGATTTGGAAGTTTATACTCATAGTTGTGTGTCTGGGGACGAGAATTTGAGGGTCTCGAATATCTCGCATGTTTTATATGAAATGTGATTTCCATCACTGTAAAGAGAAAAGTGTCATTCAGAAGGAGTTCTTTGTTTATGTATAATTGTGAACTGAGATGAAACTTTGTTGTTAAAAGACGAGAGTGTAGGGGTACATATTATGGACAGGGCTTAACGGATTCCGATGAACGACAATGTTAGTATTGGGGGGTTCCTTGTTTGGATTTCGCTTTGCGAGACACCCCGCGCCTGAAACTTAGCGTAGGGTTGGTAGTAAGGAAATGTGTGGCCCTTCGTTCATGATTGGGATACCTCTATCGTTATGGGAGTACGTAGTTATAACGGGAAGTTACAAGGATTAAATTATGATGTACGGCCATTAGAGCCAGTTGTTAGTAAATTACAATATAAGTACTAATAATGTTGGTTTTGTCACGGCGTGTTGAAGGACGCATTGAGGATAAGGAGGATTTAGGATTTCTAATTCAGAAGCGATTGAGAACGCCCAAGTGGTATAGCACTGTTGTATTTATAGTGACAATAAAGAGTTTGGGATTTGTATGAAGCGTATATAATGTTTAAAAACTGTATGGTTGGGTTATAAGGGGCGTAGACATATTGATTTCCTAAAGTGTAAATCAAAGGAAGAGGGAACATAGTTGGGTGAAATTATTACTTATAGGATTTAGCATCATAAAAGAAGGTGTTAATGAGTATACTCGTATGTAATCAGTGTAGCACGTCCGAATGTAGTGAAAAAGCAATGGAAAGCCATTTAATAAGGGGATATGTCTTGAGAAGGCAAATATTTAATTATTATGTGCAATTTGGAGTAGAGTTCCAACTAATCAAATGTTGTGGGTGACTCAAGAGTAAATAGAGTGAGAATGTTAATAAGGTATAAGGAGTCCGGATTTTCATAAAGAGGTGAGAAAGTTTTAGGGTCGAAACTTTGGCATACGCCAAGAGAAGCAGAGGATCGTTAAGTATCACTTAACGGGAAGGAACATTTACAAGAAAGTCAGCATTTAAAGGGGTGTAGTAAGTAGTAGAACGGTTGGGTGTTAGATGATTAACCAATTAATTTTGTATCAAACCGATGATTCCAGGGATGGAAGAGTCAAGTTAGTAAATTCCTTGAGGGGTAACAAATTCCTTCAACTACGTGAGTCATGTTGTTCAGAAGGAGACAAATTGTTATATACTTGAATGATTTACACTATTAGATAGTGAGCACGTCGGTACGTGGTATGAGGGTTGTATCACCTATAACCCGAGGTGCAGGCGCAAGGTGACTAACAACTGATGTATTGTATGAAAGAAATTTTGGATTCATTGCGATATTTTCAATTCCAAATCGGGTATAACTAGTGAGGTATATTGTAGTCATGAGGAGGAGATATTACCTAATGGTAGAGTTGGGGGAAAAGCACCCGTATCTATTTATGGTGGACAAGGTGCTTACAAAGGTTTGTGTGACACCAACAGGCTGAAGTGGTTTTCCCTTGTGTAAAAGTCACAACGTCGGGATATTTCAAGGAATGGACAAGCGTAGTCAGATGTGTTATTGATTCATCCCAGGATGGGAGTTTGGAGTTTTGATAAACGCGGGAATTAGTAGTGAGGTGCGGACTCACAATATTAATAAAAAAATAATGCGGCTAATGATGTATAGGCTATTTTTATTCGAATGTTGTTTAATAAGAGCACAACGTGAGGTGCATTTATCGAAGATTATTCTGATAAGGTATCAAGTATGTTAAACAAGCTTATTGTGGAGCGAGGGTTTTAGTGATTTGGGCTTTTCTTTATAATTATTTTGAATACTGGAGGATACCTAATTTTTCCAGGTGTGCCTTACTTATCCGAATTTCGAGACGAAATTCTGTTATTAGGGGGGAAGTATGTAATACCCCGTACTTTTATGGATATTTATTTATGGGATTAATTAAATTAAATGTGAATTAATTGAGAATTAATCCGGATAAAATACTAACGAGATGTGAGTTGGTATTTGATTATAATGTGTATATATGGCAATATATGAATATTGGAAATATTAAAATTGTCGCGAGACTGAAATACGGAAATTTAGGAAATTTTGTTGGGACGCGCATGATAGTCGCGTCAGGAAGGTAACTATTTAAATTAAAAAGTGAATTTTAATTTTATCAACCGTATGGTCATTTTGAGTGCGCCAACGAGTCCGGAAGGGTCGAAATAGTCTGAAAACACTAGCCGGGGGTTTAGTTTGGGTCCCGGGGCATTTTTGGGCCACATCGGCAACTTAAAAGGGTATTTTGGTAATTTTGGAATTTAGGAAAATTTGACCAACGAATTTTGGGAATTAAAAATAGGGTATTTGGGAACCCACTAACCCATTACCAGCACTAAACTAATTAGAGGGCTACGGGAGTTTTAGGAGAGGTTAGGAGAAGTTCCCAAAAGAGTAACACAACCTCCATCTTCAACCTTCAACCTTGGGAGAAAAGGAGAGAGCAACCTTCATCAATTCAACACCAAATTCAGAGAATAATCCAAGGCAAGTGGTTTAATTACGTTAATTTCAAGCGAATGTTTCTTCCATGCTTAGAAACTTATATAATTGCATTGTATTGGGAGATTTATAAAAACCCATGAAATTGGAGTTATAAATTCAGGTTGTGATATAGGGATTGCATGTAGAATTGTTATTGGGTGATTATACTAATAGAAATACAACTTTGACGATACAAAAATGGATTTATTAAGGAAAATTGGTGACTTGAAATTTCTAGGGTTCATACTCATAAGATTTTGGGGGAAATTGGGAGATTTGATAATTGGGTGTTGTTTAGGGAGATTTGTCTCCACAAAAATGATAAGTTATGACCCACGAATGTTTAGTGATGATTGGAAACCTTAAAAATACTGTTGGGATGATTTTTAGATGAGATTGGAGGTGAAGAAAATTGAGAAAAACGAGATAGGAAATTCTGGGCTCGAAACTGGCATCTCATTAGAAGACCTGCCCAGGTCGTTCGAACGAGCTTCTAATGAGCTTCTAACAGTTTGCCTTCTAACGAGTTGGATGTTCGTTAGATTCCCCTTTCATTCGAATGAACTCTCGTTCGAACGACCTCGTTCAAACGAGACTTCTAACGAGTTGACAGAATGGCCTTTTTGGCCTGATTTGATTTCTATTGTTCAGTAACCTTGTTTAATTGTAGAGATAACATTCCCTTGATGACTAATTGATATAGTTGGGATATTTGGGATATATTGAGGAGTAAAACATAGAAGTGTGATTTCAATCAAATGATAATTGTGGATTAGTACGTGAGTGACTATTACGATGTGAGAACAAGTGACGGCTTAAATATTTGTATTAACGGATATTTGGAATATATTGTGGAGTAAAATATAGAAGTGTGATTGGAACCAAATAATATTTGTGGATTAGGACGCGAGTGACTAATCACGTTGTGAGAATAATTTATGACTTAAATACATACGAACCGAACATATGAAAGGTGTAAAATTATAAGTTGGTATGATAATGAGAAGTATACCACTAATAAATTATGGTAATTACTAAGATGTGTGCATGCTTAGTATATGTATATGATTTTATGTGTATGACATACCTACCATACTTGCTATCACGGGAGGTTTGCATTCGCTTAGGGCCATCTAATCTTTGTGTGTCTACGGGGGGATATAGATTGGTACCTCGAGGACATTGGTCTGAGAAGGACTTATTGGGAAGTTAATAAGTCTGCTGATCATGGGAGAGTAGGTATGTGCGTGACCCATGTGATGTGACTGTGTTCGCCTCCATTGATTGTGATTGTTGTTATTTAAGAACGATTCCTGAGAGATTCGGAATGCGTGATCCTTATGTACGTGAGGTGCCGGGATGGATAACAGAGTATGTGTGCACCGCAGCTTAGTCTCGGGGTGCTTGTATTGTATATTTATGATGTGAATGATATACAATTAAATGAACAGACTTGTCATGTTTAATTATGAGAATAATTTATATTAACTCCTTGAGAAGATAAATAAGGGGATAATCTCCAGTAAATCGTGTTGCTAATAATTGAGAATCCAAGTTTGAGTAAAGCTATCTATTCCAGTGATAACATTGGGAATTCATATTGTGAATCAAGTAGATGGGTTAGAACTTATATCAGTTTAGGTAGATATAAATACCACTTAGATGGGTACTATACGTTAGGAGTGCACAAGTAGTCGAGAGGTGAGTATTTCATGTGAGAGCACGTCCTAACATGTATTTTGCATTCATTGTTTTAATGTTATTAAAGCACTTGCTGTTTTTAAAAATACTCTCCACTTTCGAGATCTGACCCGTTTGCTTTCAAATCTATATTTTTGTAAAAACCTTTTAGGTGCCCAGCCACAAGGACACCATGCATAGGATTTCCATTCAGGTGACGAGCTGTAGCTGTTTGTGGAAGTTACAGGGCCTTGTTAGTAGACGTTTCTTTTGTCTTGACTCTATTAAGTTTTCATCATTGGTAGGGCATGTCGCCCATTTCTATTAGAGACATTTCATATTTCAGTTATTCAGATTGTTGGCATGTAATTAATTCAGGATATACTGTTTTATTTATTTCAGTGGTGGGATTGTTGTGAGGAGTTTTCCTCCGGACTTATTATTATTATTTGTTGGTTACTTTATTGAGACTTTATGGTGTATGGTTATGATATTATTTCATAATTCTTTTATTGTAGGTTAATCAGACTTAATTTAAAATTTGACATCTTACTTTTTAAATACTAGGTGGTTAGAAATGATTAAAATGTTTTCGACAGTGATGCTGTTAACTGGACCAACTTGACATTTTGTATTAATTTAATAAAGGAGTAGCTACCCGGTATTTAATTAGTCGGGGTGTCACACATAGTTTCCTTTGGATTCTATGATTCCATTAGCCTATTAAACTTTCTCTTCCCCACATCTTTCTAGATGGCTCTTAAAAATAGTTATTCCTACTCCCTCACCCTTTTGCCGCTAAAGCTGGGCGAGACTGAAAAAGTACTAACATTAGCTATGATGGTATTTGGGGAAGTTACTGCTTTCGAG
The DNA here is from genome assembly GCA_949130495.1 of Sambucus nigra. Classification (NCBI taxonomy): domain Eukaryota; kingdom Viridiplantae; phylum Streptophyta; class Magnoliopsida; order Dipsacales; family Adoxaceae; genus Sambucus; species Sambucus nigra. The sequence goes on along the minus strand of OX422212.1, from coordinate 545,894,217 downwards.
TGATTTTACCATTATCAATTTCTTAAATAACTCCCATGGTTACTTTTGTCACGATCACCATTCCGAGAATACTCTATGTCTTCTGCTGAGCTTCTCCTCCAGCACTCCTTCATACGACCCTCGTTGGTCGTTCTATAAATTTTCGATGTACAAAGCCCTACTGAACTCGTGTATGAATATCATCAACTATACTTAATTGCAAGAGAACGTAAGTCACAAATGTAGAGGAATAAAATAATCCTATGATAAGGCTCTACTTCAAAGAATGCTACGCTAAAACGTAATAAGCCGCACAACTCCTAAAAGACTCTAGAACTTGATGCTCTGATACCACCTATGACACCCCACCTAATTAAATACCGGGTGATCAGTCCTTTATAAAATTTAAAATAGAATATCCAGTTGGTTCATTCTTAGCATCACTGTCAAAAAACATTTATTTTATTAATCACCTAATAGTTTATTAAGCTAGTGTAAAAAACTTTTAATCCAAATTAATATCCAACAATTTAAATATTTCAACACATTTACCATTGTCACGAATAAAATAATAAGGAATCATAAACCATCAATTGAATCAAATAAAACTAGAATAAACATCCCAGTAAAAATCTCAAATAAAATAGTCCATAAGAATATGAATCCAACTAAAAATTGAATACTGAAATAAAATGTCTCGGAGATACACAACAAAGAATGGGAAACATGCCCTAAATGAAATACTACTACTAGGAACTTAATGAATAAAGTGGAGGCGTCTAATCACGATGACCTGGAACTCCCAAAATAGTTGCGGCATGTTAAATGGTCCAATGGTTTATGCTTAGCGTCCATGTCGCTGAACACGTAAAATAGTTGCACCAGAGAAAATAGATTTGCAAGAGACGGGTCAGAGCCCGAGTGTAAAATATTTTAAAACAATTTAGCAAATATTTAAAATGTGGTAAATCAAATACTATATACATGTTATCTTTTAGAGCTCTCACTTGAGATTCTCACCTCTCAACTATTGTGCATGCCTAACGTACCTCTAGACCATTATAGTTATAGTTATCACACCTAACTCGATCGTAGTCATAAACCTTTTAAACTATCATTAGTAGTAATGTCCCGTATTTCCCACATAATATATATTATTAAATATTTTCGCATTTACTATCCCGAGTAAGAGTTTTCGCAATAAGGTTAAGTGTTCACATACTTAAGTTATTTAACATTTCATTATCTTTATTATCTACAAATTTTACACAATAGATAATATTACAAGTATATATATGCTGACATGGCACCCCAAGGCTCATCTGCGGTGCATGCATACTCTGCTATCAATTCCTAGTACATGTTATACTAAATAAGGAAAATCGTTTTGGTATCTCCCTCGAACCATAAATACAAATCACATATATTGGAGGCGAACATAGTTCTAAGCCTATGGGCTACGCACATACATACGTACCCATATGATCGTCATCACTATCATTATTACAGATATCCCGTACCCAGGTTCCATGTTCTTAGGTACCAAATCTAAAATCTCCCTAATGGACTCATCATGATAAGACTGTCCCCATTCAAAAACCTACCGCGATAGCAAGCATCATAGGTATGTCATACACATAATATATACTGCTATAGGTATTCACACAACCTATCAAGATCATTAGATATATACGCAATCCAAATATTATAATACATACGTAGTATTGTTTTTTTCTCACTAATACTACCAAGATATTTCTCTCCCCCTCGTATTTTCCCCAAAGATGACTCATTACCCTAGAATCTTTTAAAGTAATTAACCCAATTCTAATACAATTAATTTACCTTAATAATCATTGTGTGTTATTCCCTTTCTCTCGAATTAACTACATCACAAGGTTTTAACTCAAACAGAATTTGTTTTCTCAATTATCTCAATATTTATTCATCTCATTTTATGTAAACCTAGTCTCCACTTTAGGTCTAATGTCCTTATTGTAGAAAAAAAATCAAAATCAATCAATCTAGGTGTAATACCCCGTAATTCTTCTTAATTAGAAAAATACGTTTTATTTAAATTACGTGAGTAAAGTAATTTAATGTGAGTTTTATTTAAATTATGTGAGTAGAGTAATTTAATGTGATTAAATACGTTTTATTTAAATTACGTGAAAAGAGTAATTTAATGAGATAAAATGTTAATAAAGATGAATATGATGATTACAAATTTACTAAATGTGAGTAGTGAATTTTTAATGTTGATATGTACGGTCTAGTGACGATATGGACGTACCGGAGTTATCTCAACCGAGTGTCGCGCGTAGGACAAAAATTAAGGATGAGAGTAGAAAAATATTTAAGAGACTCAAACGATAATTTAGAGTCCACAGTTGATTCCGAAAGGGTCGAATTAGTCAAAATAGTGTACCCGGGGGTACTAGTTGAGTGCCAGGTCATTTTCGGGTTAAACCGAGACCATTCGGGGGCATTTTGGTCTCTTTACAATTATGGGTAAGTAGACCTACGAATTTTGAAACCCTAGATCAGATTATAAGAGTGGAGGCTAGGGTTAGAAAGAAAGAATGTACACCATAGCCATTAGAGAAGAGAGAGAGAGGGAGAGAGAGAGAATTTCCCAAGGCAAAAGAAGGAAGGAAGGGAAATTCTAAGGAGATTTCACCATAAAGATTGTTGGGAAGGAGGATTGAAGGATCAAAATCATCAACCATCATCAACAACCACGAAATCAGACCCTAAAAATCATAAGGCAAGTGGTTATTTGCAAAATAAATTGAGTTATAATACCCATATGTAAGCTTTATGAAGGACATAGTTTTTATGACATTTTTGGGAGAAAAACAATTGATTATGATCCATGATTGGTAGGGATTGCATGTAGGACGTTTTTGAATCTCCCAATATTCTGATATCATAGAAAACTAGATGATTAAATTGAACTAAAAATCTGGGATTATGATGAAAGATGTAAAGAATGTATCTTTAGGGTTCTTGAACACTAGAAAGATTTTTAGTAAATTTGGCCAAGATTTATAATGATTTTGTTGTTTTAAATAGTTAGTAATCATCCCAGAACATGTAGGAATGATTAGAAATTGTTGGTTGCAAATATGATGAACTGGCATGAGAGATAGATAGATAAAAATGGTGAAACCCGCATGAAGAAGACGAACTGGGTCTGTCACTGCTTGATCGATCGATCGACCATATCCCCTCGATCGATCGACCCTGGATGGACTTTAGAGAATTTTGCGAATAAATTCCTTTTAATTACCGTCGCTTAATGGGAACCTTGGTAATGATATTTTACCTATGAGGAGACCTTATAATCACCAGTAGGTGTACCATTAGATTTCTTCATAAATAATTGAGTGGGAATTTTGGAGAAACGAACCAACGGGAGAACGATCAATTGAGTTGTATGTTGAGATGGTGAAAATTAAATTACGAAAAGAGTGAGATTTAATTCCAGAAAAAAATACCAGTAGGTTAAAGTTAACTTAACTACTGAATTAAGAGAGGGGTAACTAGGGCCCTTAGAGTTGCGTGAATACTCAAATAAACACAATAGTGAAGTAAATTGTAAATTAATGAGTACTGTGAATATAAGTAAAATATATTACGTACGAGCATGATTTGATAGGTTGGGTGTGTACCTACTAAATCATATAAAGTTTGGGTTAATAGAATTTTACCTAAATTAATTATGTTAGGGTCGATGTGACATTCCGAACTAACATAAAGTTATTATATGTTTGGGGTCGATGAAAAATGCCGAACCAAACTTTAAACTGGTGTCGCGATGAAAGAGTCCCGAACCAGAATATGTGTATATGTTTATATTTTTAAATAGTTGGGGTCAATGGATTATTTTGAACCAACTTTTACTTGGGGTCGATGAATCATTCCGAACCAAGAGTCCTTTATGTGTAATAAAAGGATATGTTAGTGATAACTGATATTAGATACATTATTGTGTGATAAAATGTATTCTATGTGTATAATCTACTGATGTAGAATATTAGACAATGAAATGAGTGGTAAATGTCTTAGTAATAATTTATAGCGTGTTGTAATTATTACAAGAATAAGGACAACGGACAGTAAATAAGTTACCTACGGTTATGGGTAGTATAACTAGGTAGACTAAGTATCCTCAATAGTTATGTACTATAAAAGAGAGGTGAGGAAGTCCAAGGGAGTTCTGTGAAACTTTAAAATGTGTAATCAATAACTCAATTGTGATAACTGCTTGCAAAATATTTTCAAATGTTTTGAGTACTAACTCTTGCTATGTAAAAAATTTAAAAACCTTTTAGGTGCCCATCCACAGGGACAACCAGCATGATTCCATTCCAGAGATTTGGGAGCTGCAGCACATGTGGATGTTGCAGGGATTGTTTAGACGTTTCCTCTTTTTCGGTTCTAGTGCAGGATCTCAGTTTTAGTATTCTTAGTTGGGACATGTTGTCCTATATTTACTTTTACAGTTTATTCTAGTTATGGATTTGTAGTTGTCTTTTATGGGCCGTGGTTTTCGGCAAGACTTTACCTGCATTCAGTTATTTATGCAAACTGTTTTAGTATTACTAGAATTGTAATGTGTTGGTATGGATTATTTATTCTGCTTAAGAAAGATAAAATTTGGCACTCGTTTAATTTCACTTAGGTGGTTAGTAAATTAAGAAGTTTTCGGCAGTGATGCTAAGAATGGACCATTTAAGAAACCTGTTTAAATTGAATTAAGGCTTGATCACTCAAGGTTTAATTAGGCGGGGTGTCACACTAGGCAACCTCCAATGGAACAACAACTAAAATAACATTTCTTAAAACTCCCCCCACGAATTTTGCCCAAATTTTTAAAATGCAATTTTGAGGCATTTCAAAGTCGTTTTGGAGAAAACGTATGAGAGAACAAAATGCAAAAAAAATGATTTTTTACGAGGCCATACGGACAAAATATGCATTTTCAAACCCAAAACGGCTCAAAACATTTTCTAAAATGATGATTTAATTTACCCAATTTCATAGATTTCTTCAAATTCAAGAAATTGTTCTACAATTCGATCAAACTCAGGAAGACCCGGATTTCTTCATCAAGATTCAATATAATTTTGTGGGTTTCATACTACCTACGTGGAGGATCCTATTCTGTATCGATTTCACCCAAGATAATAATATATATCTTCAAAAGTTCATTCAAATCACATGAATTTCATAGTTAATTCAAAATACACTAACATGGATATTATATATGCTATAAGTTTGCAAGATTAAACACTTTCCTCTTTTGGTAGGTCTGATCCATTGAAGATGATGGGTATATTGGTGTTCTCCTCTCCTCGATCTATAATCTCGCGGTGGTGGTGGTGCAAAAAGGTAGTTCTAGCCTTGGAACTCCTCTCTTCTTCCTCCTGTGGCATCTCCATGGCTTCTCTTTGTTTATCATGTAACTAGACCTAACCCCCCTCCCCCCCCCCCCCCCATTCTCTAATCAGATATATTGAAGTTAGAAATTCGTAGGTGTTATTTCTCCAAAAATACAAATGACCAAAATGCCCTCCCAGGATGCCAATTTGGTCTAAAACTGTCCCGAGACCCAAACTAAACCCCCGGGTAGACTTTTATGACTATCTTGACCCTTCCGGATACTTTCACTCACTCGAAATGATCATATGGATGACTTAAAAATATATTATTATTTATTCCATAAAATTGAGTCCCGACACGACTGACATGCGCGTCCTGACTTAATTACTGTAACTGTCGTATTTTTCACTCTAGGTAATTTTAATAAATTCATAGTCACATATTAATTTATTCCCCAAGTTATAATCAGTACAATTTGCATCAATAAATACTAACCTTCATCTCGCTAATTAATATTTATTTTAATCCGAATTAATTATAGATCAATTTCTCATATTTAATTTTATTAATCCTATATTTAAAATTCATTCAAAATACGGGGTGTTACAAATATATGCTATACTTTATACACATATAAAATCACTTAAATGAGGTGTTGGAATATTTTATAGATAATTGGTACTCAAGACCATGTGTCTCTAAAGAGTAAATATTGAGTAAAGCTAAAAAAGGCCACTTAAAAAATTGACTAATAAACTCGATAAAAATGAAGTAAATAAAAAATTATTGGATATGAAAATTTTCAAATTTATGGTGGAGGCAAAAAGTGCAATTGAATGTGGTCTTAAAAAAATTCATGATAAATGTGAAAACTCATGTAAAGCGGGTAGTCGAGTAACGCACTTTATGATTCTTAAAAATATCGAGATGATCATGTTGAATAAATTAAAAGAAAATTTGACCTCCCAATATGCTTTGCTAAAACTCGTAAGGGTAAATGATGAGTCATCTAATTTTTTCGTGTCTCTTTGGCCTATGGTCCAATCCTTCCCTCATGTGTGGGTTAGATTGGATCATAGGCATTTTATTTTCATATTTTTGCATATATTTCTTTTGTCTTTCGATTTTTTTCAGTTGGTATGTATGCCTTGGTGGTGGGATCACTCATCTACTTTGTTCTTTTATTTATATAATCTTATCTCCTCAAAGTTATTTTTTTAAAATGCATTGTTAACACAATTATCCATAAATAAAAAATATGTACATATTTATTAAGTGCATTCTAACTATGCAAAACAACTAAATAATATAACACCCCTACCTTTTTATAGACAAAATTATGAAAAAATATTGGTGAATACGCACTCAAAATAATTTATCATTTGTATTTTTACTCCAAAACTCAACCAAATGACCCCCTTTATACAGCCTCAAATACCCTCATATGTGTTTTCTTCCCTCCTAAATTAGTGGTGGCATAAGGAATTTAGAGAGAAACATCTTTCTCTTCCTCTATAGTTGGTCAGATACCTTACTCCTAAAGTCCTACTTTCCTTATTTAAAACCAAACAAGTAACAAAACATTATCCTATGTCATTGCATGGACACGTTTCGGTTTCTTATGGATGAAAATAGCCATGTTTTGGCATTGAATTGGCTTAAACCTAAAAAGTCTAGAAACACCGGCGGTCGTGCCATTCTTCTCCCGTGGTTGTGGTCTCAGATCCACGATCGAGGTTTGTTCTTCCATGAAAACTCGGTAGAAGATCACTTAACATGTAGTCACCGGTGTTGCAGCTGCCAATTTGTCATCCGTAGTTGCTGGGATCCTGGCAGGCCTAGCTAAAATGGTTGTAAAGACACTTATGTCTTGGGTTTTCTTACTATTACCACTCAAATATTCTCATTTTAATTAGGGTTGTGCATCGAAACCGTAAACCCGAAGAACCGAACCAAACCGACCTCTTTGGTTCGGGTTGGGTCAGTTTTTATTAGTTTTGGGTTGGTTTTGGTTCCAAAAAAAAAAACTGATACAGTCGGTTCGGTCCTCGGGTTGATATGTAAACTAAACCGAACCGAATCGAAAAGCCGAACCGAAAAATAGAACCTAGAACCCATATGTAGAACCGAAATCAGGCCTGGACATTTTAGCCGTTTAGTTTTTCATCTTCAACTAGTAAAAGTAAATTTAGGGTTTCATTTAAGTTTTCAATTCATTTAGAGCAGCCGTCTTCTCTCTCTCGTCTTCTCCAGTCGTCTTTAGCTAGTAAAGGTAGTTTTCTCTCTCTCGTCTTCTGATTATCAAGGGTTTATTTCATACATATGCATATAAGATCGTTTAATTTTTCAGTTATATGCATCTCGTTTTCTTTCATCTCGTCTTCTCCAGTCGTCCAGTAAAGGTAGTTAATTTTTTCAATTCGTTTCATTTCATACATATGCATATGTTTTTAAACATAACACTTTGAAAAATTTGCGATGTAAATCTGATATGCGATGGTTTAATTTTTCAGTTCGTTTCATTTCATTTCATTTTGTCTATTTTCTCCAGCAATGTAAATCACCTTGAAAAATATGTGATGTAAATCTGATATGCGATGGTTTATCAAGGGTTTATTTTTCTCCAGCGATGTTTTTTTTTTCTAAATCTAATTATCAAGGGTTTATTTTTTAATTCCTCTACTACTATTTGAAAACTCTGATTTACAAGGGTTTATTTTTTATTTTACTGAGATATGACTATATTAGTGTATTGAAAGCTACAAGTCTGCAAAAATTTCATAAGTCTGCTAAAATTATAGTTTTAGCATAACTTAGTATGCTAAAATTTGATAAATTTGATAGTTAGTTTGCTACTAAAATTTGATAACTTAGTCTGCTAAAATTACATTTTTCTTAACTGTTTGATATGTTAGTAAGTTAGCATACTGTTATAGCAGTGAACATGAATATGTATGGTAACATGATTAGCATAACTGTTATATCATGTTAAGTTAGCATAACATGATTCTAGTTAATTTTATTTATTTTATTCTATTTAATTCCACACTTGAATGGTAATTTTATGGTTTAATTAATTTAATCACAAATGAACAGGAACCGCGAACCGACCCAAACCAAACCGAGAACCATGGGTTCGGTGCAGTTCGATTCGGTTCTATATATAATTCGGTTCGGTTCTGGTTCCAAAACTAGAGAACCGAACTATTTCGGTTCTGGTTTTGGTTCTATAGTGGAACCGAACCAACCCGAACCATGCACAACCCTAATTTTAATCAATTTGTTCTTAACTTTACTCATATTCTCACTTAATGCACTTAATCCGACTTAGGTATTTAAATTCAAGTTACATTAATCTCCATGTTTAAATTACCTAAATTAATCCAGCAACCCCCCAATCATGCCAATTTAAATCGCATAAAACATACACTTAATCTACTAAGTTCCCCCCGAGTAAGTGCTCATTTAATCCCACCATAATTTACCAAGCATAATGAAATTCTAAAAATTTATTACTTATTTTCATGAAATTCATAAAGCGTCGGGTTATTACACATGTAAACTATCTTTCTAAATTTTTAGATTTTATTTGGTTTAATATTTTGACATTTTCTTCTTCAAATGGATCTCTATTCACCCCTAGCCATTCCTTAATCCTTTTCCAAGTACAAACTTCATCTATATTTAGTACGACTATTTAGAGTGTCACTGAACAGTACAAAATATATTCGTTAAGTATTAATAGTTAATCTCGCATAGACATAATATTGGGATGTGTTTACTTGTTGAATCGTTTTGACAAAGTCCCCCTTTTCATGTTAAATTTCTTTTGGATAAAAATAAATTCTTCTGTCACCCCCCCCCCCCCCCCCATCATCCCCATTTTGGTTCTTCCACAATATAAAAAAGGGGAATTTAATAAAAATCTCATGATATATATTAATTTCATTCCATTTTGACATATTTTTTAATTAATTTTCAATACCTAGAAGTGATATTAATATAACACCCCGCGCATTCTAGCATTGGCTGCCACCAAGACTATGCTGGACGTTACTAAATTAAATACCATTCTTAGCATGTGACAGATATATGAGACATATAAAAAATATTTTCCATAAGATAATAATCAAATTGATCCAATAAATATAACCATTCATGCAATAATAAAATCCATCACCATGCTAATCTCCAAAATAAATCAAATTCCAAAGAAATATAAATCTCAATGAAGTAATCTGAATATGAACATCTGACAGGAATTGTAAAGAACTGTGGAACCGATTGACCCACCAAATTCATAAATAAAAGTATCATAGTGAAAGAGACGGGAAGAGAAATAATCCTAACTAATGAAATATATAAAAATGAAACTCCAGTTGCATCTCCAAAAATATCTCCAATCACTCTTATGAAGCTACTTCAATGCTATACCTGTATTGTTTGTCAATGCAATGGGTCAGAGCCCACTGCATGAATACAAGCTACTCTTTTCAATTAGGGTCCGTGAACCCAAACAGTAGAATTATACATGATAAACACCATAACAGAGTATTTTAATTTAACCGAAATAAATACTAACATGTAAATAAAATAAACTACCACCATTTATCCACGTAACTTAGTCACCCAAAAATGTAAGTCCAATTATACCATTAACACTTATTATTTATAAATTTTATCTTTTTCCTTACTTAATTTAATTTTTTCAATTATTTATCCGTGCGACCTTAATATGGTTAGTCGACCCCTTATCGGTTCTGCACCCACTCTTGGCACGCTTAAAGTTCTACACATCACACGCATTCCCCTCACTAATCCGTATTCTGTCATCTCTGCACACACTCGTGAGGGTCCATGCAAAACACGTCACACTATCCAATCGGTATGTATTATGTCATCCCCGCACACACTCATGATGCTAACACACGCCCACATCGTTATAGACAGTCGGCCTGTATTCTGTCATCCCTACAAATACTTGCGCCACAAATTCATTTTAATACCTGTTTATTTTCTTAAGCATTAATTCTCAATTTCTTAATCTCTCATTATTTTATTTTATCCCCACCTTATTATCGAACATAAATCCTCAAACCTAGCCTTAGTCCCATACCTAGAGGTCTCCGAAACACAAGTACGTCCTACCCTAGTATGTAGGATGGATCTCAACTATTAATTTCTTCCTAGTCTGGCGACTAGACTATCGAATCAATGGAACAACACAAAAATCAACCCCACCTCAGAACATCTCATCTGTATAAATCTACACTAACTAGTCACATACCTACCAAGTGTTAATAACCACTAAGTTATACTCTCTAGTCCCATACCTAGAAATTACTCCTAAAATTAAGGTGAGAGCATAACTACCCAAAATCCCAGTCTCCACGTGGTGAAAAATATAGTTAAATCATTAATTCGCAATACAACATATTTTCAATAATTCTACTAATTTCTCATAAGATTTTCTGCCAAAAATATTGGATTTCTCTATATCTAATGCTCTAAGGGTCACCATCCGATGCACCAATTTGGACCATTCACCATCTAACTTATTAGGCCAAACCCTAAAATTAAATGTGTGGGCACTTGGAGTTTAGTAGAATTTTGGACAAAGATATTATGGACCCCAAATTTGGGATAGTAGGAAGACATGTGCAATATAAGTTCCTTGGTGAAATAGGTTGGTAAGTGATTCCCCACATGAGGATTTTAAAGGGAAAACAATGTTCCCAGCAACAACTGAGTAATTGGTTGTAATCTTATTAATAGTTTTGTCAAATAGAAGATACTCATTGACCCCGAAAGAGATAGATGGCATTGATGGTGAAGGCTTAGAAGAGAGAGAAATTAATCGTGCGAGTTAAAGGTATGATTTGATAAGGAAAGCGAACGGTGAAAAAGGAGAAAAATAAGATAAATGAGCTTGAATAGCTTAGTGACCCCATTTCAAATAAAAAAGAAAATAAAACGAGTAGTGACACGTGTCTTTGAGGATAGTTGTTCTAAAAAGTGAAAGTATGGGGTAGTGGAGCGAAAAAATGGAGCCTTAGTGGACATGTCAATCTAAAAGCTTTCATAATTATTTCTCTAGGTATTTATTTCCTTAAGAAACCAAAAATAAAAATCAAACATTGGAAGGCTACTACCAATGTTTGATTTTCAGCATTACATTTTGGTTGAAAATTGTAAAATTTGCCTAGTTATCGAGATATAAATATACTTATTGGCGACAAAAACAATCACTTGGACACTTCCACATGTGCAATATGATTTGGTAAGAACCACTACCAATAATTGAAACAAGCAGACATAGTAGGTCATAATTAAAACTTCACTTGGTCTAAAAATTCAAAAAATTGTTACAAGTACATGAAATATACCAAAGTTAGTTAAGACGTGGGACATTCATTAAATAGTTTAATAAATAATATACCTTGGTGATAATATAAATTCAATTATTAGTTTAATTACCAAAAAATTATAGCCCATACTTATTCGTTTCATTGTAGTCCATTAACATACATTTAAAAACAAAATGATACTAATTCGATTTATATCTCTAGTCTAAAAATTACAAAAAATAAGAAAGAAATACATTATCACACTTGGAAAAATATAGTAATGAGGAAAGATATAACTCACAAAATTATTAAAGGTAATCTACGGTTAATTGAAATGCTCTTCTTCCAATTCTAAATAAGGCTTAATATGAGCCAATTCTAGGAGTTAAGACTCTTGTGATTTGAAATTTTGCACTTCCTCTACACACTTATGTTTCAAGGACTTGGACTGCAACATGATGTCCTCTGATGAGAGAGACTCAAAGCCTAAACTGGATGGATCCTCCTAGTAATTCAAATAGATCTTCCCAAAATTCTTCCACTCCTCAAAAATTTATCCAATAAAGATTTGAGGTCATCACGATCTATAACTAGAACTTTATAACTTTCAAAGTCATCAGAGAGTTTATTGACTCTTTTTTTATAAAGGAGGAATAAGTTTTGAGGAAATTAGGATATCGGATCTGGATGTTTTGGGGGTTGTGTGTATAATGTTCAAGGGTCATATAAGCACAAATAAAGTTTTTTTTGGCTGGCACTTTTAGTAAGATAATGAAGGGAAGATTGGAAAAGTTGTGAAGAACTTATAAAGCCTAGCCAACATTAATATAAGAGTGAGGATACTCTGGACGAGGGCGGTCAGTGGGCAAGCCATCAATGTCACACCGCTCCAAATTTTATAAAGGATCATCCAAAAATGATGGGGATAAGCCATTAAATTGTTTAGAGGATCAGAGGATAAAGTGGTTTCAGAAACCAAGGATTTGAAGGAATATAGCTTAAAGTTACCTTCAAATAAAATGAAATAGTATTACATACTATTTAATATAAGTTATTATAAGGGTTGAATGAAGGTATGCGAAAGGTATCTAACCATGTCATACCTAGGGGTGTTATAAGTGGCACAATACCATGTGATGAGAAAATTTATATACTCATTTACATTAGTTTGAAAGGGATAATGAGGTTTGATTGGATGTGGCAAAGAACAGTCCCCGCTTATATTCATGAATTATTGAAAGATATGTCACATGTGGAAAGTATTCATGGGGATAAAGAGGGATATAATGGTGTAATGGAAATTTTTCCATTAAGAGCGCAACCCCAGACGCATCAATCACATCAGAATCAAGGAAGTGAAACGTTCCATCAACCCAGTATTTAAAAGGCCTAAAACAATTTGGCCTATCATAAATGGTGATAGGATCAAGTGGAACCTTTGCGTATGATTCCACAATGGTAAATCTAGTCATCATAGACAAAGGAAAAGGGGGGACGTGATCAAAATATAAAGGGATTCCTTGGTAATGGAAGAATCCTAAGAACCCTAATTTCCAGCAACAGATTGATTTCCATTGATGGATGATAAAGCAATAGCATCAATAGACCACAGATCTTCATCAGTATGGAAATAGTTTGAAGTAAAGAAAAATTCAAGAACAATCTTGGGGTTATTCTCATTATTGTCTTGGTATGCCATTTTTAAAGTTAGGAGAAGACGAAAGGATGAGATACAAAAAATGTTGTTCAAAACACGAGTGGATTGAATTAATGGACATATCACCACCGATGGATGATATATAGGCATCATGTGATTAGAAATTAAGATGACACGAACAAGTAAGAGTGCCATGTGAAAGCCAACCGTACACTAATCAACTTTTACCCAAAAATTAATTAATGCGGGGGGTATGTTTACACCATATAATTATCGGCCAATGAGAGAACGCCACATATGATTACTAAAGGTAAATTATATCTAAGTTAAATATGTGGGATTATTTATAAAATAAGCTTAAACATTTGACTCATATCAAATCATAGGAAGTGGATTAAGAACTAAGCATCTTTTATATGATAACTAATAAACCTAGGAGGAAAAAACTCAATTGGGATGAATAACCACCCAACAATTACAACATAGTGACGTTGCATGGCAAGAAACTTTAAAAATAGGCAACGAGAAGATAAAGAAAAAAAGACTCCCTCCCCAAAAATAGCATTTACTTACTTTTATCCTTTATTTTCCTTCATTTGATTTATTTACTTATGATGTTTCTTTTAATTTCATGTAGATTGTAATGTAGATTGTAACTTTCCTTCAATTTTATTAAATGTTTCTTGTAGTTACATTTTTTTCTTTTACTTTCTTATTTTCAATTCCATAGTGTAGTCCTTTCATTTCAAGCATTTATTTTTATTTAATGTCAAAGCTTTACTTTTCTTTTAGTTTATGAACTTTATCATTTCTTTTGTTCTAGTTATTCTTAGTGATATAGCACTCACTTCAAATTCTTCATTAAGGGAAGCACGAGTCTTCTTAATTGAAGCATTGAGTGACACACAATCGTTTAATCATTATCACATGGCTAAGATCTTTTGGTTCAAAAAAACATAACATTGCCTGGCATGCTCATAATTAAAACTAAAAACCTATTAACTAAGAAAAGTAAAAATCACATAACTCCCTTCATATTGGGTTAAGACCATAAACGGATGTCAGAAGCTTACATCAATATGATTTCCAGACTTCTTACTATTTACGTGTCAAGATGATCACTCGAGAATGCAGTCTTCACATTAAAATAAACCCAAAAGGCTTTAGCATAGATACTACAAGTGGGTTTTCTCATATTCAATTCTTTCTTTTTGAGTAACCCTTTCACAAACCTTGCGTTGAAAGTTTTCACCTTCCCTTACATTTATCTTTTTACTTCTTGTAGTTCCATTTGATGTGATGAAATTAATTACCACCCTACATTCCATTTATCTTTTAATCCTCTTTAAAGACTCGGACATTGATGAAATCAATAGCCTACTTGAGCTTAGGAATATGGTATAAACTACATTATTACCTTATGGATATCCATCTTCATTATCTCATTTCACAACACAAGTGTCGAGCTCCCCCAAATTCAAATATGCCCTAAAAGAAACTTGTGTCCATTCTAATGTTCCGTGAGAGTTGAACACACAGATTAAGAAGAAACTAAATTAGAATGTTTATGCCCCAACAAGAATATTATAGTCCCGAAAACCTAACCATGGACCTTATCATGTCTAAAAGATACTTATTCATTCATTTCATCTACACCATTCCAAAGTGGAATACTCGGTGTCGACTACTATGATAAAACCCCATACCTTAATGATCCATTATATATACTGAGAGGTACATATCTCCAAGATTAAATCATAGAGTGTGAATTAGTTTACCTAAACCATTATACACCTTAGTCTACTACACTCTGAACTAATAAAAGGATTTAGCCATGTGATACATAAGGTAAACATATCCATACCTTTGAGTGATCATCAATGAAATCTATGAAGCACTCAAAACCAATTTTTGACTGGATAGTCAACAAACCAACCAATCAAAATGAACATTTTCCCACATATCATTGGCTCTTCGAATTTGGACCGTGAAGGGACCCTTCGTGATTTTATCTTAACATCATTTCTTCATTATAATCTATAGGATATCCAACTGCTAATACTGCTAACCTATTCTAACTACCCATTATAAGGACAAATTTCTGATTGAGTTAGTTTGTATGCATTTTGGCTTATTCAATGTTTCGAAAAAACCTTTAGTCATAGGTTAGGACTTGAGTATAATTGACTTTTCAAGCCTATGATGTTTTTATTTAAGATGTAGCGACGAAGATATCATGTTCACATCATTGTACCAATTTTCGTGCCATGTTCTTGTCTTCATGGTCTGAGAATTTCTCAGGTATGAATATGTAAATATTGCAATCCTTCAAGATTTTAACATTTGGCGTTAGTTTTATAAAAAAATAGTTTTAAAGTGATTTAAAATGTTTTCTAAAAGGTTTTTAAAAAATTCTATGTTTTAATGACGTTCATGATATCGTTCGAACGAACCTTGGGGTCTCATTAGAACTGACCCAACAAACTTTAAATGACTGTATTTTAGATAACACTAGTTTCTCGTTTGATGTTTCATTAAAATGAACTTTTTTGAGTCATTCAAACGATACTTCCAACCTCGTTCGAATGGCCAGATGAACTTTTTTATAATTTTAATATTTATTTAAAGTTTTTATTCTTTATGCTAGTTATGGAAAGCGTCCTATAAATAGGAATGTGGAGTTATAATATTATTTGAGATTTTTTTTCATGATTTTTGAGTTTCCAAACGCTTCCAAAAATATCTCGGTGTTTTTATGATCATTCATGATCATGTTTTTCAAACCAAAACCCTAGTTTACATCCAAACAGTTTTATATCCAAGTTACATCATATGTATGCTTTGAGATCATAGTTTATAGGCATTAAGTTTTATGGTCTTCATCTTGTTGAGAACCATTTCATACGGTGAACTATGTATTTGATATTTACACATGGTGTAATTTGTGTTGTGGTTTTGTAGTGAAGAAACAGTTGTTTAATGATCCAATACGTAGACGATTTTTGAGACTTATTGATATATACCAGATGTGTGGAGACACACATTGTGGCAGTTGCACAGGGGGAATCTTGTGTGCCGTTATGCAAAGGTTGAGGAACAAAGAGTGCCAAGGCTTTTGAGGGGATTGGGTATGTGTTGTAATTCAATTGTCATGTCCTTTGTAAATCCACACATAGTGAATTTACATAGCTGGGTCATTCAAGATTTTTCCCATTGTGGATTTTTCTCGTACATCGACGTGTTTTTTGATTGATATTATTTTATCTTTTATCACCTAGAAGCATTCTTTACTATAAAGATAAAAGTGGTTAATATGTTTTAACACAATAATTGTTTAATTATTGCGAAGTTTGATTTCGGTAATTTATTTAATTGAAATTTAAATTTGAGGAAAAAATAAAAATAGTTAGCTTGCTTATTTTTGTACCCTTTGCCATATATTATAATCTTATAGGATTTTCAAGTGGTATCAGAGTTAGAACACTAAGTTATTCTGTTAGATTCATATTTAGGCATGATTTTGATAGGGTTAATCTCTTTTTAGGCTACCGATATTTGATGGGTCTAATTACACGTACTGAAAAAAGAGTATGAAATCAGTACTTAAGGCGATAAATGAACGGGTATGGTTAGTTATTCATAAGGGATGATCCTCTTCACATCCTTAGTAGGATTCTATAATATTGTAAAACCTTTTGAAACTTGTAAGGGGATGAGCAATAACTGTATAACTATAATTCATGTTGCCTAAATGTTTTGTTTTGTGCAGTCCGATCGGAGGAATTTCGTTGTACTATGACGTGTGAAATGTTAGAAAAATATCGAGACATACTCTAACTCACTCATGAGGATAATAGTGTTGTTAAGGCTTTCAAACTCTAAAACCTCACTACTCAGTTTGAAACCATTAGGATGGAGGAGAGTGAAACCTTTAATGAGTCATATTCTAGATTGTTTGATATTGTGAACTTGTCTTTTAACGCGGGAGAGAGAATACTCGAAATTCAAGTGGTTAAGAAAATATTAAGGTCCTTACCTAAAATATTTAATTCAAAAGTGATAGTTTTGAATTCCTTGGGTACTTTAGACTCTATAAAATTGAAGATCATGTGGGTGATCTTCAAACCTACGAACTCGACATGTTTTCCTCCAAAAAGATAAAGAAAGATAAGGGCATGTTTTAAAAGCCCAGAAGGATTCGAATGGTAAGTCAAACAACAATTATGATGATATGGCCATGTTTTCAAAGAAGTATAGAGAATTCCCAAGTTTGCAAAATAATCAAAAAAACAAAATAAGTTTGAGAAAATTAAGTATAATAATGCTATAAAATTGCCTAAAAATTATAATGATAATCTTAAGAGGGATGATTCAGGTAGATGATTCGTGTTTAAGGGTTATGGCCATTGGGGAACTGGGTGTCCCACCAACCCAAGGAAAGAGGTCAAGAAACCTAAGGTGTAATGTTACCCTTAGTGACAGTGATCCTACAGAGGAACTTGACTCCCCCATTGAGCGCAAATACTCCACGTTCATGGATAGTGAAGAGTGACCAATATGTGTGTGTTCTCTTTTAAACCAATTTTTATCAAAAAATTATCCAACTTTTTATTATGCACCAAACCAAGTTGTGAAACCCCAATTCTTACTTTAAAAATTTTTTATCTTGATTAATCCTAAACATGAATCTAGTGATTAAAGCAAGTAAAGTAAAGTAAAGAATACTCACAATGCCGAATGTACGAGGGAAAAAACCCAAAAGGGGAAAACAACCTCGGACGGCCCAAGCCAGACAATAACTATGAACAATGGTTTTACAAAGACAGATTAGCCTTACACTAAGACTCGATCCCCAAGGGTCTTGACACTCCTTCTGATCTTCAACCGTTCTTCAATAGTGCCCACGCAGAAATTCCGTCTTCCACGATACATGTGCACAATACACGCCTCCACATATGTCTCGGTGTCCACCGATATGGCTTTGATACATCTACGATGTCGAACACGATGTCCGTCGCTTCTTCACTACAAAACCCTTTATGTTCAATGTGTAGAATAAATAACTTTGGTGCAACAAGATCACTTAAACATATAAGAATGATAACTCGGATCTTTGCAAACTCTAAGGATGTGTTTAAGACTTTTAAACCTTAAAATACATGTGCAAAACAAGTTTCTGGTTGAATACTATTTTCCAGAATGCACACCCTTAAAACTATGATGAAAACACTGTTTAAATAGGATTTAAATGCCGCCTCAAAAAATATGTCGTTCGAATGACTTGAGGAACTCGTTCGAGCAACATCCCATCTCGTTCGAACGAGATTGGATGTCATTTGAACAACAGCGCAAAAGTTTGACTTTTTGTTTAAAATGTCTCTTCTAATGAGAGATCCAAAAAAGTCAAACTCTTTTACGAGCTTATCATCATATAACGCAGTGTAAACCTTTAAGAAACTTTAAAACATTTAAAAACATTTTTCTTTATAAAAAATTATATCCTTATCACTTATAAAATAATTTCGAGCACCATTAGGTATATGCATTCATACCTGAGTGATCTAGGAATGAAATTAACTTTGAAGACGATTAAACTTGCACCAATTAAACTTCAGCATGATTTAATTCTTTGAAGCTTTGCCGCAACGCCTTCAATTTCTTCAATACATCATAGACCAAGTGGGATGGTGATAAAATAAAATTCTCCCTATGACATATTACAAACACAGTTTTGTCCATAGAATTAAGTCAAAATAATACAGGGACTCAATTGGAAATTTATGTCCTTACAAATCTCCCCTTTTGACTATTCCGGGACAAAACTAAACTAGTGAAATGCCTAACCGGGCCGTCAAGCCATATGATGCCTAAATTCCATCCCATAAACCTAAAATCAAAAATACAGGACACAGAGTAGAATATGTAGCATCGACAAGCATGAACTGTCTGAATGTGATGTAGACTTGAAATCTCGAATCGCTGAAGCATACATACACACATGAAATAGGCAAACAGATACATAGTGAAGCATGGAGGAACAAATGATACCAATTTATATTTCTAATAAGAACAAATCATTTGAAACATGTGAGCATTTATTTGATACCAATTTGAAACAAATATAAACAATATGTAAATCCAGATATCAATTGTAGCGCTCAACAAATCTCCCCCTACATCACATACATCTCTCTCCCCTTTTGTCTCGAATAGACAATTCGGTGAAAAGATAAACTAATTTGAAATATCTAGCATGAGAATATGATACCAAATTGAATCAAGTTGATATCAATTTTAAAAAAACAAAAAAACACTAGATAAACATGAAACAACCAACTAAATAAGATCATGTAATGACAAATCAGTATCTAGTAAACTAAGGAATCACACAAAGAATATCGCAAATTAATCAGGTGTGATAAACGGACTCATATGCAAAATACAAAATTTGGAACATAGAAGAACCTGCATATAAACCAGTCATTCAAAAAAAATGCTTCCTGTAGTACCAAAAATATATCAAATTAAACTAGAGGATTGAAAACTAATCAGAAGCTCCAAAACAGCCTGTCGTTCGAACGAGCCAGGGACTTTACTCAAACGAGATTAGGAAGTCGCTCGAACGAGATACAGTTGTCATTCGCACGAGATGCAATGTCGTTTGAACGACTTCGCGCGACGTGCCAAAATTTTGCAGTTTCCCATAAATATTATAAAGTATTGCCCAGTGGAAAAATTTCTACAAAAAAATTCCAGGAAGGGCCTGACAGATGCAAAACAGTACTAAAACAGTAGGCCTTTCGCACAAAATGCAAAAGCTCATAAAAACTAAAAATGTGAGTTACATGCAAACATAGTACAATGTGCTCAGACATGGACATGGAATGAATGGGTGTGAAACTAAAACAAATGAGTCACAATTCCAACACATCGAAACGATCAAGAAGCTCTAATTGATAGCAATAAATCATCAAACTTTATCATAGACATATGACAATTAAAGAGTGAGCTTAATGAACTAAACATATTACATGCACACAAATCCAGAATTTTGACGACTCTACAAACAATAGTGTCAAATTGCAATGATTCAACATTAGGATTAGTTGTGCAAACCCGTTAGAATTTTTAATCCATCCAAACTCCCTCAATAATATCATATTTTCTATGGAATGAACTAAACAAATTTGGCCCTTTTCTTAGCATGTTGCATTTTCTTTTTGGGCTCTTTTAAACGGTGGCTTTCACGACAAGTTAATATTGAACTCTCGTAGCCCTTTCCCGTGAATCACTCATCATTTTTTTTCAATTCAAATCCTCACAGTAAACAATTATTACATGCACACTTCTCCTTAAGTTTACTTACGCATAGATGATAAGATTGAGATAAGAACGCCTCACGAAATTCAAATATGCAAGAGAATTCAAACACCCATATAAACTCGTGCATGTGTGCGATGTTGGCTTATATACAAAGTCGAATCAAAATGCATATCAACTTCGAAATAACCCCATATAAACAATGGTTAAGATAATTCTAAGCATCGATAATAATGACCAAAGAATACTCACAATGCCGAATGTACGAGGGAAAACACCCAAAAGGGGAAAATAACCTCGGACGGCCCAAGCCAGATAATCACTATGAACAATGGTTTTATAAAGACATATTAGCCTTACACTAAGACTCGATCCCCAAGGGTCTTGACACTCCTTCTGATCTTCAACCGTTCTTCAATAGTGCCCACGCAGAAATTCTGTCTTCCACGATACATGTGCACAATACACGCCTCCACATATGTCTCGGTGTCCACCGATATGGCTTTGATACATCTACGATGTCGAACACGATGTTCGTCGCTTCTTCACTACAAAACCCTTTATGTTCAATGTGTAGAATAAATAACTTTGATGCAACAAGATCACTTAAACATATAAGAATGATAACTCGGATCTTTGTAAAATCTAGGGATGTGTTTAAGACTTTTAAACCTTAGAAAACATGTGCAAAACAAGTTTCTAGTCGAATGTTGTTTTCCAGAATGCACACCCTCAAAACTATGATGAAAACACTGTTTAAATTAGATTTAAGCGCCGCCTCAAAAAATATGTCGTTCGAACAACTTGAGGAACTCGTTCGCACAACTTGAGGAACTCGTTCGAGCGACATCCCATCTCGTTCGAACGAGATTGGATGTCATTTGAACGACAGTGCGAAAGTTTGACTTTTTAACTTTTTATTTAAAACGTCTCTTCCAATGAGAGATCCAAAAAAGTCAAACTCTTTTACGATCTTATCATCATAAAACGTAATGTAAACCTTTAAAACACTTTTGAAACATTTAAAAACATTTTTCTTTATAAAAAATTACATCATTATCATTTATAAAATAATTCTGAGCACCATGAATTATACGCATTCATACCTGAGTGATCTCGGAATGAAATTAACTTTGAAGCTGATTAAACTTGCACCAATTAAACTTTGGCACGATTTAATTCTTTGAAGCTTTGCCGCAACGCCTTTAATTTGTTCAATAAGTCATAGACCAAGTGGGATCGTGACAAAATAAAATTCTCCCTATAACATATTACAAACACAGTTTTGTTCACGAAATTAAGTCAAAACAATATAGGGACTCAATTGGAAATTTATGTCCTTACAAATAGTCTAGTGAGCCTTGATTAAAAATATTCCAATGAAGATAATTTTGATCATGAAAATTCTGAAACCATTATTTGTGATTCTTAAGTGAGTCATGGTAGAGAGTGTAGTAGAAGAAGATGATGAAAAGTTTGATGACAATGAACTTCAACTTGAATTCCTTGAGTTTTATATGGAGACCATGAAACTAAAAAAAGTCTAACTTAAAGATGGAAGCTAGGTTGAAACAACACGCCATAGGTAATTATGAAAGTATTTTGATTGAGGATCTTAGGGCATGTCAGAAGACTCTTAAAGAGAAGATCATGTTTGTTAAGGGGGAGCAAGATAACCTTCTTAGTTTGATGGAGAGTTCGAATAAGGACTCCCTAGTTTTTTATGAGTCTTGTCATTTGTTCGAGTCTGCGATTGTGGAGTTTGAATACATATTGAGAGACTCGAGTAAATAGTCTAGGTCAAAAAGTTTGATAGAATGTTAGGCATCATTCGAATCAAAAATGAAAATTATGGGATTGACCTCGATGATCCAAATGCTTGAGCTACTAAATCTAAGACCATGTTATTAATAGAGTCGACCACTACTAAGGATGCTAGAAAAGGTCAACCCTAAGGTAACATTCATCGTCGTGTCTTCACCTACACATATTATGATAAAAGGGTTAACTTAGGTGTTTTTCCTTTGATCTTATAAAAGGTCTTAAGAAGTATAAGTGTAGAGTCACCGAGTTTTCCAGAACCCGAGAGCATCGCGTTTCACCTATATGAGTTAAAAAAATATGATTTGAAGGCTTGAAATATTAGACTTATTTATTCTCGAATGCTTGCACATGATGTTTATCATACTAAATATAATGGTTGATTGTGTTTGCATGTTTTCATACACGTTTTATACTTCATGTTATATATGTTTTCTAGTTATAGGATGGTTGTCTATTGTCTAATGTATTTTGATTTTCTATTTTGTGTCTTATCCTGAAAAAATACAAAAAGATTGTTTTTTAAAATGTTGTCTTTTTAAAAAATAAAAATATTTTTAGTTTATGTGTAGTCTAGTTTTACACATTTTGTGTGGCATATCGGTGTGTTTAAATCCATTTAATTCCATGCATCCATTTAGCTAGGACATTTAATGATTTTTAAATATTGAATTGTTCTTAATCATACTTGCATAGAGTTGTTCAAAAATTACTTGCTTAATACATTCACTTTGCATATGCCTCGGCACACACATGCACGAGATCATTTGGATTTAAATTCATATACTACACGAGCTAATTGAGTTGTTCTACTAACATTCTTGACATAACGTATATATTTAATTGAGGGATTTGTGCATATAAGAACCATTGTCCATGGGTTTGTTGCTTTATTAAAATATGAGTGTGCACTGGAAAAGGGATACGAAGGGAGAAATATTATTTACATGAAATTCCATCATTGGTAGGAGCCTATAAAAATTAAGAGGAAAAAGAAAAGAAAATATTTCCAAGGCTAATCTTTAGCATTGATTCTTCAAAAAATGTGATTGATGTCTTCAGAATATAAAGGTGAAAATTAATATATCTAGAATTTTTAGGGCGTTACACAATGGCCCCTAGTTAATTCATATTTCACATTATTGATTTGAGAATCATTAATATTTTCTAGGCTAGTGTGCATTGTGCTTGTTTGTACATTATGAGTTCACATTATCTGTCATTGTAAAGCTATATTTTGTTTGATAAAGTTAATGCAGTCAAATAGAGCTTCATGGGCATTTTTAAGTGATTGGGTCATTATTTATTTATTTATTTATAGTTCACTCCCTTTCATTTTGTTTACCACTATTTGTTCAGAAAATCAACACCATGCTAGTATGTAAAGCTTAAGTGTTTTGTGTCATGTTGTGGTTGTTTATACCTATATATATATATATCCATATATATCATTGATATCTTTTACATATTTATATATTTGGTATCGTTTTATTTTTAGTCTTTGCGTTTGCATTTATTCCTTACTAGATGTGCCCACGTGCGTTGCACGTGTGGGCGAGTTCCGATGTTTGTCTGTATGAATGAAATCATCAATAATAATGTAGAAATTACATATCTTTAATTAAGTTAAGTAACGAACAATGTAGTTATGTTGACGCTAAATATCATGCATTATGACTTAATAGTTGAAGTCAATATCCATAAATTAAAGTTACATGATGTGTATATTGCATAAGGGTAAAAAATTGAAATGTAATGGTCAAATATGTTGTTTTTGACGTTTGTTAGGATTCGATTGCTCTTCTTCCTCTTCAATCTTCATAGCTACAAAACGTGCAAGCTTTCGATCGGCTGCTTTCAGTGATTTCCCTTTAATGTAGAATCTGAATATTTTCCCAATGCACGTATATAACTTTCGAACATAGTCTGAGTGGAGAATTCCCTGTGTAAAGCATATAATTTTTATGATTCTCAAGTAAATATAAATGTTATTCATCTTATTGAATAAATGTATGAATTGGAATTGTTAATAAGAATGATAATACCTTGTCTTTAGAAGCGATGAAATTTGGAATGTTGCAGCCTATGAATGATTCTGCTTCCTCGAATAGTGTCACTGATGCTCTTTCATCTT
The DNA here is from genome assembly GCA_949130495.1 of Sambucus nigra. Classification (NCBI taxonomy): domain Eukaryota; kingdom Viridiplantae; phylum Streptophyta; class Magnoliopsida; order Dipsacales; family Adoxaceae; genus Sambucus; species Sambucus nigra. The sequence continues at coordinate 545,869,571 of OX422212.1, read as the reverse complement.
CGTCTTGGACGACAAATTGAAGTAGGTACCTTATATTTTTTTCAATAATGTATTAAGAACATTTTATATATGAGGTTTATCATTAATATTGAATGATTGTTGATCTTATTAATTTACCTTGTTGTGTAATTTGAATTTGAAGAACCACAATTTAAGCATGTGGCTATTCCATTTTGAACTGTGACCTTTTTGTTGCATATATTGCAAGCATCATACCATGGAGTTTCTTTGTTTTTAACCTCCATAATCATTCCAACAAAAGAGCAGAAAAGATTATGTGGTTTGTCAAGAATTGGATATGTTATTTTATTAAATTAAGGATATTCAAAACGTATAAGGGAATCACAGTAAATGAATCATTACCTCAGTCGTTGATGGGAGTCCATTAATAATATCCCGAGTAGAAACTGGTTCCGCATTGTTAATTATTTTTTGGTGAGGCGAAGAAAATTTGTTGAAATGTGGGGATGATGATGAAGTTGACAACCTGTATTTCACATTGTTGAAGTTATTATATATAAGGGAGAAGTATTAATTTTTTTGAAAAAAAGTGTCTAACCACTCCTTTAATTCGGTAGCTTGTATGATATCGGGGTCAATCTGAATTGTAGTCTTCGATACACTGCTCAAGCTGTACTCCCCTGTAAAGATTTTTTTTTTTTTTTTGTGTTAGTAGGATTATTATTAATTGTTGGCGATATTATATTTAGTGTTGTACCTTCGTATGATGAACGTTTAGCTTCCGAAACTGCTACTATAGGAAATGTTGTTGTTAATTCACTTAGTTTTTCGCCTTCATTCTCTGCTAAGTCGCCCCATAGAGTGAATTTGATTGATTGAAACCTGTCATAAATAATAAATAATAATCTTAAATTTTGTATGAAGGACTATGAATATAAATGAGAAATATTAGAGTCAAGTTTAATTAAATTTTTTTTAATCGATAGATTAAAGTTTAGAATGCATACTTTGTATCTCGGAGTGTTATATCACGTATAATCATTTTAGCAGAGTTTGATGGTTTTGTAATTGTCCTCCTTGGTTTCACATTTATGACAAATGCAATGACATCTGTATGTTGAGGAATTATCAATAAGATAATATTAGAAATTGTACCATTGTTTTGTAGAACTATATTTAGTAATAAATACCATATGCTTTATCGTCCTCCGTCTGAGCGATCAAATCATCAAAAGAGGTGAATTTGTAGAATGATGACGAGAATTTGAAATTACGGGGTCGTTCAACGATCTCTGTGTATTTATTGAATGAAAGCTCCATTTTGTCGTGAACTGTTGTGTAAGCATCATTGAATCCCTTGACCAAACCATTAGTAATGGAATATTGTTTTTGAATTTGAAGCAACCCTTCCAGTCTTTGTATATCTTCATTCCATACGACTGCTTGAATCTTTGTGCCCTGTATATATTTGTAGTGGATTAAATTTGCATTATATAACATAATGATATAAATTATTTGAAATAATTTATTATGAAAATTTTTTACCTCTTCGTCCATCAATATAATTTTTAAAACTGTTACACCTCCTTTTGAGTTGTTGTAAGAGTCTATATTGCTTCTTCGCATGACTTGAGCTATAATTTGCCACTTTGATTCGAATCGTTGTAGATTGTTGATTATTTTGTAGTCCTCAATTTCGACTTCCGTTGACGCCATGGAATCAGTAAGTTTTGGGCCTATTAAAAAATGATGACATTATGTATATTTAATTAATGTAAAGTGATAATAAATGAATTTATTTTGAAAAAAAATGTGCTATAGTAATGAATGTTTTAGTGAATGAGAGGGATAATAAATTCTATTGTACCTTGATGCCAGTAGAACTTCTTTGTAAACGATATTTTTTGTGACATTATTTTTGTTTGCCTTTTCAGATTGGAGAAGTACTTTTGTGGTTGCCATTGAAGTCCCTCTCGATAATGCAACGTACAGTTGGCCATGTGAGAAGACATTTGTCGGTAAGTACACTCCAACATTACTTATTGTTTGTCCCTGGGATTTGTTTATTGTCATAGCAAAACACAAACGAATAGGAAATTGTTTTCTCTTGAACTGGAAAGGGTATCCCTCATTTTCTGCTGGTGATAATGGAATGCGTGGCAAGAGAACATTTCTGCCCTTATGCTGGCCCACTGAAATTTCCACGTGTATGACATTGTTCGAAGAACCTTTGTACAACATTCTTGTTCCATTACATAATCCAATTGAAGGATTTATATTCCGTAGAAGAATGATTGGACAATTCGGTTTAAGTTTCAGTGTGTGTGGTGGCAATCCATTAGGCATTAAAGAATTTAAAAATTCTTCTTGGTAGTAGTTGTGCGTGTCATCTACAGCTTCATCAAAGCTATTTAAGTTCGTCAACTCTCCAGGGAACATATCAATCATCATATCATTGATGGAGTCAACGTGTTCGTTTGTTGTGGCAAGAATTGCTCTATCCGTCAAGAAATTTGGCAATGTCGCATTGATATTTAATGATGGAAAGATAAAGTCAATGAGAGATTGTTCGGGAGAATTGTTTTCTATTGGATGTAAGACGATTTCATCTGGAAGACTTATTAGATCATCATGTGTTGATGATTCCATCCCATTGCCAATTCTTAGAAGGAATTCGCTGAATTGTTGATCATTTCTGGCACGCATATTCAATGTCAAAGGTAATACATGCATTGTATTCCAAAGAGGTGACATCACAATGCTAGAGTTTACTGTTTCTAGTCTTGACCCTCGGCGTACTACTGGCAGAACTTGTCTGAAATCTCCACCAAAGACAATGACCTTTCCCCGAAAAGGTTCAACACTATCCATTAAATCCTTTAATGTCCTATCAAGAGTTTCAATCGCGAATCGCTTTGCCATTGGAGCTTCATCCCAAATTATGATTCGTGCTTGCCGTATGAGTTCTGCTGTGCCACTTTGCTTGGGAATGTTGCATAAGCTTGTCTCAGTGGCTAGAATAGGTATTTTGAAGCGAGAATGTGCAGTTCTACCTCCAGGTAATAATGATGCAGCTACTCCTGATGTTGTTGTAGCTAGTGCAATCATACCTTTCTTTCTAATGTCCGCAAGTAATGCTCTATAAAGATATGTCTTTCCAGTTCCTCCTGGACCATCAACGAAGAAGGAACCCGAATTTACAGCCATCACCCTCTCGAGTATAAGCAAGTACGCATGTCGTTGGTCTTCGTTTAAATGCGTACATAATTGGTAGTCTTCTTCTGGTGTCTCGATGTGGAGTTCACCTGTAATTTCTCTTCTATTTGTGATATTGGATGATAATTGTATACCGCTAATTGGAGGCAAGTCAAAGTCTTTAATTGATTTTCCCATTGAATCTAGAAAGACGCTGATGCTATTTAATGTGCCATCTTTTTGGGGAGCCAACGAATTTGGGTGTATTCTTTGAAAATCTTCGGACAAAAACTCAAAGTTTGTTTCCCATAGTTTTCTCACATCGGAGGGCTCGCAATAAACTAAAATAATTGCGAACAATCTTCTTAGTGCTTCAGGCATTTGGAAAGTGGCAGCTTCAGCGAGGCAATCTACAATGCTATCATCTGATTCTAGGAGTCCACGTTTTTGCGAGGCTTATTTGAATGTCAAGTAAGTGATTCCATCATAAGTTAGAAGGTCTTCAAATGATGTTGGCCCCCGAATATGATTTAGAAGAAGTCGTAGGTAATAACGTTCTCCTTCTATCGGATTTGCACCATTCACACGTCCAATTGGATTGAGTTTATTCTTCCTTTTAGACCAAATTTTTGCTTTATTATCCCATACGTAGTGTTCGGGGAATTCCCTGTACAGATATTGACGTGCTTCGCTGAATCTTGAACACATACTGAAGAATTATGTTAGCATTGTCTTGCTAATGTTGGGTGTGTCAAGCACCTTATTTAAGCTTTGGTTCTCCCTGTAACTGACAGTATGCTTATTGGGCAAGTGGAGTTGAAGGTTTATCACCGATGGCTTGATTTCATTTAGCTCAAATTCAAAAATTCTCCAAATGGCCTCTTGTGCTGATACCCATCTTGCATCTTGGAATTGTTTGATCTCGTCAATAGTGGTTGTGTCATTTTGAACGAATGAAACATGAACTGCCACTTTATCATGCCCTTTGTAAATGTACTTGTAAAGGTACTTCACTGCTTTTAACCCCGAGCACACTTCAACGTTGATATGACAATTGTATCTTGTAAGGAGATATGGATTGTAAGGAACAACCCATCGATTGTCTAACAACTTGTTGCGGACGCGTACTTGTCTTCCATTATTTCTGCGTCTATAAACAGGATATGAGTCTTGGCCTTGACAAGTAGATGATGCGAATTCGCGAGGGTAATGGAATTTGCAATTCCCATTTATCATACAGGGGTTATTTTGGTTCAATTCTCCACAGGGACCATGCATCATATGTTTGTTGACTAATGAATGAAGTAATGGGTAGTCATGAACATCCGGTATCTCTGCAGAAATGAATTTATCATAACTATCTGGAGTATTGAGCTTGTAATCTTGTTGCAGAATTACCAAAATATGAGCATGTGGCAATCCTCTCTTTTGGAATTCGATTACATGTACATGCGCTGCTACCTTTCCAAATATTTCTTTCTTAAAAAGTTGATCCTTTAAGTCCTTTAATTTAGCTCGAAATACTCTCGAAGTTAGATCAGGACGATCCTGAGGGACTTGACCTGGATGAAGATTGTCAATGATTTCTTTCCACTCAGGGTTGCAAGTCATTGTGATGAATAAATCTGGTTTCCCATATCTTTGAACTAAAGCCATTGCATCCAAGTATCTACGCCGCATATCTCGAGGTCCGCCAATGAATGATGCTGGGAGAACAATTCTTTGACCAACTTTGCTTGCTCTTGTTTCACCTGTTGTGACGCTGTCGACCAACCCTTGGTATAATTCACCTCTGATTCTTTTCTGTTGCGTACGATAGAAGTCAAGTCGGGTTGTTTCTAACTTTATATACATGTCGACTGAATACTGTTGTAGTAGCTTTCCAGCGAATAACAACGTTGATTGTCTATTATTTCTGATCTGCAATTTGTGTGCGTAGTATTCTCGACATGATATTTAGATGAGTTCTCTCGATGAACACCTAGAAGAGTGTATGGTTATGGAAAACGGAAACGTTGAATTATTGTTTAACGCTAAAAAAATTTAATTTAAGAATGGTATTTTCAAAATATAATTATGTTAAATTTATACCTTCTTGCTCCGATGATAAAATGTCCTCTATACATGTGATTGCAGGTATGGATCCCTGTATGTTTGCAGATGTGTTAGCTGAGGTATCATTTTTGCGCCTTATGTCTTGATGCCATCCAACCTCTCCTCTTGGAAAAATCAATGGGTACTGTAATGGGTCGTAACATCCAAAGTAGTGCTTTATTTGATGTCGTTGACCGGAGTGCGACACGATAATGATGTCTCGCTCGAAAGGAATATTTGCATTGTTTCCTTCAATCCATATTGCAGCAACTTCATCGGATGTAGGCGCATTGTAAACACGTTGATCAAGGTTAACATGTTTATTGATTTGAACTTGAAGTGCATCGAGTGAAGGGTAGTCCTTTAATCGTCGTAAAAATTGAGTGTATGGATTTTGATTTAGTACATTCAAGAGCTTTTCCACTATATCAACGTTTAAGGATAACGCTGGTAAGATTCCCATTCGGTTTTGAACCTCATTGCTAGTGTCATGGAAGTAGAGTTGGAAATAACAGGGGTTGTTGGTGGGTCCTAATGAGGGTAAGTGATGATAAACTTGGCCTTGAGCTCGAAACGTGTATACACCACGTCTTGATGAAGCTAGTTGCTTGTCAAGAGTAACTCCAAATGAGGTGAAGGCAAATATGCTATTGTAAGCTCTGATATTAGCACGAAATTCTCTTGATTCAAAGAATTAGATGTGAAAAGATCCAATAGAACCTCGGGGACCGAAGTTTGAGCGAGGGAGATTTGACCTTTTTGACAACAAAATGTTGGTGTTTCGTATTGGAATCTTTTTGCATTTCAGTGATGGCAATCGGGAGTCGGTTGAATTTCTAGCAACGTAGAGTAGAGAGGTTCATATATGGTTTCTCCTAACATCAGAGCAATTGTATAGTTAAATATCTGTTTGTTAAGTGTAACACGATTTATTTAAACGTAAAATATATTTTACTTATTTTTATCTAACCTTGATATTGGTAAGAATTTAATTGTGCTTGAAGTAACCACGTAATTCTTTGTCTTTTCCTTGTATTTGTTTTCGCAGATACATTTTCGGATGGTTGAACGGACGACATTCCTAAGAATTTGGGAGATGACGTGTCTGAGAGATTATATTTAATAAGTTTAGTAACAAAGGAGCATGAGAATTGTAATTTAATGATTTTATAATTTGAAAGAAAATTGTAATTAAGTATAAGAATGGTGAAAATAGATGTAAGGAAATACATTTTTTAATTTAAAAAACTTCATGTAAATGGCACGTATATTTCATATTTACTTTTATATCTTTAATGGTAGAGAAGATTGCAGTGGCAGTGCAATCTTTGTGAGAAGTTTGAGATTTATAGAGGATAAAAAAATTATCCCTTTTATGAATGAGATTTCTTACTATTCAGAGGAAAATCTACTTAAAGTGAAACGCATTATGTAATAAAAATATCATGTTTAAATATCATGTTTAGGGCAATTTAAACGTCATAGGAAAAAGATATCCCCAAAAATCGAATCTTTTGACACAGTTTAACTGATGTTAATTAGGAGAATGTATATTATGAAAGTCGAATCTTTTGATCAATTACAATCAAATACTTAATCTAATAGATAGAGAGAAACATAAAAAACATTTACTTTTTGTACAAAGGATTGACAAAATCAAGGGTTAGATAAGACATAACTACTTTGCTTCAGTAATCAGCAAGTGTATTAAAATATTCTTTACAGTTTCAGATCCTAAAAGGTTTCTCAAATCAAATATATGTATCCAAAGCAGACATGACAATAGAATGTTTGAACATTTGAGGTAAGATAATATGGTATTTTATTTTTGACATGATTCAGTTTTGTGTGAGAAATGCAACATATGAAAATTTGAGTTTTCAAAATGTTCAGAAATGTGTAATATAACAGTTAGATACAGGTTCTAAGGTGTCCCAATGTGAGTTTGTAGTGAGTTTATAATCTTCTTTTACTGTCCCAATGTGATCAGGTTGTAAGGTGTTCTAAGGTCTAACTATAAAGATTGATAACTTATATAGTTATTCTAAGCAGTTTGACAATGGGTAGCATAGCCTTATTACAAACTGATGACAACCTGATAAGAAATTGATATCCGTCTCGGAAAGGTCTTTTCAAACTGTTGGATCCCCAAAGGTCGAATTGAAATTGAAAGCATATTGTTATCGGTATAAACTAAGACTTGAATCAAAATGGCGATAGATACGGGACTCGAAATTGGTATTTCATATGTAAATACATAAACTGTTGGTCTGGAAAATGTTGCAGGCTCAGCTGGTATAACCAGCTTAGCCCAAATGTGCAGCACATCACTTTGTCAATTTAAGCTCAACCTACTGAAACAGTGGTATACTAAATACTATAATAGCACTATATCCAAGGTGATTATTTCGACCATTAAAGAATTGCGAGTCTCAAGTCAGTACATCATCTTCCTAAACTGAATTTCAAAATTTTTACTCCATCAAATTAAGTGTTTCTCCTATATGGCCTTTAGCAGGTCTAGATTTGTGAATAGTGTGATTCAGCAAGTCCTTAATTAAGAGCCTGTCTTCTACACGCAAGTAGTATCAACCACAACCACGGATACAGGTTCTAAGGTGTCCCAATGTGAGTTTGTAGTTCTAAATACTATAATAGCACTATATCTAAGGTGGGGAACAATCCGATGCATTTTTTCACAGTGACCATCATGTGAAACACTTTGCGTACAAAAACGTATAACTATAATAATTGTCAACTTTTTAATTTGCCTAATGCTATATTTTTTAATAGACATTATTTCGACCATTAAAGAAGTGCGAGTCTCAAGTCAACACATTATCTTCCTAAACTGAATTTCAAAATTTAATTCCATCAAATGAATTGTTTCTCCTATATGGTCTTTAGCAGGTCTACATTTGTGAACATTGTGATTCATCAAGTCTAAAGATTGATAACTTATATAGTTATTCTAAGCAGTTTGACAAGGATAGCATAGCCTTATTACAAATTGATCACTACCTGATAACAAATTGATATCCGTCTCGGCAAGGTCTTTTCAAACAGTTGGATCCCCAAAGGTTGAATTGAAATTCAAAGCATATTGTTATCGGTATAAACTAAGACTTGAATCAAAATGGAGATAGGTACTGGACTCGAAAACACTTTACGTAAGAGGTCCTATAGTAGCCTGATGAGCTTTTCTGTGGTTCTTCATTTATAAAAGACAAACAGAAGTATTTGTTTCCACCAAATGCAGATCGGAAAATGGTCTCAAATTAAACTTCATCCTCACAGAACTGTAAACCTCTACTTCCCCAAGCCTGGGGGGGTCCCTTACTGTTATTCCTGCCCCCCTTAGATCGCCTAGCCCCGTAATCCCGACGAAAGAGTAGATAGGAATACCTATTTTTCAAATTAAGATTGCATTTCGACTATGCAGAGGAAGAGAACACATTGCACGTCATAGCGCTGCATGAACCGCGACTCTGTGTGAATCATTAGGATTATTGATTATTTCATTAAGAAAATATTTTCAATGTTACTAATTTTATTTATCCTTCATTCTTTTGCATATATTGTGTAAAGAAATATATAATTCATGTGGTGGTTATTTATTTATCTGTAATTGGTTTTCCTTTTTTACATAGTTTAGCCAACTCTTAACGATGGAGTAGTGGAGTTGATTTTAGGAGTACTCTTAGTTGTTGAATAAGACAAAGCTCTGCTAATTCGATTAAGACTCCAACTTAGGTAACAATCCGACGCAACTCCGCTCTTTTATAGTAGTACAGATATCACTCATCCATAATTTTCACTCATCTATCTACTATATTTCTTCTAATGAAGAACTTCTGTCTATAAAAAACACACAGAAAATAATATTTGAGTTGACAACCAACATTTTGAATGGGCCTTGAGGCGACGTGGATTTCTAGATATCGATGCATAACGATTTATTCAACTTTCCTCTCTCAACATTTCATAATCTCAATCAAGTTCGGTCCTAGAGTCGTGAACAGAGCAACAGTGTATGTATCCTGTTATCGTATCTGTCATAAACGTTCTCAACAGTTTACATCATACTCCTAGATTCATGAAGCCTAATTTTTTAGTTTCTACTGTCATTAACCTCCCCTGATATCATGCCTAATGCTATATTTTCTAATAGACATTATTTCGAGTCGAAATTTTAGACCATTAAATAAGTGTACATTCTCCATTTCCATTAACCTCTGATTCATCTCAACCCGTTGTTCTCACGTAGGCTTCAAAGAAGCTAACATTATTACAATTTGAAAACTCTTTTCAAATTTTCTTAAAGTATTCAAAGCCTATCAAAACATCTAAAATCATGTAAATGAGGTAAGTACAAACACTTATAAAGCATAGCTACAGATTCGGGTTAGAATCATTAACATATGGAATCATCAAGCGATACAATTCAGTAAGTGTGAAGGCAACGCATTAATGACATACAAAATTATAGGAAGAAAACTAATTTGTTATCATCCTATAAATATAGATCACATTGTATATTTTGTAATGAAATTTACACAAATTGAGGCGAATATATAAAGAAATACCTGATATGTAAGCAATTTGATAGTCAATTGAGTAGCACTGCAACTGACCTCCCGGGAAAACCTACAAGAGAAGAAATAGTTTCGATTTTTAAATTTGAGATTTTTTTTTAAACTTTAACATGTTTTCCCAAAAATATCAATAAATCTTTTATTTTTTAAAATTACATTTAGACCCCTAACTTTTTGGAATATTATCTGAATTCTAAATTTGAGATAAAATTCTAAACAACTTTAACATGTTTTCCCAAAAATATCTATAAATCTTTTATTTTTTAAAATTACATTTAGACCCCTAAGTTTTTGGATAATTAAAATTTTTACGAAAAATATGAATAAATCTTGTATTTTTTAAAATAACATTTACACCACTAAGTTTCTTTAAAATTATATTTTCATGAGTACAAGTAAAAATAAGTTTTAGGAGTACAGTTTGGCCCTTAAAATTATTTTTCAAAATAATTTATAAATATCATTTACTTATTGTTAAAAAGTACTTTTAGATCCGTAAATGACATTTTCTAACAATCTAAAAATATGAAAATTCAATAACTTTTGTGACAACAGCTGATAAATTATAGAGGGAAGTAGGAGTACATACCTCTTTCTCGAAGGATAACCGAAACCAAAGAAGGAAATAAAGGAGGACAATTGAATCAAATAGACACAGCTTATATACGATTCCATTTCAGAGTATGAATCAAGGTTGAATGAATAGATACAATGGATGAATGTGTAAGATGAAGGGGCTGTCATTAATTTCGTCAAATGAATAGATGCAATAGTAGATGAATGTGTAAGATGAAGGGGAATGGACCTCTGATTTGATGAAGGGGAACGAACCTCGGATTTCTACATTCGAAGCAACGATTTTCTATCAGGTCGGAAGCAACGATTTTCTATTAGGGTTTAGGAGGGGATAAAATAGGGAGTTTACAAAAAATGAGGGTATTTTAGAGCATTGATATTTGAAGACCAACTCCCCTCTTTTATAGTAGTAGAGATATGCCAAATGTTCCATTTTAGTTTCAAGTGGTTTCACATTGGTATGCTATATGATCATATTGATAGCTTTGGTTGCTTATTTATAAAGGTATCGCACACTTTATTTTTTATTCAATTTGGTATCATTTTTGTATCAAAATTGGTATCAACTGATCATTGTTTTAAATTATTTTCCCTTTCTTGCCAAATTGCTTGTTGTTGCATGTTTCACTACATATCATTACATGATATACTTGTTTTCTTTTATACGTACACATGTTTCATTTGAGAGAGTTTTGGTTATATTGGGGAGAAATGGTTTTATTATACATCTTTCAATTTCTCTATTCTTGAACAAAAGGGGGGAGAAATTGTATCTCAATCATTATAGTTTGGGGGAGATATTTACCTTTAGGGGAGACGTTCTAACATAGGTAGAGATTGTTAGATAAATTGGGAGGTTTTATTATTATTCCAATTTATATTTTTATATTTTCTATTTGTATTAGAAGTTGTGTTTAAGTGCACTAGTTTACAATGATATGGCGAAGTTTACACTAGAACAAAAATACTCAATGTGATGCTATCAAGTGTTTATACTTTTTCTTATTGGGGTTGGGTATTAAGTCTTTTACAGATCATAATGGCCCATAGGCTTATATTTTATGTTTTGTCCCAGAGTAGCCAAGGGGGGATATTTATGAGGACAAATTTTCGATAGATTCAATTTGTATCTATTTTGGCTTATTCTGTGGTTAGAAAAAATCTTTAAGTCATAAGTTAGGACGTGAGTGTGTTTAACATGTCAAGCCTATGAAATGTTTTATTGAAGACATAATGGCTAAGATATCATGTTCAAAATGTTGTGCCGAGTTTAGTGATGAGTTTTCATCTTCATATATTGAGGATCTCTCAGGTATGAATGCGTAAATATTTTGATTCTTGGAGATTTTAAAATTGGGTGTTTATTTTATAAAAATTGTTTTAAAATGATTTCTAAAAGGTTTTTAGAAAATTCGTTGAGTCATTCTAATGACATTCATAATATCATATTAACGAACCTTAGCATGTCGTTAGAACTGATAAAACAAATCGAACGACTGGATTTTAGATTGCACCGGTTTGTCATTTGAAATCTCATTTGATGTCTCGTTCCAACGAATGGTTCGAACGTGCCATCATACCTTTTTTAACGAACCAAAGAATTTTTTTAATTTTTAGATTTACTTATAGCTTTTCATCTTTAACTCGTTTTTAGAAAACAACCTATAAATAAAAGTGCGGGGCGGAAGTTTTATTTGAGATTTTTTCATACTTTTTGAGTTCCCAAACTCTTCCCACAAACTCTCAATGTTTTTTTTACCATTCATAATCAAGTTTTTCAAACCCAAGCCCTATTTTATACCCAAACAGTTTTAGATCCAAATTTCATTTTGTATGTGCCTTGAGATTAGTTTGTGGGCACTAAGGTATATTCTGTTCATAGTGTTGAGAATCATTTCATACGATGGACTCTTTATTTGTTGTTTATACATGATGGACTCCGTGTTTTGGTGTTGTGGTGAAAAAGTGGTGGATTTCTGGTTCCAATCTGTATGTGGCTGTTGAGACTTATCGATGGATACCGAGACGTGTGTGGACTCGTAAGTTGTGATAGTTGCGCGGGTGGACTCCTACGTGTCATAGTGAGGATGTTGAGGAACGAAGAATGTTAAGGCTTACTAGGGAATCGAATATATATTATAAGTCTACTATTGTTTACTTTGTAAATCCATACATAGTGAATTTGCATGAGTGGGTCGTCCGAGGTTTTTCTCATTGTGGATTTTCCTCGTACATCGTCCTATTGTGTGAGATATTATTTTATCCTATAACATAGATGCATGGTTTAGGATAAAGATAAAACTAGTTAATCTATTTTAATACAATAATTTTTTAATAGGTGTTAATTCTGATTTGGGTAATTTGTTTAATTGAACTTAAAATTCGAGAACATTTAAAAATAATTGGTTTTCGTATTTTTGTACCCTTTTTCATTTATTATAACCCTATAGGACTTTCAACCATAACTAAGAACTTCCCTCTTTTAAGTTTTTTCCAATCATCTAGAATTTTCGCAATGAGTTGCAATCTTGATTTATGGTTATCGTGTGTATATACCAGGTTATCGTTGACTAAACCATAAATCATGATTCTACTTTACAAGAGAAAAACCATTACCATGTCTTTTTCCTTACAAAGCAAGAAATAATCAGATACTATAAAAGTTCTAACCATTTGTTGTGAGAATACCTCCCTTTCAGTTATTTCATTACTAGTAAGGAATATGAACTTTTATTAACCCAAACAATCATACTTGAGACTTAGCCTGATCATTATGCTTCCATTTCAGGAAAGAAGTAAAGGACTTCTCAAATAAGTAACACAAAACTTTGACTATCAATGGTCCTTATGCCCATATTGTAAAATGGTACAAAATTTCTCGCCATGTCTAATCCAAATAATCCTTAGTTCAATCAATGATGGAGTCATTTCAATAACATAATTCTTACTTGAGTGTCATCAACCAACATAGATGTTAATAAATTCTCATCAATCAGTTCTTTAAAATTAAACATGTATACATAGAACTTCCCCATGGGGGGACCGATCGCGTATAACACTTAATTTAAAAGAATTATCAAATATTTAAAAAAAAAACTAGTATTTCTTGATTAAAACCATCTGTGGTGGAAGTCGGGCACACTTGACATGATAGGTTAATCACATCATAAATTAAAAACATTGAAGAGAATTGTGGGTTACAACATATTATTATTCCCTCAAGTTAAAACAATGACAAATTGTATTTTTAGTCCTTGAGACTTATTTTAGTTAAAACTTTAAGACTAAATCCCGTGAGAAAAAGTTGAATTCATTTTTGAAATCATAGAATCATTAAAATGAAAAACTTAATTTCCAATTAAAATGTGATAATTAATTCGATTAGATTTTAAAGTGGCATCCCAAACCCGCCAATTAAAACATTAATCCTATCGGACATCCTAGTTATTTTCTTAGGTGAGATTTCTCGATGGGAGCTTAAATTACCCCACATTGAACTAGACAAAATTTTATCTTTTATTATGCTATCTAGATAGTTCATGACCCTTTTATCCAACATATTAATAGTTGGCGATTTTGGTCCCGCAATTAATGGCATTGACACTATTAAGGAGGATATCTTTAATTCTGTTTTAAGTGTACAACATTAATTCATTCCTCAAAATTTAATTCTCTCATGAAAAACTTCCCCGATTGGGGTTCGAAATCACTCACATTCAATTCTCGAAACTATCACTTAAGAATTTTAATGAATCCTTCATACCCTGATTAATTTCATCCCCTCGGGGGCGGGCGGGGGGGGGGGGGGGGGGGGGAGGGACCTAGGTGATGCAAGGAATTAATTGCATATGATTCATAAAATATTAATGGATACCGTGGGGCTTATGTTGAAACCCCTTCAAAATTTGGGGCTTTGAAAAATAATTCATTCAATTCTAAAAGGCTCAATTTAAATATTGGTAATTACTAATTTACTTTGTACAAATTAAATTACCAAATCTCAACATTTTAATTTTTGAAAACTAAAATTATTTTTAAATTAAAATAAAACCCATAGATCAAAATTCAATTTATGCCTTAAAAGTAATTTCCTCAATTTAATTCAGTTTAGAAAAGAATAAATAAAATTGATATTAGAGAAAAAAACAGTGATCCAGGCCAGTCTAAAAATTAAATCAACAGTTTCCATAACATGGGTGTTCCTAATTAATCCAATGAGTATGCCAAATTATGCAACATAATAGTAATAATAATGAGACAATATGTGACGCCCCGTAAAATTTAATACTATATTGACCAGGCCTAACGCTAACTCACGGTAATCAAAAAATTAAATATTATTATAAGAATGACTATAAATAAACCGAAATGCATAAAGATAAATAACTAACATAAAAAAGAAGATGAACCACATAAACTCTGATATCAAAACCAACATATAGTAATAGAATCCTCGCATACAATCAATGTCTACTAATATATGCCAAAACCAATATAAAGTAGAAACTAATTCAAGTGTAAAACCAACATAAATGACAAATGAATATAGAATATGATCACGTAGGCTCGACACCTACATTTCATAAGATTAGCAATAGAGAGGGGATTAAGATTTGATCAGGGGTGAGGCTGAGGCTGCACCGGTGGCCTATGACATGAAAATGTTAATAGTCTAACTAGCATAATAATGTAATTAGCATTGCATTGCAGTATAGTTACACATCTCCCTTTAGTATTTCAGTTGCTTTTAAGATAACCTAAACCCAAACAACCTTAATATCATATGTGTCTACTCCCGAGACCATATATTCCCCATGATTAAGCCTTTTACATCACTATAGACTTTTATGTAAGAATTTCACTTCTCTTCCTTTATACTTCACCGTTGTATAATATCATGGGGAAAGTAGTATCTACATATATATCAACATAATACAAGTACGGTCCAATACACCTACCTTATAAAAGGTCCCCATCACAAGCCCGCATATAACGAAGGTTTATCATATCGTCTTCGGGGATCACTCACACGTACTAGGCATAATTATATGTTATCCTATACCTACAACCACTTTAACGTATACTAAGGATAATCATTCTACCTTCACACAAGTTACATCGCTCAATACCCATAGCAACAGAAATGGATTAGTTTGCGAACCTTACACGGATACAATCGGATAAATATGACCAAGTCAAACACATCATCATTACATTAGGGTACCTGTCTTGGTTGAACACGTCCCCATAAGGATATACCCTCTAGTTTGTATCCCATGAGTACACACCCGGTATGTTCCACATAATATACAAAATTAGTAATCATATATATTTCAGTGTTATAAGTCTTAATTCCAGCTTTAACACCTTAGTTAACCTCTTTTAGTTAAGAAATTATAATTCTAAATAATGTCGTTTGATTACCTCATTAAAATGGGATTATGTTGTTCGTTCGAACAAAGTCCAAATGTCGTTTGAATGAGAATACATAGTTTGTTTGATCGAGTCCCAATTTTCGTTCGAACAAGAATCACCATATCATTCGAACGAGGTCATGATTTATTTCGAATGAGGTCTACCCAAAACCCTTCTTCCCAGCGAAAATCCACCGTTGTCATATGTCCAGGACCCTAAACACCCTTAAACATTACTCATTTGATGTATGTCACTACCAAAAAAATTCTAATAATTATAGGCCATTCAAACATATGTTTCAGACATAAATTTTAATTGTCATTTCAAGAATCCTACACATGATTCAATACCAATCCATACAATTTTCGTTTAATCAACGAGGTTAATAAAGGGTTTTATATTCTATAATATTGAGGATAATGTCCATGTTCTCAATTTAGCAATTTATACTATAAATCATGATGAATCATCCCAATTTCATAACATACTAAGAACATGGATTTAAATTTAATTACCCGTTAATCTAAATCTAACAATTCCTACTTAATGTAGGTTATACTAATTTTAGATTAAGATTCTAATGCCAATCATTGTATAATACAACTTCACTTATAAAATCATACTATATAAACTTGCCTCAAAATCAAGTGGGTTGAATCCTTAAGCTAAATTCCCAAATTCTATTTCTCCTTCCCTTGGTTTCTTGACATTATCTCTAGTCCTCCAAAGTATAAAAAATGGTTTATCTTAAGCTTAATCCTATTTTTATAATGCTATCCACGAAATTTGGCTCAGAGCCTATATGGACCCTTACACAATAGTTTCAAAATTAACTCGTAATAGCTTAAACTCTAGCCTATGTTATATACAAACTTATGGGTCTTAAAACCGAACCTTTAATGTGTAAATGGACCTTATACAGATCGCCAACGTCACTCAAATAGTCTCATCAACATTATTAATTTTATTCATCAAATAATTATTATCCTATTTTCGTATTTTAGTTTCAATTCAATTCCAATTAATAATATAATTTCAGTGTCATTACCAGTCACTACATATAGATACACACTTATATCCAGATCTAATTTATTTAATTTACTCTAAATTATAGGGTATTACATTCTTTCCCCCTAAAGCAAATAATTTTATCCTCAAAATTCAAATCCATTCCTAATTAGAATAACTCTGGATATCTCGCTCGCATGTCGTCATCTTTCTACCAGGTGAACTCGGACTCTCTATAATGTCCCCATTGGACTAGTACTAATAGAAGGACCTTCGATCACAATGTATGCTCTTTCTGGTCAAGTATGCATTGCGGTCGCTCCTCATAGCTCGCACTAGTCTGCAACTCAATCCCATTGAGTTAGATGTGTTGGTAAGCATCCTCATCCCTCATAAACTTCTCAGCATCGATATGCGAAACATATCATGTACCCCTTACAGGTGGTTAGGTAAGTCCAATCAATATGCCATCGGGCCTAACCTGTCCAAAATCGTGAAGGGACCAATGTTGCGAGGTGCTAACTTCTCATTGGATCCAAATATTAAAACCCCTTTTATCTAAGGGACCATAAAGGACATAGTTCCCTGTCTGAAACTCTAGTGTTTCATCTCTTATCGGCATAATTCTTTTACTAATCATGTGTTTTCTTCATCCATGCCCGGATGTGTTCCATCTTCTCTTAGATGTTCTAGATATCTATACCAAACACCCTGTGATCCCTAAACTCTAACCAATAAATCAATTAATGGAATGGTAGACTATACAGTGCCTCATGTGGTTCCATACCAACAGTCTACTGATAACTATTTTTGTAAGCAAACTCTGTAAGAGCTAAATGTTGATCCCACCCACCATTGAGATCTAACACATAAGATCGAGGCATATCCTTTAAAATTTGGTCATCTTCTCAGTTTAACCATCAAACTGAGGGTAAAAATCCATTCTCATACTCAGTTGTACTCATATAGACTCCAAAAACCCCTCTGAAACTTTTATATGATAGTACTATCCCCATCGAATAAAATGTCATGTGGTAAACCATGATGTCGTACAATTGCTCGACTATAAAATATGTTTGAACTAGAAGGAAATGATCCACATCATCCATCTATCCATGATGACACAAATCAAATCATGATCTCCCTAGAGCCCCCATAATTTTACTATAAAGTCCATGGAGATGCTCTCCCACTTCCACTTGAGAATCTCTAAAGACTGTAAATACCTTACTGGTGTTTGGTGTTCTACCTTTACTATATGGTAGTCGGAACACTAGCCAAAAATTTCACAATATATTTCTTTATTTGGGTCCACCAATATATCTTGTGCATGTCTTGGTACATTTTTTCCCCCGTGGGATGCATCGTGAAATAAGAACCATGATCCTTGGCTAAAACTTCCTTCCATAATTCAGGAATTTTTTATAGAACTAATCATCCATGAAATCTCAACCCTTTATCTGAATTAATCAAGAATGAATAAACTCCGTTTGACACCAAAACTGAATTAATCAAGATTGTGCATGTATCACCTGTTTCACCATGGCTAGTGTAACAGTCATAAATCCTAAAAATATGTCGCTAAATATAAAAGCCCAAATGTCCTTCCTTTATGATACCCATATATCTAGAAAATCCTCCCACTGTTTGGTCTATAATGCTACCAAAGTAACAGTCGATCGTCGAATTTAATGCATATGCCACCACATTTTCCTTCCATGGGTGATATTGGATTGATAAATGATAATCTTTCACAAACACAAACCAACTCCACCTCACATTTAAATATTTGCGTTAAAAAGTATTGGAGACTCTTGTATTTGGAATATAACATGAACGTTTCACCTAATAGGTAGTGTCCCCAAATACTAAGGGAAAATACTACCGCTGCCATTCCATATCGTAAGTGGGGTAATTACCCTCGTGAGTCTTTATTTTATGGGAAGCATAAATTTAGGTCTCTCCTCCTGAATTAGTACACCACCTAATCCTCGAAGTAATTCATTTGTAAATGCCAAATATTCCACACCATCTCTTAGTAACTCAAGGACATGTGCAACGATAAGCTTATCCTTGAGATTTACAAGAGCCATCTGGCAATCTGATGTAACACCCCGTAATTTTGAGGATTTAATATTTAATTATTTTGAAAGTTATAAAAATATTTAAATTGGAGAAACTTAAATTCATGAGTTGTGGAATTTAATTGAGTGACCCGAATTATCTATAATTGGCGACTTTTAAGTTTAATGGTTCAAAATCTCGTGTCTCGCATTTTGAGGTCAACATTTGGAAATGACAAAAAGTATTTCAAATGACAATTTCGAGTGCGCAGTTGTGTCCGGATGGGTCGAGATAGTCAGAAAAGAGTACACGGGGGTAGTAATTAGGTCCCGGGGTATTTTTGGGTATAGTCGGGCCCACACGGGGTGAGTTGGGCCATTTTAATTAGGCCCAGATGGCCAAAAACGGGATTTAATTTTTTTAACCTAAATGCGGAAGTGTTGAATGACAGTAGACAAAAATTCTAAACCTAGGGTTTGGGGGAGGATTAGAGGAAGCTAATCAAGAAGTCAATTAGGGGATCTTTTGGAGACAAATTAAGGGGCAAAAGTGAGGGTTCGTCATCAACCAATCTCTACACCAACGGATCAGACCCTATGAACAATTCCATGCAAGTGGTAAACTTGCCGTAATGTGTAAATGGTGATATCCAATTCATATTTTAGTGATGTGTAAACTAAAATTCGTTTTTGGGTATAAATGTGTGAAAATGGGGTTTTGTTAATGGAATACTTGGCTGAGATTCAAAGTAAGAAATAGGTGTATTATAAATCCATAAGTAAAGATAAAATGAAATTTGAATATATTTGATGATTAACATGGAATCTTTATGAGTTCTTGGATGAAGAACATGAATCTTGAATGACTTAGGGTTTAATTGATGAACACAAGATGTCAATCGCCCAGAATTTTTTACACAACTTTAAACGTATGCCATTTGAGTTTTACTTCGAATTAAACTATGAACCATACATTTCTGGAAAGGTATTACCCCTAGATATCCAATGAACTTGGAATTAGGTCAATCAGAGTTTTGTAGACGGAGTAATCGACATTTTACTACAGGGTGTTTGATATGTCAACATAGTAATCTGCAAGAATTTTGACGTGATTTTAAACGTGTGCGATTTGAATTTTAATTCGAATTAGAGTGCAAATCATGCATTCCTGGAAAGGTATATCTCTTATCTATCTAATGAACTTAGAATCAGATCAATCGAATTTCTGTAGAGGGAGAAATCAAAATTTTACTAGAGGGTGTTTAATCTGCCAGAAAATTTGAGATCTTTCTTTTTAAGCCTCAAATGTCTAAAATTTTATCTGGGAAGTGTTTGGAACCTTGATGAAATATATTGATGGAATAATGATATGGAAGTAGGTCTATTATTGAGTGTTGGACTTTAATTTTGTGAGAGTGTTAAAGTGGAGATTCATAGGCTTGATTGTGACGTACTCTAATTCGAGATGATAAGAATATAATTATGGAAAAGCATGAGCAAGCTTAAATTCGTTAGGTCACTGGGTTAACAAGGGTAACAACTGAATTGATACAACAAGGGGTAACTAGGACCCTTAGAGTTGTGTGAATACTTGAATTAATACGAAAGTGAAATAAATTCGTAAAGGAAACAAGTACGGTGAATATTAGAGAGAAATATATTACGTACGAGTATGAATAATTGGGTTGTGTAAATACCTACTGTTTTATAGGATTACTTGGGTTGTGAATGCCTATTGTGTGTTTCCTTGTGATAGGAACATAGACTCGGGAAATATTAAGTTCTGGGCCAAGTGAGAGAGTCCGGGGATAATGGTCTAGTGACACCAAGTTATTAAATTAATGGATGTGTTAAGTAATTAAGTGAGAGTCGGACCACAAACTCAGATTGGTATAAATTAATTAATGTGTAAATTAATTAAATGATATTCGTACCACAGGCTCGATTTAGTATAAATTAATTAATGTGTAAATTGATTAACTAGGAGTCGGACCATAGACTCGGATCGGTATTAAATTAATAGGTGTGTTAATTAATTTAATTAGAGTCGGACAATAGACTCGGAAAGGTTAATAGGTGTGCTAATCAATTTAATTAGAGTTAGATGATAGACTCGGAAAGGTATTAAATTAATAGGTGTGTTTACTAATTTAATTAGAGTCGGACCATAGACTCAAGGAAAATAGTATATGAATTGAGGTGTGAATTAATTATATTAGAGTCGGACCACAGACTCGGATTTGTGTTTATTAATTAATGTGTAGATTAATTAAATGAGGGTAGGAATACAGACTCGGATATGTGTTAATTAATTAATTGAGAGTCGGACCACAGACTCGGAGTTGTGTTAATTAATTAATGTGTTAATTAATTAAATAAGAATCGAATCATAGACTGGGAAAAATTTCATATAAATTATTGTGTAGAATATTATTATTTAGAGTCGGACCACAGACTCAGGTTGATGGAACTTATTAAGTGAAAAAATTAATTAACTTGAGTCGGGCCAGAGACTCGGGAAATTACAGGCTAGTGTTACTGATTTTTGAGTACACGGTAAAGCTGGGGTTTATACTATATATATACGGTGTAGTGATAGTATATATATATATATAGATGTGTGTATATATTGTGTGTGCTATTAAATATCAGTGATTAGATATTTAATTAATTTATATACTCTAGTGCTATCAAGGGAGGTTGCGCGATGTGGGTGAATCTCCTAGCTTGAGGAGTAGGGTGAGTATATCCTCAGGTCATAGCGTCCGGTATATGGGTGAGGGGATTATCTCACTTTCAGGGAGGAATATGACCGCCTCCACTTCGTTTATGTTTTGGGCCAGTTTGGTGAGTGATTCCAACTTGGGTAACTAGGTTATGTGAGCACACCTAGTGAGATAGCACTTTAGAGGGAATCATCCGGCGAGGGTATACTCGGAGGGATGGATATACGTATGTTATATGTGTGGATGTTTTAGTAAAGGCACGTATATAATGGTATTCAATATTATATGCGGGTAACAATAAAGTGTGTGATGTATTTACTTTATATAACTTGTGGCACGGTTATATGCTAACATTTAAGAAGGAATTAATTAAGTTAATTGTGAGATAAGTTATAATTCAATAATCATTATAATCGGGTTAGAGTAGTATGGCCAGGGGAGGTTATACCAGGACTAGTTCGAAGGGGTAGTAAAACTAGGTGGGGGTAAAGGTAACCATTAGGTGTGCACAATAGTTGAGGGGTGATAATGTCCACAAGGGAGTGCGACACTAACTTTAATATGAAGCGCATTCATGCATTTTAAATTACTGCAGTTAATTCACTTGCTAATTATTTTCAAAATATTTTGGGTTCTAACCCTTGCTTTAAAACTATTTTCAAAACCTTTTAGGTGTCCAGCCACAGGGACGCCAGGACTGATATTCTATTCCAGTGACACGGAGCTGCGGCATATGTGGATGCTAGCAAGATTTTAGATTAGACGCATCGTTAATTCATTCCTAGAGTAGGAATCATTTATCAGTTCAGTCTTCAAATTTTGATTAAGGTGTTGAATATTTGTATTGGATTATTTCACTTTGGTGGCCGGTGGTTTATTCGGCAAGTTGTGTAATTAATTATTCAGTTGACTTTTATTCAGTGGTGTGAATGGTTTATATTTATTTCCACATGTACTGTTTAGTTTGAACTAAAAGGTTAAATTTTGGCACCAACTTTTGGAATACTAGGTGGTTAGTAAGTTTTAAAAAGATTTTTCGACAGTAATGCTAAGGATGATCCAACTGGGATTCCTTTTTTAATTTGGTATAGGACTTATCACCCAGTATTTTATTACGCGGGGTGTCACAGATGGTAACAGAGCATCAGGTTCTAGTGTCCTTAGGATCTGTGCGGCTTTTTAAGTTTCAGCTTAGCAATCTTTGATATAGAGCCCTATCATAGGATTGTTGTATTCTCAATACGTATGCGCAATTATGTTCTTCTGCTAAATTTATATTTGGGAGTGAACTCATTCGATTCGATTCTCATTCCAAATGCCACCCAGGAGAGAGGGAGCATCTAGGGCAGTAGGGGGAGATGAGACTAGGGATGCTCGTTAGGAGCAAAAGTTACCGCGGCAAAGGCCAGAGATGATTTTGGCAGCACAGATAACTGAACTAGTTGGCACAGGCAGTTGAAGCAACGGTGGTCGCAATGGCAGATTATTTTTCAGGGGATTAGCCACAAGTGTTAGTGGCGCCGAATGTTCAGACTCACGCGGGGCCGTCGGGGTGGCAGCAAGTAAGAGAGATTTTTTTCAAGAGTGGGCATCCACCAGAGTTGTGAGGGAGTTCAGGTGTAGTGCTAGCGTGTCAAGGAAGAGAGATATCCAGCATCACCTATGCATGGGAGATTGCGATGAGGTGCGAAAGCAAATGCTAGACACTTTTAGTTTAGTGGGAGTAGCGCTACAGTGGTGGGAGTCGATCACCATAGTTGAGAAAAGGGATACGCTAGCTATTGCAGAGTTTTGGGTGTGGTTCGACCGCAAGTATTTTCCTCCAGCGGTTGAGACCGAAATGAGCAGAAAATTTAGAGAGGTGACTCTAGGAGATCGTTCAGGGGTCGATTACGAGGAAGAATTTACTCGATTGGCAAAGTTGGTACCGGATGAGGTAAGAGAAAGAAAGCAAGGTATATGGATGGGTTAGTCTGGGGAATCAGACAACATTTAATTGGTAATTATGCATTAGTAGTTTATACTGATGTCATTAACGCAACACTCCTGCACTGTCAGGAAGATCGCTTCCACGTGAAAGAAAGCAAGAGGGGAGTGGAAACCAGCCAGTCGGATAAAGCTGGAGGGGACAATACCAGTGGGGTATCCCAGCAGCAGACATGGGGAGATCAGGGGCAGAATTCTGACAGGGAAATCATGCCAAACAATTTAGAACTGGAGGCTATCGGAAGATGGCTAGAAATTCCAACAAGGTCGGCTTGGAAGGTACAAGTGGCAGGGTGAATGTATTAAAAGGTGTTTCGTTTGTGGGGGAAGCGAGACGCATGAAGAGATATCATCTTAAGTGAGGCAGGGGTTAACTACAGGACGAGGTCCTGGATGTACAACCACTAAAGTAAGTCATGGGCGCATTCGAGCAGGGAGAAGATGCTCTGAAACCCGAGAATCAGCTGCTGCAGCTAGAGTATGGAGGTAATTATTTTTACCCTATGGGCGTGGGGTATATTTTTGAGTGACAAAGAGGATGTCATAAAATAAGACTTATTTTTCACTAGAGTTCGCAGGTGAGTCGAATTTAATGGGTGCATTGGCTGTAGCAGCCATAGTATGTGGATAAACTTTCTGTGGGGTAGCGGAGTTTCTTTGGTGTTCTTCACGGGACAGTGGAGGTGTACACTGAGTGAAGGTTTGAATTATGCGGGGAGTTACAACTTTAGAGAATTATGGGAGTAGGGTTGATAATATTTTCTAAATATCGACTGGATAGCGATGGAATTTAACTATGGTGGATAGTGGTGTTAAGTTTTGGTGTTCGCGACACCAGGATATGATTGGTACTAGGTATCACCTGAGAGGGCGTTTAGCCTATGTATAGGTGTGTATATATGTTATATTGTGTGGTGCGATAGACACAAAGCGAGGTTTTGTGTTCTCACATTTTATCCTGGTAAGTAGGGGTGTTTACTGAAGTGAATCAGGGTGGTAAGATTTATGTTCGAGCAAAGAGAGATAGATCGGGGTTTATTTTGCGCAAGGACTAGTGATGGTAAGGGCGCAGTACTTTATGTCATCTTTGGTAACATGAGAATAAGCGTATATACTTTTGTGTTGAGAGACAAGTATTTGTGGGGAGATGTTTGGACGTTAGTACATGGGTTGGGTAATTGGGCAGTATATATATATATATATGATATGACTACGGGTTCAAAGTTATATTACGGGTTACGACTAGCATAGTCGGGTAACTTTCATGAGGTAAACCGCGGGGATAGGGTGTATGGACCCGGGTTAATTAAGGCAAATTTTGTGCGGTTAAGCACGAGTATAGGGTGTATGGGCGCCCTGGTTAATCTAAATGCATACTTGTGTAACGTATGGTTAGAAGCGAATGAGATAGATACAGCGAGCTTAGAGGCACATGACTAGAGAGTAATATGAGAATCTTGGAACATTACGCTCATCTTAAGTTCGAGAACGAAATTCCTTTGTAGGGGGAGCATGTAACACCCCGTAATTTTGAGGATTTAATATTTAATTATTTTGGGAGTTATAAAAATATTTAAATTGGAGAAACTTAAATTCATGAGTTGGAGAATTAAATTGAGTGAGCCGAATTATCTATAATTGACGACTTTTAAGTTTAATGGTTCAAAATCTCGTGTGTCGCATTTTGAAGTCAAAATTTGGAAATGACAAAAATTATTTCGGATGACAATTTTGAGTGCGCGGTTGCGTCTGGATGGATCGAGATAGTCCGAAAAGAGTAGCCGGGGGTAGTAATTGGGTCCCAGTGTATTTTTGGGTATAGTCGGGCCCACACGAGGTGAGTTGGGCCATTTTAATTAGGCCCAGATGGCCAAAAATGGGATTTAATTTTTTTAACCTAAATGGAGAAGTGTTAAACGGCAGTAAACACAAATTCTAAACCTAGAGTTTGGGACAGGATTAGAGGAAGCTAATCAAGAAGTCAATTGGGAGATCTTTTGGAGACAAATTAAGGGGCAAAAGTGAGGGTTCGTCATCAACCAATCTCTACACCAACGGATCAGACCCTACGAACAATTCCATGCAAGTGGTTAACTTGTTGTAATGTGTAAATGGTGATATCCAATACATATTTTAGTGATGTGTAAACTAAAATTCATTTTTGGGTATAAATGGGGTTTTGTTAATGGAATACTTGACTGAGATTCAAAGTAAGAAATAGGCGTATTATATATCCCTAAGTAAAGATAAAATGAAATTTGAATATATTCGATGGTTAACATGGAATCTTTATGAGTTCTTGGATGAAGAACATGAATCTTGAATGACTTAGGGTTTAATTGATGAACACAAGATGTCAATCTGCCAGAATTTTTTACACAACTTTAAACGTATGCCATTTGAGTTTTACTTCGAATTATAGTGTTAACCATACATTCTTGGAAAGGTATTTCTCTTAGCTATCCAATTAACTTGGAATCAGGTCAATCGGAGTTCTGTAGAGGGAGTAATCGGCATTTTACTACAAGGTGTTTGATCTGTCAACATAGTAATCTGCCAGAATTTTAACATGACTTTAAACGTGTGCTATTTGAATTTTACTTCGAATTAGAGTGTTAATCATACATTCTTGGAAATTTATTTCTCTTATCTATCCAATGAACTTGGAATCAGGTCAATCGGAGTTCTGTAGAGGGAGAAATCTAAATTTTACTAGAGGGTGTTTAATCTGCCAGCAAATTTGAGATTTTTCTTTTTGAACCTCAAATGTCTAAAATTTTATCGGGGAAGTGTTTGGAACCTTGATGAAATATATTGATGGAATAATGATATGGCAGTAGGTCTATGATTGGGTGTTGGACTTTAATTTTGTGAGAGAGTTAAAGTGGAGATTCATATGCTTGATTGTGACGTACTCTAATTCGAGATGATAAGAATATAATTACGAAAAAGCATGAGCGAGCTTAAATTCGTTAGGTCAGTGAGTTAACAAGGGTAACTACTGAATTGATATAACAAAGGGTAACTATGACACTTAGAGTTGTGTGAATACTTGAATTAATACGAAAGTGAAATAAATTCGTAAAGAAAACAAGTACGGTGAATATTAGAGAGAAATATATTACGTACAAGTATAAATAATTGGGTTGTGTAAATACCTACTCTTTTATAGGATTACTTGGGTTGTGAATGCCTATTGTGTGTTTCCTTGTGATAGGAACATAGACTCGAAAAATATTAAGTTATGGGCCATGTGAGCGAGTCCGGGGATAATTGTTGAGTGACACCAAGTTATTAAATTAATGGATGTGTTAATTAAATAAGTGAGAGTCGGACAACAGACTCGGATTGGTATAAATTAATTAAATGAGAGTCATACCACAGACTCGGTTTAGTATAAATTAATTAATGTGTAAATTAATTAACTGGGAGTCGGACCACGGACTTGGATCGATATTAATTAATAGGTGTGTTAATTAATTTAGTTAGAGTTGGACGATAGACTCGGGAAGGTATTAAATTAATAGGTGTGTTAATTAATTTAATTAGAGTTGGATGATAGACTCGGGAAAGTATTAAATTAATAAGTGTGTTTACTAATTTAATTAGAGTCGGACCATAGACTCGGAGAAAATAGTATATGAATTGAGGTGTGAATTAATTATATTAGAGTCAGACCACATACTCGAATTTGTGTTAATTAATTAATGTGAGGATTAATTAAATGAGGGTCGGATTACAGACTCGGATATGTGTTAATTAATTAATGTGTAAATTAATTAAATGAGAGTCGGACCACAGGCTCAGATTTGTGTTAATTAATTAATGTGTAAATTAATTAAATAAAAGTCGAATCATAGACTTGGGAAAATTTCATATAAATTATTGTGTAGAGTATTATTATTTAGAGACAGACCACAGACTCGGGAAGATGAAAATTATTAAGTGAGAAAATTAATTAAGTTGAGTCGGGCCAGAGACTCGAAAAATTACAGGTTAGTGTTACGAGTTTTTGAGTACACGGTATAGCCGGGGTTTATACTATATATATACGGTGTAGTGATAGTATATATATAGATGTGTGTATATATTGTGTGTGCTATTAAATATCAGTGATTAGATATTTACTTAATTTATATACTCTAGTGCTATTAAGGGAGGTTACGCGATGTGGGTGAATCCCCTAGCTTTAGCTTCAGGAGTAGGGTGAGTATATACTCAGGTCATAGCGTCCGGTATATGGGTGAGGGGATTATCTCACTTTCAGGGAATGAATATGACCGCCTCCACTTCGTTTATGTTTTGGGCCAGGTTGGTGAGCGATTCCAACTTGGGTAACTAGGTTATGTGAGCACACCTAGTGAGATAGCACTTTAGAGGTAATCATCCAGCGAGGGTATACTCGAAGGGATGGATATACGTATGTTATATGTGTGGATGTTTTAGTAAAGGCACGTATATAATGGTATTTAATATTATATGCTGGTAACAATACAGTGTATGATGTATTTACTTTATATAACTTGTGACACGGTTATATGCTACCATTTAAGAAGGAATTAATTAAGTTAATTGTGAGATAACTTATAATTGAATAATCATTATACTCGGAATATAGTACTATGGCAAGGGGAGGTTATACCAGGACTAGTTGGATGGGGTAATACAACTCACAATAGTGGAGGGGTGAGAATGTCTACAAGGGAGTGCGACACTAACTTTAATATGGAGCGCATTCATTCATTTTAAATTATTGCAGTTAATTCACTTGCTAAATATTTTCAAAATGTTTTGGGTTCTAACCCTTACTATAAAACTATTTTCAAAACCTTTTAGGTGTCCAGCCACACGGACGCCAGGATTGATATTCTATTCCAGGGACACGGAGCTGCGACATATGTGGATGCTAGAAGGAATTTGGATTAGATGCGTCGTTAATTCATTCCTAGAGTATGAATCATTTATCAGTTCAGTCTTCAGATTTTGATTCAGGTGTTGAATATTTGTATTGGATTATTTCACTTTGGTGGCCGGTGGTTTATCTGGGAAGTTGTGTAATTAATTATTCAGTTGAGTTTTATTCAGTGGTGTGAATGGTTTATATTTATTTCCACATGTACTGTTTTGTTTTAACTAAAAGGTTAAAATTTGGCAGAAGCTTTTAGAATACTAGGTGGTTAGTAAGTTTTAAAAAGATTTTTCGACAGTGATGCTAAGGATGATCCAACTGGGATTCCTATTTTAATTTGGTATAGGACTGATCACCCGATATTTTATTAGGCGGGGTGTCACATCTGAACTTCAAACGAAAGGTACACCCTTATGGATAAGGTGACTCAATGGTCTATTAATCTTCAAGACCCCCCAAATGAACCTCTTATAATATCCTGCCAAATCCAAGAAACTCCTAACCTACTAGGCATTGTGGGTTGTCCTCAATTAGAGAACTTAGCATGCAACTTATATCCCCTGGTATCTGCAAAAGAAACCATAATTTCTCTCCACGCTCCTCTTTCAATCACGAGTATATATGAATGTCATCAATAAACCGAATAACTAATTGATCTAAAAATGGTCAAAATACCCAATTCATCATATCCATGAACACTGTTGATGCATTGGCCATCCCTTATCCCATAACTCAGAACTCATGCGAACCATATTGCATAAAATATCCATTTTCATAATATCCTCCTTCGGAATACTGAACTAGTGATACCCTGAGCGTAAGTTAATCTTGCAAAAGAATAATGTGCCCCTCGACTAGTTGAATAAATCATCAATACGCGACAATGGGTAATTGTTTCCTATCATGAATTTATTAAACTACCCATAATCTATGCATCATCGGAGCGAACCATCTCTCTTCTTCACACATAATACTAGATCTCTACACGAAGATGTACTCATACACATTAACCCTTGACTCAATAGTTGTTGGATATAGTAACAAAACTCTTTCATATCTAACGAAACCATCTAATATGGTGCCCTCACAATGGATTTGGTACCCAACATTAAATATATATATAGAAATCTACATCCCTTATTAAAGGTAATGCTTGTACCTCCTCCAACACATTTGAAAACTCTTGGAGAAAAGGTATCCCATCTAACGACAAAGTGACCTCCTCGGATGAAATCATGTCAATATACTAGAAATCGGTGATGGAACCCCCTCGAGTCTAGGCATCTCTACTAACAGCATCTCATGGTCAAGAATAACAAATGCAATATCTTTCCCATTACAGTCCATTTATGCATGATCATTAACTAGTACATACCCTTTAAAATGTCATACGTAGCCATATTTAAAAACAACAATTCGGTAGAAAAACACAATGAACTAATATCAACTGCCACGCCTCTACTCATATGGTGTAAAGCATTACCCCTACCTGTTAGGGTATCCATGTGCAAAGATACATGCTCATTTATATCTACCAAACCCTAACACAAATGCAAAGGTATAATTAGCAAAAGAGTGTGATGCCTTCGTATCAAACAAAACTCGTGCATAACTATCATAAAAAAATACTCTCAATCACTTGAGGTTGTTCTCTCTAATCCACTTAATGAGTGTTATACAAACATCCATAATGAAGTTGAGTCCCTTATGCACCAGAGGTACTGCCAGAAGTAGTGTATCTAAAAGAGACTAATGCTTCCCCTGATGTCCTATATGGTCTCCCTTAAGATAATTACGATAAGAGTGACCCTATTTCCCATAATTATAGAATTTTACTCTAATGGAATGCTCCTAGACCCGACCATGTTATCGTTGTCCCTTGGTCGTATCACGATGCCTCGATCCTTAGCCCTATTATCCCTGACCCCTTTGACCCTGCTAGTTGTACTATCCCTGGACTTGGCGGCCTTGTCTCTAGCCACCCTGGCAACGAAAATCATCTTCTCCTCTAAAATGCTTCGGGGGTTTATCCCCCTGATTCACCCCTCTTTGAAAGTGTGGGCCTTCCTGTCCTCAGAACGAATTCCCTATCTCTATTGACTTCATACCTTGGTCATTACCTTCTTTCTTTTTTTTGGTTTCTTCTTGCTAAGAAAATCCCAGAAATCTTAGCAATGTCATAATATGGTGCCACTACCTGAGTAACGTAGTGCATGGTGGATTACTCATTAATATCCACCGGATCACCCATGGCAGGACTTTAACAAATCAATCTGTCTTTTTTGCCTTTGATCCTCCTATTTTTTAATCAAAGTGTATCATTCGAGTAAATTATTTACCATACTTGTGCTATCATTCTTCTTTAATCTGTCATACTTAGCTCTTAGCCTTCCTACTGCGATAGAGCTAAGTATTTAACTTCAAACTTCTCTCGGAACTAAGAAATAATTAAATGTGCTCAGTTCTCTTCGATGGTAAAATACTCCCACCATTGGATCCCTACAAGTCTGAAACTAGCTAACATCTGGTGTTGAATATCGATACATTCCCATAGGCATAAATATCGCTCGATGGCATAACTCCATTTTAGGGAAAAATAGTTCCACTAGATCCTGAGAACTCTGGTGGGGACCTTTTGTCAATGGAAGTACTAGCTTTCTCCCAGACGGATATAAAAGATTGGGCAGGCTCAGGTACTACCAAGAGTAGTGGTGATGGTGGTGGATGCTGATAATTCATGGATTCCATAATCGCAGTAATAGTCTATGGAATGCTAGAAGCTAAGTAGTTATATGTAATGGTAGGATCCTATCATGATGTGGTGGTTGGGGTAATTTCACATACTGCTAAATCAACACTAGCCACTAGTTGTGGTCAAACAACTCATCAGCATCATGAGATCGCCATTTGAAAGATAGTATGAGTACACATACAAAAATAGTTTACAATCATCTAAATGAGATAGATTGAATGTATCAAAGGATGCTACGCAGAAAATGACAGACTTACTCAAGATTCTTAGGACACTTGAATGCTCTAATACTAATTGTGACACCCCATAAAATTATATACTAGATTGATCATGCCTAATACAAACTGACAAGAATAAAAAAAATTGAATTTCATTATAATAATGAATGTAAATAAAACTAAATGCGTAAAAATAAATAACTAACATATAATAGGCATGAACCACATAAACTTTGATACCAAAACCAACATTGAGTAATGGAATCCTTACATACAATCATTGTCTACAAATACATGCCAAAACCAATATAAATTAGGAAATAACTCAAGGTCAAAAATCTAAATAAATGATAAAGCAATATAGAATATGAGCATGCAATCTCGACACCTATATCCTATAAGATCAGCAAGGGAGAGGAGATCAAGATTGGATCGGAAGTGAGGTTGCACTCGTGGCCAATGACTTAAAAATGTGAAAATGAGATGCTAACATCAAGTCTAACTATTATAATAATGTAATTGAATTTGGGTTAAAATATAGCTACACATCTTGCTCTCGTATTTTAGTTTTCTTTTATGATAACCCAAACCCAAACAACCTAAATATCACCCGTGTCTACTCCCGAGACCATATATTCCTTACGATCAAGTCTTTTACATCACTATAGACTTTTATGTAACAATTCCACTTCTCTTACTTTATATTTGTCCATTATATAATTTCATAGGGGAAAGTAGTATATAGATCTATATTCCCATAATACAAGTATGGTCCAATATATCTACCTCATAAAAAGGCCCCATTATAAGCCCGCACATAATGAAGGCCTATCTTATCACCTTCGGGCATTGATAGCGCGTACTAGGCATAGTTATAGGTTGTTGCGTACCTATAACCACTTAAGAATCTAGTAGGGGAAATCATTAAGCCCCCACACCAATTAAATAGATCAATTACCAAAGCTATATAAAAGGATCAGCCCACTAACCTTACACAGATACAATGAGAATTTCAGTACATAATGTTTGGGGTAAATATAAGCAAGTCAAAACGATCATTGATATCACATCAATGTATCAGTCTATATCAAATGCGTATGAATAAGGATATCTAATAAGAAGATTTTTGGGTATAGTCGTTGTTGTGCAAAAGTCACTCTCAAAATTCTCTTGAGTACCTACAAACTTGTCTAAAAATAATTCGTATTGTGGTAAGTACGAGTATCAATAACTTTCAAGGTGAAACAATTAATGTGAAAACGTGCAATTCCAATTTTTTTTATGAAAATATTATTTTTTTATATATATTTTTTTATTTTTAAAAACAATTTCAAGGGAAAAATTAACTAACAAATGCTAAAAATTATAAAATGACTAAAGAAAAAAGAATGTGCAACCGAGTGTGAAATATGTGAGAAGGTCAAGAGATGGGATTACACTACATTGTCAATTATTTTAATTTCTCAATTTATTAATTTAAAATATTTTGAGATAATATTAAATCGATAATCTAACTCTCGTTAAAATTATAAATTTAATGAAATCTTTTTCAGAAAATTAATTTAAAAATATCACACGATAAAAAATTAGGAATTATATTATTTTCAGAAAATTACCCGCTATGATCAATTTAATGAAAACAATAGCAATCCTTAAATTTTAACACCGAATTAATGTTCAAATATCGAAAAAACCTATCTCTAGTTCGATTCTTAAATTCAAACATCGATTCGTTCAATTAATTACTAACTCTCGTAACATAAATTAATTGGTGACAGTTAAAATTAATTTACCTATAAGTATAAAATTAATGAAACCAATTAATTAAATTAATATCATTCGTAGTGCATCCCACCCCTTGAACGGGTGCTTAGACAAGCATAATGAAACAATTAATCACAACCACAAACATGGAACAATAAATTGAAGAGTAGAGTAAGAAATACAATACACAAGAGTCTCCCTTTGAATTGATTCCTTGAATCGCGTTCATGCACGTGTGTCCCAATGTTTTCAAAAATCCAGCACTTGATCACATAAAAAAAAAACTAAACCTAAAATTTATTCTAGCACTAAACTAATTTTTTTTGAAATTTTTTTTATGTACCTACTATTTACATATTATACACCGTATTTTTCTCTCTCTATGTATCTCCTTTTTTTTGTTCTACGAGTCTTTTTATAAGCTTTTTTCCTTTCTTTTGATTGATAACCCACGTTGATGCCTTGTTGAGATATTGGTGGGATTTTGAGTTGCCAAGTCAAAGAAGATAAATGGAGTGAAATTGATTTCATCCGATTTTGGTGGGATATGGTAGCTGAATTGGGTTAGGGTATTGAGGTGTAGTTGTCTTGGGCTCGGGCTGTTCGTGGGTCTAGTTTTTCTAGCCGGATTTCGGTTTGGTTGGCCATGGAGGTCCGACCGGTTGGGGACCGAGTTTGATATGGGCTGGGGCGATCGGGTTTTAGGCGCAGGTTGGAATGGCAGGTAGTCGGAGATGGAGGGGTGCGACGGAGGTCGGGTTAAAAAGGGGTCGGCGCCGGAGTGGTTGTTGGAGTTCGCCGGAGCTGGCGCGCCGGAGTTGGGTTCCAGCGTCAGAGGTCCTAGATCGGGTTGGTGGGCGACGATCCGGGTCTCGGGTCAGGGAGCTGTTTCGGTTTTGGGGTTTCGCGTTTGTGGGTTAGAACCCTTTGGGTTGGTGGAGGTAGTCAGACCTGAGGGATCGGAGTTGGGTCAGTGCCGCTGGCGTGGCTGCTATCGCCGGTTTGTGGCTCGAGTTGGATCCTACTCCGGTCGGAGCTGGTGTATTACCGGCGCCGGAGTAGGGGGCAGAGGGTGTTGGTTGTTTGGGAAATGGCTATGGAGTTGTAATGGAGGATAGAGAAAGGGGGTGTTGGGGGTTGAAGAAGATGTAGGATGTGGTTAGGTGTATGGGATTAGTGTGAGGGTGAGGGTGATTGATGTGTATGTGAGTGTAGGGTGAGGTAAGGTGTGAGTGGGAGATATTTAGGGTGTGTGCTAGTGTATGGTGTTTACCCCTAAAAAAATTGACACCACTAAAAAAATATTTCTAAAACTAATAAAATAAAATTTTAAAATCTAATAAAACTAAAAAGTAACATCTCAAACTAATAAAAAAAATTGAAAATAAAAAAAATAAAAATAAAATTCTATTAAAACTAAAAAAATATAATTCTAATAAAATAAAACTAAAATAAATAAATAAATAAAAATATATAAAATAAAATTTAATAAAAATAAAAAAATAAATTCCTAAAAACTAATCCTAATAAAAATAAAATAAATATTAAAAATTAAAAACTAATAAAAGTCAACATCAAAATAAAGAAATAAAAAATAAATCTTAGAAAATTCTAAATAAATCCTAAAAATAAAATGACTAAAAATAAAAATCTAGAAAAATGATAAAAGTAAAACTCAACACACACCGGGCTCGGGGCGTAGGCTCGAATTTAGGTTAGGTTAAGGTTATGGGACTGGTTCGGGGCATTCAGAATACATCTCGGCATGCTCAAATTGGACTCGAGACTTCACGGTCTCTTTGATTTCTTCGATGCACGCTTTTGACCGTTTTTGAGTCGCAATTGTACTGATTTAGCATTATTTGTACTGCAACTGCATATTGCCCTGCAAAATAATAAAATACGAAGATAAGGCCCATTTTAATTGAAATGAGTGACTAAAATAAACATATTCGAGGCATAAATTATATACTTTTGGGTGCTTATCATACCACCCCCAAACAGAACATTGCTAGTCCTCGAGCAAAAATTAGAGAGAAAACAGAGATAAGTAACCAAAAGTGTGCCACTTTCGCAGGCACTGGCGATTGCACTTAGCATGTGCAACAAGCCGTTAAACCTGTAGGTTGCCCTAGAGGACGAGTGGTGTCTCATGAGGGTTTGTAGTGAATATACCCACAAAATTCGAAAACTTATTTAAATGCAGTTTTTGATTCGATGATGAAATGCTATACATCCCAACTTAAAAGGACATCAAGAAACACCGTATTCAACTATCAAAATAAGATATGAAATTACTTAATACCAAAAGCGCAATCCTTCCTAAAACTCAACATGTGTAGTGTGAAGTAATCTTAAGTATCATTAGAGTAATTCTATGATTGCCTTTATAGAATCAACGCTTTGACTTCAATTCTCACTGGATATATCTCTCTGAATCGAACTCTCTGAGAATTTGGAAAGTGTATCTCTCTAGTGTGTGAGGATGTGAGTAAATGTAAGCAATGTCAAACGTCTCACACACTTTATAAAAAAAAGAACGGATACATGAAAGAAATTTGATCTCATGAACGAATGCTAACCACTATGTCGAGAATGTCGAGTTATTCACCATATAATCTTCTCGTTTGCCCGAACACTTTACCAAGGGTGAAAATGAGGTTTCTGAAAGGTATGTAGGGATAATGAAATGAAGAATATGAATGATAGGGTTTTTGAGAAGAGTGTGACACACCTTGATTGACTATTGTCTTCATCTTTTGAACTTATGATCGCATCTTTCTTTTTCTACTTTTCTATTTTTATTTTCTTTCTTTGCTTGATTTTTTATTTATTTTTATTGCGATGCGTTCTTCTTTTCATAGCACAAATGAAGACAATTTACATGGAAAATTTCAAACACTCTTTTTCTCAAAAACGATGGAAATGATGGATGGTATTTGGGACATATGGATAAGGGTAATATGAAAAATGATAATGGGTGAATGATAATGTGATAAGGAAAATGGTATGTCTATGGAAAAATCGGTTCAGTACTCGGGACAAACTACGAGACACATGTTTCTTACAACTCGAAAGTAATGTCATTCTCAGTGATTAAGCCAAATTTGAAAAAATAATGAGATCATGCAACGACTAAATGTAGTACCCAAAGAAAGTTGAGTCAACTTGTGAATCGGAGATACATAAAAACCCTCAAAAAGGTGAAAGGCTCAAATCTCACGGGTTTAAGTCGCCACTAGTGATCTTTTAAGGCTTTCTTAAGAATATTGTTACTAACTTTTGATTGTAAAATGACTGTGCAATTTAGGAATTTATGGTGTAAGTACACTTTTAAGAAGTATTAATTAATTTAAGGTTAAAAGCGTAATTTTTGGGTCAAACACAGGTATTCCGAGATTTCTAAAAGAGGAATGATAGACAATTTTTGTCATAAAAATTTTAATTTAACTGCACAAAATGTTTAAAATCACTTGTTTCTGAAAATTTTCAAAAGAGGTATGATTTTGATAAATTTCCCACCCCCAAACAAAAGAGAACATCGTCCTCGATGTTTAAAACCATATATAAAAATGAAAAGCACAAGGGAGGAAAGATATTACCATAATGAACAACTGCACTCTAGAGAAAGATAGAACCTGAAGAACAAATGCGATAAAAAAACGTACAAGTCTGACGCGACTTAATATTTGTCTCAAAAGTGCGTACAATCTAGGCTCAAGTGCGTACAAGTCTGACGCGAATTAATTATGGCGAGTATGATTACAAACCGGAATAGTATAAATTGTGATAATTATAAGTTGGTACGAGAATACGATATGTACTACGATTAAACTACGGTATTACTAAGACGTGTGTTTACTTAGTATTGGTATATGAATTGTGTGTATGGCATACCTACCATACTGGCTATCATGGGAGGTTTGCATTCGCTTAGGGCCCTCTAATCCTTGTGTTGCCCGGATTTAGACTGGTTACCTCGATGAACATAGGTCAGAGAAAGACTTATTGGGATGTTAATAAGTCCGCTAATCGTGGGAGCGTAGGTATGTACGTGACCCATGTGATGTGACTGTGTTCTCCTCCACTATTTATGATTTGTGTTATCTGAACTATTCCTGAGAGATTCGGAATATGTGATCCTTATGTACGTGATGTACCGGGATGGATAACAGAGTATGTGTGCACCGCAGCTTATTTCTCGGGGTGCTTATATTGTATATTTATGATGTGAATAATATACACTTAATTAATGGGAACCTTCATGTTAATGTTGTGAATATAATTACGGTATTGCTTCGAGAAATATAGCGAGTTAACTGATAGTGATACATATATTGCATATTGAGCATCTGAGTTTACGTTAAACCCATACTTAATTACGAGCGTTATAATGTTAATAGAACCGAGTAATAAGGGTAGGACCTATTACAGTCTAGCTAGTTATGATGTCACTTAGCTAGTGGTTTATATCGTTGTAGATGGGTACTTAAGTTAGGAGTGCACACTTAGGCGAGAGGTGAGAAGATCATGTGAGTGCACGTCCTAGCATGTACTTTGCATTTAATGTTTTAAATGTTTTTAAAGCACTTGCAGGTTTTTAAAATATAACTCCACATTCGGGCTCTGACCCGTTTGCTTTTCAAATCTATTTTCTTTGTAAAACCATTTTAGGTGCCCAGCCACAAGGACACCAAGCATAGGATATTCATTCAAGTGACGAGCTGTAGCTGTTTGTGGAAGCTACAGGGATTTTCTTGTAGACGCTTCTATCACTTGGATTCCAGATTCATTATCTATCAGTTGTAGGGCATGTTGCCCATTTCTATTAGAGTTACATTTCCATTACAGTTTTCAGACTTTGGCATGTACTGTTTTAGTTTTCAGTTTAGTTGTTTCAGTTGTGGGATTGTGGTGAGGAGTTTTTCGTCCAGACTTTAATTACATTATGTGATGGTTATTCTTTTTACTTCAGTATGGTGTATGGTGTTGTTATTCTTTATTACACTTGTTGCATGTTAATCAGACTTAAATTAAAATTTGGCACTTACTTTTTAAATACTAGGTGGTTAGTAATCATAAAAATGTTTTCGACAGTGATGCTATTAACTGGACCAACTTGGCATTTTGAATTAATTTAATAAAGGAGTAGCTACCCGGTATTTAATTAGTCGGCGTGTCACAGGTGGTATCAGAGCATCAGGTTCTAGTGTCCTTTAGGATCTGACGGCTTATTATGTTTCCGCTAAGTTTCTTTGATATAGAGCCCTATATTTTAGGACTGTTGTACTCTTTTTGTGTATGCTTCGTTCTTCAACTATCTTAAGTTTATAAACAATGAACTTATAAACTTTGTTCTTATTTCAGATGCCTCCACGACGTGCACGACGAGTTCCCAGGGATGCAACGCCCGAACCCCAGCCCGCTCCAGTTCAGGGCATGATGAACGCCGCTGAGGTTGCAGCTATAGTAGCCCAAGAGGTAAATGCCGCCATTGTCGTTGTTCAGCAGGCACCACCTCAGGCGCCGGTTGCCGTGCCAGTACAGGCTAATGCATTCCCGTCTGCTTGGGAGCGTGTACGTGACGCTTTTCAGAAAGCGCATCCGCCAGAGTTTGCAGGTAGCTCAGATGTGGTAGTCTCGAGCCAGTGGAGGAAGGATATGCAGAGGCACTTAAGGATGTATGAGTGCACGGATGTCCAGAAGCAGGTGCTAGCTACTTTCAAGCTAGTTGGATCTGCCCTATAGTGGTGGGAGTCTATTACCACCATGGAGGAGAGGGATACTCTCACGATTCAGGAGTTCTGGGTGCGGTTCGACCGCAAGTACTTTCCGTCAGCTGTTCATACGAAAATGAGGAGGAGATTGATGAGTCTGAAGCAGGAAGGTAAGATTGTGGCCGAGTATGAGGCCGAGTTCACGAATCTGTTGAATATCGTTTCAGATGAGATACCAACAGAGAAGAAGAAGATTGAGAAGTTCACGGACGGGTTGACTTGGAGGATCCGTCAGCATCTGCTAGGGAATCTATCGTTGGCCACCTATTCTGATGTGGTTAACGCTGCATCGTTACACTGCCACGACCATCATTTTCATATGGCCGAAGGTAAGAGGTCGAGGGAGTCTAGCCATCAGGACAGGACTGGAGGACATGGTGCCAGCGGGGCACAATTTGGTCAGGGGCAGAGGCAGAATGAGCAGGGCTCCCAGCAGGGGGATAATAAGAGGTTCCGGTCAGGGAACTACAGACAGGGACAGGGAGGTTTCCGTCAGGGCCATCAGGGTCCAAACGGCCATCAGGGCCAACAGGGGCAGAATGGGCAGCAGTTTCACCAGGGCCAGCAGGGCCAAGGGAGGAATGGTAACGGCCACCAGGGCCGGGGACAGCAGGGACAGAGAGGAGGGAACTTCCCAGGGAAGTGCTTTGTTTGTGGAAAGACTAGCCATAAGCAACAAGATTGTCCTGATAGGGGCAGGGCCCCACAGCAACAGCAGCAAGGTGCTCGCCAGGAGCCACAGAGGCCTATGTTTCCCGCCGCTCTTCCCACACCACCACAGATGGCAGCATTGCCACCCATTCCAGCAGTCCCAGCTCAGCAGGGGCAGCTACAGTATGGACGTGTCTACAATGTCCACCAGGCTGCAGATCCACAGGCACCCCCCGCGATTGAGGGTACGTTTCCTATCCATGGAACTATGGGTCGGGTATTGTTTGATACGGGTGCTACACACTTTTTATAGCTACACACTTCGCGAAAGCTTTAGGATTGTTAGCCACGGCAGAGAGCACAGTGACGTGTGTCGACTCACCATTGGGGAGTGGGTCACTTATATTCTTTATATGCCGGGGAGTGGGGGTAGATATTGGTGGTTTGGTATTACCTGCAGACATGTTAGTATTAGATATGCATGTTCACGACGTGATTATTGGGATGGATTGGCTCGTAGCTTATAGGGCCATGATTGATTGCTTCAGCGGGAGCATTGTCTTTTCCATTCCGGGCCAAGAGATGTTTATAGTGGCGATGCCTCGCCCAGAGGGAGGATCGACCTCTCATCTGTATTACATTGAGGAGGATACCTCTAAGGAGGTAGTGATTCCTTTAGATTCTATTCCAGTAGTCAGGGAGTATTCGGATGTGTTTCAGGAGATACCAGGCTTACCCCCCAGTCGAGAGATAGACTTTGTTATAGATTTGCTATCGGGTACGAGACCTATAGCACGCGCACCGTACCGTATGGCTCTAGCTGAGATGAGGGAGTTACGGGATCAGATAGAGCAGCTGTTAGGCCAGGGCTTTATTCGCAGGAGTACCTCACCTTGGGGCGCTCCAGCTTTGTTTATAAAGAAGAGGGACGGTTCACTGAGATTGTGTGTAGACTACCGAGAGTTGAATAAGGTCACGATACGGAATAAGTATCCGTTGCCTTAAATCGATGACTTATTCGACCAGTTGAGAGGAGTTTCTTTCTTCTCGAAGATTGATTTGAGATCGGGATACCATCAGTTGCGTATCAGGGAGGAGGATGTCTCGAAGACTGCATTCTTGTCGAGATATGGTTCTTACGAGTTTCGGGTTATGCCTTTCGGTTTGACCAACGCTCCAGCAGTGTTTATGGACTTGATGAACAGAGTGTTCAGGGATTTCCTAGACCAGTTTGTCATTGTCCTCATTGATGATATTCTGGTTTACTCCCAGACAGAGGAGGAGCACGCCGAGCATTTGAGGCAGGTTTTGCAGACACTTCGTCAGAACGAGTTGTATGCAAAATATGAGAAGTGCGGGTTTTGGCTGAAGGAAGTCCAGTTTTTGGGACACATTATTTCCGACCAGGGAATATCTGTTGATCCGGGGAAGGTATCAGCGGTGAGGGAATGGGGACATCCCACGACACTAACGGAGATTCGTAGTTTCTTGGGTCTAGCAGGATACTATAGGAGGTTTATTCGGGGTTTCTCAGAGATAGCAGGTCCTTTAACACATCTGACTCGTAAGGGTGTGCCATACATCTGGAGTGACGCCTGTCAGTTGGCATTCGATGAATTGAAGGACAAATTAACCTCAGCACCTGTGTTAGCATTGCCGAGACCGGGAGTTGAGTATTTGGTTTACACCGATGCATCTTTGCAAGGGCTTGGAGGTGTATTACAGCAGGAGAGACAGGCCATAGCTTATGCTTCCCGTAAGCTTAAGCCTCATGAGAAGAATTACCCCACGCATGATTTGGAGTTGGTAGCTGTGGTAATTGCCCTACGAATTTGGAGGCACTATCTTTTGGGGGAGAAGTTCCAATTGTTCACGGACCACAAGTCCCTACAGTACCTATTCACGCAGAAGGAATTGAATATGCGGCAGCGTAGGTGGATTGAGTTTGTGAAGGACTACCAGTTCGACATCCAGTATCACCCAGGTAAGGCTAACGTGGTAGCAGACGCGTTGAGCCGTAGGCCAGCAGATGAGGTGGCAGAGGTGTGGAAGGCTAAGTGGAAGGAATTGGGACACCAGGATGCAGTGGCCCGATCTTTCATGTCTGTGATGACCGTTACACCACAGATTGTCACGAAGGTAGTACGGGCACAGGCCAATGACTCGTTCTGTCAGGAGCAGATAGTTCGATTACTAGCAGAGGGAGTCGAGTCCTATACCGTTAGCTCAGACGGGGGATTACGCTTCAATGGGAGATTGGTAGTTTCGGAAGGGGAGGAATTGCGACACGATGTGATGGTAGAATCGCACGGCTCACGGTTCGTGGTACATCCCGGAGGGGACAAAATGTACCAATACATGAGACGCCAGTATTGGTGGAGCGGTATGAAGAGAGATATCGCTGAGTTTGTTTCGAAATGCGCCACTTGTCAGCTTGTAAAAGTGGATCATCAGAGATCGGTAGGATTGCTACAACCATTGGAGGTCTCGGTGTGGATGTGGGAGAGCATATCCATGGACTTTATCACGGGGTTGCCTACGTCGCAGAGGGGTCACGACTCCGTTTGGTTAATTGTAGACAGGTTGTCCAAGGTCGCTCACTTTTTACCCGTAAGGACTGACTACACTACGGGACAGTATGCCCAGTTCTTCATTTCAGAGATTGTGAGACTTCACGGTGTGCCCCTAAATATCGTATCTGACAGAGACAAGATATTTGTTTCGAGGTTTTGGGAAAGTTTCCAGGAGGCCATGGGCACGGAATTGCGGTTGAGTACGCCTTATCATCTGCAGACCGATGGGCAGACCGAGCGCACAAATCAGATGTTGGAGGACATGCTATGCATGTGCATTATTGACTTTGGGGGTGGATGGGAACAATACCTTCCACTGGTGGAGTTTGCTTACAACAACTCCTATCAGTTCACTATTGGCATGGCTCCGTTTGAGGCATTGTACGGTAGGCCTTATCGTTCCCCAGCATGTTGGTTAGAGGCGGGGGACAACAAACTGCTTGGACCGGAAGTGATTCAGGATACTTCGGTAAGGATTGAGTTGATTCGGAGTCGCATTCGGGTAGCTCAAGACAGGCAGAAGAGTTATGCTGATGTGAAGAGATTTTTCAGGGAGTTCCATGTAGGGGACCAGGTTTTGCTTAGGGTATCTCCTGTGAAGGGGATTATGCGTTTCGGGAAGAAAGGGAAGTTTGCACCAAGGTATGTGGGGCCGTTTCCTATTATTGAGCGGATCGGACCGGTTGCGTATAGACTTGGACTACCGGAGCATTTGCATCGGATTCACGATGTGTTCCATATTTCCTCGCTGAGGAAATACCTTAGAGATAATCTGGCTCATTCTCACATTGCTGTGGAGGACATCGATCTCCAGCCGGATAGCTCCTACGAGGAGGGGCCGATTGCTATTTTGGACCGAAGCGAGAGGAAACCGCGGTCAAAGATAGTTCTGTTAGTGCGTGTTCAGTGGCGACATCACAATGTCGAGGAATCCACATGGGAGCGCGAGGATGAGATGTG
This sequence comes from Sambucus nigra, assembly GCA_949130495.1. Taxonomy (NCBI): domain Eukaryota; kingdom Viridiplantae; phylum Streptophyta; class Magnoliopsida; order Dipsacales; family Adoxaceae; genus Sambucus; species Sambucus nigra. Next base: position 545,826,348 of record OX422212.1, on the reverse strand, counting down.
CGAACGTTATCCAGAGTTGTTTTTAGCAGGTACTTTCTAGTTTTGAATTTCGGGACGAAATTCAGTTATTAGGGGGGGAGTATGTAATACCCCGTACTTTTGGCTATATTTATTTTTTTGGGATTAATTAATTAAATGCGTATTAATTGGAAATTAATCCGGGTTAAAAATACTAACGAGATGCGAGTTGGTATTTGATTATGTGCATATATGATTATATATGAATTTGGAATTATGAAATTTGTCGTGAGATTAATATACGGCAATTTGAGAATTTTATTGAGACGCGTGTGACCGCCGTGTCATGGTATATTATTTTAATTATAACAGTGATTTTTATTTCTATTATCCGTATGGTCGTTTTGAGTGCGCCAACGCGTCCGGAAGGGTCGAGATAGTCAGAAAACACTAGCCGGGCGTGTAGTTTGGATTCTGGGGTATTTTTAGGCCATACCGGCATCATAAAGGGTATTTTGGTAATTTCGTATTTTGGGAAATTAAAAGTGACTAAAATTGGTTAATTACATCTGATGTGGATTTGACCCACTAAGCCCCTAACCAACCCATATTAACCTAGAAGGCTACGTAGGTTATTAGAAGAGTTTTCAAAGTTCCCCAAATCAAACCCTAGCCATCTTAAGCCACCATTGGAGAAGAAGCTTGGAGAGAAGAAATTCTGCAGAAATCTTCACCAAACCAACATCAAAATCAGAAATCAAATCAAGGGAAGTGATTTAAATTACATTCCTTATGCAGTGAATGCTTCTTCCATGTTAGAAACCTTGATAATCAATCTTATATAAGAGTTAAAAGAAAACCCATGAAATTGGAAGTTATTATTTAATTTTGGGATAGGTTTGCGTGTAGAAACATTGTTTGAAGATTGAATTCAGAGATTTCATATTTATGTGATGTAAAAACGGATTAAAATCTTGGAAATTATGATGAGAAAAATCTAGGGTTTATGTTCTTGAAGAAGATTGGGGAAAAATGTAGAAACTTGTGATTTAATGATGTTTAGAATGTATTAAACCCTTTAAAGATGTTAGTATATCACCTTAGCATGTTTGAGGATGATTAGAGAACTTAATACATTGTTGGAACGAATTTCAGAAGAGATTTGAGGAGTAAAAATGGTGAAAAACGTAACTAAGAAAATCTGGGACGAAACTGGCAGGTCATTAGAAGCCCCTACCCAGGTCGTTCGAACGAGCTCGTTCGAACGAGCTTCTAACGAGTTGACCAGTCTCATCTAACGAGGGGTAGTTTCGTTCGATATCTCGTTCGAACGAGATATCATTAGAAGGTACAGTTCGTTCGAACGAACTGGATCTCGTTCGAACAGTCTCGTTCGAACGAGACTTCTAATGAGCTGACAGTTCAAACTCGTTCGAACAGTCTCGTTAGAACGAGACTTCTAACGAGTTGATAGTTTGGGCCTTTTTGGACTGTTTTGATTTTTGGAGTCCCGTAAACTTGTTCGAGGATATAGATAACATTCCGATGATGATGTAATGATAGAATTGGGACTTTTGAGTATTTATGAGAAGGAAATTATATACAAGTGAGTTATATTAGAGGGACGGTTTGGGTTGAGACGTGAGTGTCTACTACGACGTAAGAATTAATTATGGCGAGTATGATTACAAACCGGAATAGTATAAATTGTGATAATTATAAGTTGGTACGAGAATACGATATGTACTACGATTAAATTACGGTATTACTAAGACGTGTGTTTACTTAGTATTGGTATATGAATTGTGTGTATGACATACCTACCAGACTGGCTATCACGGGAGGTTTGCGTTCGCTTAGGCCCTCTAATCCTTGTGTTGCCCGGATTTAGACTGGTTACCTCGATGAACATAGGTCAGAGAAAGACTTATTGGGATGTTAATAAGTCCGCTGATCGTGGGAGCGTAGGTATGTACGTGACCCATGTGATGTGACTGTGTTCGCCTCCACTATTTGTGATTTGTGTTATCTGAACTATTCCTGAGAGATTCGGAATATGTGATCCTTATGTACGTGATGTACCGGGATGTATAGCAGAGTGTGTGTGCACCGCAACTTAGTTCTCGTGGTGCTTATATTGTATATTTATGATGTGAATAATATACACTTAATTAATGGGAACCTTCATGTTAATGTTGTGAATATAATTACGGTATTGCTTCGAGAAATATAGCGAGTTAACTGATAGTGATACATATATTGCATATTGAGCATCTGAGTTTACGTTAAACCCCTACTTAATTACGAGCGTTATAATGTTAATAGAACCGAGTAATAAGGGTAGGACCTATTACAGTCTAGCTAGTTATGATGTCACTTAGCTAGTGGTTTATATCGTTGTAGATGGGTACTTACGTTAGGAGTGCACACTTAGACGAGAGGTGAGAAGATCATGTGAGTGCACGCCCTAACATGTACTTTGCATTTAATGTTTTAAATGTTTTTAAAGCACTTGCAGGTTTTTAAAATATAACTCCACATTTGGGCTCTGACCCGTTTGCTTTTCAAATCTATTTTCTTTGTAAAACCATTTTAGGTGCCCAGCCACAAGGACACCAAGCATAGGATACTCATTCTGGTGACGAGCTGTAGCTGTTTGTGGAAGCTACAAGGATTTGCTTGTAGACGCTTCTATCACTTGGATTCCAGATTCATTATCTATCAGTTGTAGGGCATGTTGCCCATTTATATTAGAGTTACATTTCCATTACAGTTTTCAGACTTTGGCATGTACTGTTTTAGTTTTCAATTTAGTTGTTTCAGTTGTGGGATTGTGGTGAGGAGTTTTTCCTCCAGACTTTAATTACATTATGTGATGGTTATTCTTTTTACTTCAGTATGGTGTATGGTGTTGTTATTCTTTATTACACTTGTTGCATGTTAATCAGACTTAAATTAAAATTTGGCACTTACTTTTTAAATACTAGGTGGTTAGTAATCATAAAAATGTTTTCGACAGTGATGCTATTAACTGGACCAACTTGGCATTTTGAATTAATTTAATAAAGGAGTAGCTACCCGATATTTAATTAGTCGGGGTGTCACAAATATGTGCCTAAACACACCCCCTAACTTAGAACTTTGCGCGTCCCGAGCAATGTATATGAATCCTAACAAAAATTCTACTCTTGAAAATTCATTTATTAAAATAAAATTCCACTTTCGCAGGCACGCGATTGCATTTAGCGTATGCAACAAGCCTTTAAACCCCTAGGTTACCCTAGTAGGACGAGTTTTGTCTCGTGAGGGTTTGCAGTGAATATACCCACAAAATTCTTTATTGACTCAAATAAATATCAAAATACTTAAAAATTATACAATTTAAACTTTTCGAAAAATAATCACCATGAATTCATATTCAAATGTCTCAAACCATAGTGTGTGTGTGCAAAGCCATCAATTAAACCTCAAATTTCCACCGATTGAGCATTACGTTACTTTCCGAAAATTCATTTTGATTCAAATTCTTACGGATTGCACTCACAAACGAATCACGCGGATTGTGGCTATTTTCTCTCTGTATGCATGATATAAAGAGTAAATATAATGGACACAAATTCATGTATACAAAATTGAAAAGAAAGAAATATATGGTGAAAAGATCTCATCATCGGAGTACAGTTATTTGGAAATGGGAACATCACCTCAAATTCACACCATTTAATCTCTCTTATTATCTTTTCATGTCTTAGCTCTCCTTGCAGTAATTAATTTCGCAATTTGGACTCGGTTAGGACTTTTCTTGGGTTAAAAGGTGTAAAGGGTAAAAATGAGAATGCATGGGCTATTCGGAATTGGAAAATTTCCTTATGATGTCCATTAGTGCTTTTTTTTTCGGGCATTTGCTCATTTTTCTTTTCTTGCCTCCTTTTGTTTTGGCACAATTTGGACTTACTTGATGAATTTTCTCAATTTTCCCAATTTCGGGCTATTTGGGTTTTTCGGGTTATCAAACAAAAAGATAAATTTTATTAGGCTCAAATTGGGTTGCAAAAGGATAATTTTGTTTTTCGCAACTTTTTATGGCTAATATTTTTGGGTTAAACAAACGAGGGCCTACTTCATTGTCCAAATTGCTAATCACATTACTATATGCATCTCGAGATTAATTAAGTTTAGAGATATATTTAGCACGAATTTCGAGACAACATTTCACACATTTCCTATAACCTATCAAAACAAAGGATTGAGATCATCGACGACTTATTAAAACGCTGAAAAGAACTTTGAGTTAATCATAAACTTGGATTGATTTAAAAACTCATAAAAAATTGAAAGGCTCGAAATCTCACCGGGTTTGATCAATCTCCACACTTATTCGTTAAGTCGTCAATTTTCTTTCAATTTCCATCTTCGGTCAATTTTGACTTAGTGCATTTTGAATTATACAATTTGAGACTTTAAATAGAATAAAGGTGATATTTTTGAAAAATTTAAATTCCAATTTTTATTTATTTTGAAGAAAAATATTTTTGGTTTTTTCAAAATTTTTCAATTTTTTTTTAAATACACATATATATGAATATAAGCGAAGTTTTATGAATACGCACCTGTCATCCCCCCGAACTCAATGATTTGCATTGTCCTCAATCAAATGGATAAGAGAAATAAGGAAGACAACATGAAGAGTGCGATAAATAAAACAAGCAAATTATTAAATAGCAACAAGACACTATATAACACTTATACATGACTCAAAAATACAACAAAAATCACCCCATACGCGTCGGGGGTGCGAAGACCTCTCATCTCTCTCTATAAATCACCCGACCCTTGCACGGGGTACGATGCTCTCCTCGTCTGTCCCGTCTTACCATCATAAGTGAATAGACGGAACAAATTGGGCCCGTGCCCATAGATAAAGGAAAGACCGGGAGATGCATTATGATTAACCGGAAAAGGATCTTCTTGTTGTGTAGCACGTGGGTTGGTCTCTAAGTCGTACGAGATTTGAGTCGTATCTTCAAGTACCTCTGAAGACTCAAATGGTATGGGTGGAGGTTTGTTAAGGAGAAATGCATCAATGCTATTGTCCCACTCACTTTCGTTTAAATGACGAAATGAGGCCCAGAAAGATTGGACTTCAACATTTAGGCTTTCATCCACCTGTCCAAACTCCCGCTCAAACTCTGCTAGGCTCAACACCTCTAGCTCTCTCTCTTGCTTGGTGTCCTCAACCTGCCTTTCGTGCTCACTCGCCGAATGATAGGGTGGTGTGGGTGGGTTGATAGAGCCTCTCCCGACACACTCTAAATCGCCTCTTTCACTCTTGTTCATGGTCTCACTCGTGCTCTCGAATGCATTAACTAAACATACCTCCCCTACCTTGCTCTGAATATTGTAACCACTCCATTCACTGGGCGCAACACAACCTTCCCCTAATGGCTCTCCCTTGTAAGTTCTTTCTTGCTCGTGTGCTTCCCCCAAAAAATTCAACCCCCGCGGTTCCTCTTCATCATCCTCTCTCTTGGAATTATTAAAGATATTTGTGTCGAGGGTCATGTTCCCAAAAGTTAATTGCATACGCCCACTTCGGGTATTGATAAGAGCATTAGCAGTAGCTAAAAATGGACGGCCAAGGATAACGGGAACATGATTACTTGGGAGAACGGAGGATTCTTCGTCCCAAATGAAAAAATCCACCGGGAAGTAGAAAGTGTCTATTTGAACAATCACATCCTCAACAATTCCCCGAGGAAACTTCACAGAACGATCCGCGAGCTGGAGAGTCATTTTTGTGGGCTTAAGGGCCCCCAGTTCCAGTTTCGTATAGATGGAATAGGGCATAATGTTAACACTCGCCCCGAGATCTATTAGAGCTCTCTCAATTCGGTTCTTCCCCATGATACAAGAAATAGTGGGTCCACCCGGATCTTTATATTTTAATGGAAATTCACTCGACAAGACTGCGCTGACATTTTGGGCCAAAGAGACATTCTGGTTTACCTTTAGCTTGCGTTTCACTGTGAGTAAGTCTTTAATAAACTTAGCATACGCGGGAATTTTCTGTATAGTCTCGAGAAAAGGTAAATTGACTTTTACTTGCTTAAGGACTTCCAGAACTTCATCACGGGAGGTCGTTTTGGAGTGAGAGACCAATCGTTGAGGGTATGGGGCAGCGGTGGGGGTGATGGCCTTGGGTCCACTAGTGTTTTCCTCCTCCTCACTCTCAATTAAAGGGGCATCTTCGGCCTCTTTTGTGCCAGGCGAAACCTCTTTATCTTTAGATGCATTGCGTGAGGGAGGTGACAAATCAACTACTCTCCCAATATGGAGAGTGGTAATAGCGCTACATTGCTCTCGATGGTCGAGGGATGTAGTGCCAATACTGGTTTGTCCTTGGGGAGGGGGTATTTGGCCTTGAGCTGGGAATTTACCTTTCTCCTAAGTATTCACTGCAGATTGCAACGTAGAGATGCTAGTATGCATTTCAGCGAACATTCGATCATACTTAGCAGTGCTCTCCTTTTGGGATTGAATGAGGTGATTTATGTTGTCTTCAAGAGATCGCCTCGAAGGGGTAACATACGGACCAGGAGGTGGTGTCTGCAAAGGAGGTTGCATTGGAGGAGCCATATGCTGAAATTGAGGAGGGGTTTGTGGCAAAGTCACATGTGGATGAGGCACCATCCCCCCTTCTGGTTGTCCATAGTTGAAACCAGGATGATTCCTCCAAGATTGATTATATGCATTCCCTTGAGGTGCATTAAAATTTTCACGAAACCCTCCTATCGCCTCTACTTGCTCAGTGTACATTGCCTTGTAAGCAGGGATGGTAGGACATCCTTCGGTAGAATGACCAGCAGAACAAATGGCACACACTTTCTCCTTTCCTGTTTGCACGGGTCCAGCTCCTTCTCTTAATTTCACTTCAAGCATGTCTCTGAAATTCATCTTCAATTGGTCAAATTTATGATCTAACCAAGTGTCATTGTCCAAGTGATAAATACCGGACGCAGCAGGCAAGTTGGACACTTGTCGATTTCTATTTTGACTATTGGTGTAAGGACACAAATTTCCAATTGAGTCCATATATAATTTTGGCTCAATTCCTGACAAAAACATTTATTCATAGGATAGTATTTATTTGTAATATTCTCAAGCCTATGAAGTATGTATTGAAGGCGTAGCGGCAAAGAATTTAAAGCTTCATCAAAATGCCGGTTTGCGTGCCTCGTTTCTACGTCATCAACTAAGGTTCCATGCTCCCAAGGTATGAATGTAATTATATTTATATAGGAGCTTGGAACAATATGTATTGGGTGTTAGGTGTAATAAAAAACTGCATTTTATTTTCAGAAAGAATCAATTAGAACTTTAAAATAAGTATATAAAAGTTTCTGGGCCAAAATTGAATTTTATAAACTTTCTGGTCGTTCGTTAGAAATGTCGTTCGAACGAGTTTTTTCGTTCGAACCAGGTTTCGTTCGAACGAGTTTTTCGTTCGAACCAGTTTTCGTTCGAACGAGTTTGCCAACGACCCTAAACTGGTCAGTCGTTCGATATGTCGTTCGAACGAGTTTTTCGTTCTAACGAGGTATCTAACGAGATTCTAACGAGCCCAGGCTGGTCGCTCGTTAGAAGTCTCGTTCGAACGAGAGTCAAGTTCGTTCGAACGAGACGCCAGGGCGGGAACAGTTTTGAGCAGTTTTTGGCAGTTTTCTCCCACTTTCCCCACTTAGTTTTTAACCAACTTTTTCAAGACTTAATATGTGTGGGAAACACATTTTTCCAATTAACTTTTTCATTCCATATCCATCTCTTAGAGAGAGTTTGAGAGCTAATTTATTTAGGGAAAATGTTCATGTTTTTAGTGTTAATTTTTAAAGAAAAATTCATACACACTCTAGTTTACACCCAATAGTTGTTTATTCCAAGTTTCTATATTCATATTCTTTACTTGGAGTTTTGGCACCGGTTTTCTCTACCGAATTCAAAAAGAGACGTTTCGAGTTTGCTTCTACACCCCATCACAAAGAAGAAGAAGTTTGTTGCGATATTACTCACTTAGGGAAAGGCTCCAAGCTTGGGTGACGGTGACCATATAAAGTCCCATCGGTGGATTCTGAGACCGCGGTGGTGTTCCGAGGTTGTCTGCTAGGAAGAGGTGTCTACGAGAAGAAGCGTCGAGGCTTGAGAGGGATCGAGTCAGTCGTTGTAAGTCTATCTGTCTTGTAATTGTAATTCCATATCTAGTGGACTTGTGGCTAGGGCCGTCCGAGGTTGTTTCCCATCTTGGGTTTTTCCTCGTATATCTCGGCGTAGTGTGATATTGTTTATTTTATCTTGCTCAATAATTTAGAATCCATGCTTAGGATAATTTCAAAATAAAATTTGGTTTAATTTATCACACTCATTTAATTTGGGACTTATATTAAATATTGGGTAAATTAGGTTTATTCAAGTCATTTGCTAAAATTGGTTTCACCTAACTTTGGATAATTGTTAATTATGACTTAGGCAAATTCTAGGACTTGAGTTAATTAAAACTTCTTGTTGTTAATTTTTGGAAGTTGAACCATCACCTTTATAACGCTTCCGCATCATCTCTATTGAGTTTTTCAAAAAGGAAATTAAATTTTTTAATCGAGTGAATTATTTAAAACCCGGGGTTCCATACTTTTCAAATTGGTATCAGAGCCAAAAACGATAAATTATTTCGTTAAGATCTTTTTAATTTTTGGCTAAAATGGATTTTTCCCCATTTTCAAAATTTCCTATTTTCGATGGTTCAAACTACGCGTATTAGAAAGCGCGAATGAGATCGGCACTAAAATCTATCGACGAGAGAGTTTGGATGTCTGTTGTTAGCGGATACTCCCCACCAACTTACTTAGTTGAAAATGAACGTGTTCTCAAACCCGCCGATAGATGGACTGAAAATGAGTTTAAACTTGCTAATTTTAATTCCCGTGGTTTAAGTGCCTTGTTTAGCGCTGTCGCACCGGATGAATTCCGACGTATTATGACCTGTGAAACCGCTAAAGAAGCTTGGGATATTTTACAATTAACTCATGATGGAACTAGTGTCGTTAAAGCTTCAAAACTCCAAAACCTCACCACTCAATTTGAAACTATCAAAATGGATGAAAAAGAAACTTTTGATAAATTTTATGCTAGACTTTCTGACATTGTTAATTCATCCTTTAACTTGGGAGAGAAAATACCTGACGACCGTGTTGTAAAGAAAATTTTGAGGTCCCTACCCGATAGATTTATTCCTAAAGTGACCGTTTTAAATTCTTTACCCACTTTAGCCTCTACGAAATTAGAAGAGCTTGTAGGTGATTTACAAACCTATGAACTAGATATGTTTCCCTCTAAAACTGAAAAGAAAATTGAAAAGGGTGTTGCTTTAAAAGCCCGAAAAGAGGTCAAACAAGTAGTAGAGAGCGATAGTGAAAGTGACTCGGAAGATATGGCTTTGTTTGCTCGCAAATTTAGAAAATTTCTTAAATTTAACAAAGATAAATTTAAAAATGATTTTAAGAAATCTGATTCTTCTAAACATGATAAAAGCGAGAAGATTTCTAAAGCCGAGAGGATCCCTAAACCTAGTAATGACAATTTAGATAGGGACGAGTCTAACAAGTGTTTTGGTTGTGAAGGTTATGGCCATCGAGCTTATGAGTGCCCCACTAAACTAAGGAAAGAGGGTAAACGACCCACTGCATATAATGCAACCCTTAGTGATAGTGATAAGGAAGAAAAGCCCGATTCCCCCACTAAGAAAAAATTTGTGGCTTTTATGGCTAGTCATGTGAGTGATAATGAGAACTCATCGTTTGATGACATGATAGCACATGCCACTTCCAAGGTCATTGTTCATGATTCCCTTGTTTTTAATGATAGTGAGAGTGGAGAAGAAAGAGAGAGTGAAAATGAAGAAGAGGTTGATGTGAGTGAACTTCAAAATGCTTTTCATGAATTATATAAAGAATCTATTAATTTGAAAAGAACTAATTTGAAGTTAGAATCTTGTTTAAGAAAGAGTGTCAAGGTCGTTGATGATAGTGCCTTAATAGAAGACCTTAGGACTCATGTGAGGACTCTTCAAGAGAAGCTTGATTATGTAGAAGGCGAAAGAGATAGCCTTAGGGGTTTAATGGAATCCTTGAAAAAGGAGCTTCTTGCTTTTGAAGAGCGAAATGTTTTACTAGAATCTAACATTGCTGAATTGGAAAATAAATTAAAAGATTCTAGTAATGTCAAATTTGATTTGGAATGTCGTTCTGAAAAACTAGATAAAATGTTAGGAACGGTCCAAATTAAAAATGACACTTGTGGTTTAGGCTTCAATCCTTGTAATGAATTTACTCATAATGCCCAAACCAATGTTTTAGGAGAATCAACTAGGAATACTTTTAAAGATCACTCCTTAAGTAAATCTTTTCGACATGTTCTCACTTGTACACATTGTGGTCGACAAGGTCATCTTAGGAAATTTTGTTTAGATCTTAAACGAATTCCTAGAAAACCCCATAGTAAAGTAACCACGGTAGTTAACGTTCCTACACCCCAAAATAGTCATTCCTCATTAATTTGGGTTAGGAAATCCGACTTGGTTGCCTTACAAAATAGGGTTGTTGATTCTCATTTACTTTCACATCCTTCCTCCCTTGCTAAATCTAAAGGATGAATGTGTTAGTGTTTGCATACTTTAGCGTTTGTACTTTATGTCATATTCACATGCTAAATGTATGCTTGTTTTAGTCATTTTCTAGTCATCGCCTTATTTCATATCCCATGCTAGAAATCATGACTTGTTTATCTTTTTGTATTATATTTTGTGTTTGTATTAATTGAAAAATATAAAAAGATTTTTGTTTATCATTTGTGTTTTATTTATTTCATTTAAGCTTAATGAAAAATACAAATGATTTTTTGTTTGTCCTTTTGAGTAAATATTTTTTTTTTGATTAAAAATGTTAAAAACTCAAAAAGATTTTGTTTTGTGTGTATTTTTGTTTGACACACTTTATGTGGCATATATTTGTGTTTGAATCCTATCGTTTACGCTCCCATGTGGCTAGAACTTTTGGTGTAGATTTTCAATCCTTAAAATGTTCTTTACCATGTTTTATATGGAGTAGTTGGATTTTGTATTGTTTAAATGGATTCTATTTCTATATGCCTCCTTTCACACATGCACGAGCTTTTTTGAAATTTTAATGTCACATGTTATATTTGAGCTTTTTGAGGTGTTCTCCTATCAATCTAGTCATCTACATATCTATGACCTAGGAGGACTAGTGCATGTCAAAATCCGTTGCATGTGAGATTTGTGTGAAAAATGAAAACATGATAAATCTAAATGTGCACGGGGAAGGGCTCCGAAAGGATGAATTAAATCCTTTGCGATAGTAAGCCACCGTTGATTGGATCTAAAAGAAATATGTGATTCAAAGGCCTAAAAATAGAATATTTGGCATTAAACAGAAAGCAATTGCCAAGTCCTATGTTTGTATGATATATTCATTCAAAAACAAAAGAATATATATGCTCATTGAGGGAGAATTGGATGGTATATCAACGGTTTTCACAATGTCCGTTTATCCTAGTTGTCTTTAATGTCATGACTCTATTTGGTTTGTAGAATCATCATCATGCTAGGCTTGTATGCATTGTGTATGTTTGTTCATTGAGTTCAATCTATATTGTCACATGAGGCTATATTTCAATGTGATGAAGTTTGCAATCAAATGAGAACTCCGTGAACGTTTATTAAGTGTTTGGGTCTAAATTTAATTGTTGCTAGTACACACCCCTACACTTCCGTTTCCATATGCCACATTTTTGCCATACGAGTGTGCAAACTTATTGTATTTTGTGTCATGTGTGTGTTTATATCTATATATATATGTAAGTGCTCTATTGGTATATTTTTAGTATCTATATATATGATATTTGTTTGGTCTTTGCCTTGCTTTTATTGCCCATATGCTGTCATGTCTTTTCTTTAAGCTTCCACATGCTGTTTATTAGTTCTTTATCCTTTGCCTATTCCTGAACAAAAAGGGGGAGAATGATGATAGCGGGAGAAATGGTATCTAATCCTATTATTATCGTATCTTCGTTTGGGGGAGATTTATCTTAGGGGGAGACGTCTTTCTAAGTAGGTCATGTATTTGATAAATGGGAGAATTAATTTAGGGGGAATAATTTAATTAATTGCATTTTATATTTCGATATTCCCTATGCATTTGATGAGTTTGCTTAAGTGTGCAGGTATTCTACTAAAGCAGCATTGTTTAATGGCAAAGCGTTTGATCCTTGGATTGAGTCAAGATTGGGCGGGTTATGTTTTGAGTCTAGTAGAGCTTGACGGCCCTTTAGGATTTTTTGTTTGGTTTTTGTCCCGGAATAGCCAAAGGGGGAGATTTGTAAGGACACAAATTTCCAATTAAGTGCATATATAGTTTTGGCTCAATTCCGGAAAAAAACATTTATTCATAGTATAGTATTTATTGGTAATATTCTCAAGCCTATGAAGTATGTATTGAAGACGTAGCGGCAAAGAATTTAAAGCTTCATCAAAATGCCGGTTTGCGTGCCTCGTTTCTACGTCATCAACTAAGGTTCCATGCTCCCAAGGTATGAATGTAATTATATTTATATAGGAGCTTGGAACAATATGTGTTGGGTGTTAGGTGTAATAAAAAACTGCATTTTATTTTCAGAAAGAATCAATTAGAACTTTAAAATAAGTATATAAAAGTTTCTGGGCCAAAATTGAATTTTATAAACTTTCTGGTCGTTCGTTAGAAATGTCGTTCGAACGAGTTTTTTCGTTCGAACCAGGTTTCGTTCGAACGAGTTTTTCGTTCGAACCATTTTTCGTTCGAACGAGTTTGCCAACGACCCTAAACTGGTCAGTCGTTCGATATGTCGTTCGAACGAGTTTTTCGTTCTAACGAGCCCAGGCTGGTCGCTCGTTAGAAGTCTCGTTCGAACGAGAGTCAAGTTCGTTCGAACGAGACGCCAGGGCGGGAACAGTTTTGAGCAGTTTTTGGCAGTTTTCTCCCACTTTCCCCACTTGGTTTTTAACCAACTTTTTCAAGACTTAATATGTGTGGGAAACACATTTTTCCAATTAACTTTTCCATTCCATATCCATCTCTTAGAGAGAGTTTGAGAGCTAATTTATTTAGGGAAAATGTTCATGTTTTGAGTGTTAATTTTTAAAGAAAAATTCATACACACTCTAGTTTACACCCAATAGTTGTTTATTCCAAGTTTCTATATTCATATTCTTTACTTGGAGTTTTGGCACCGGTTTTCTCTACCGAATTCAAAAAGAGACGTTTCGGGTTTGCTTCTACACCCCATCACAAAGAAGAAGAAGTTTGTTGCGATATTACTCACTTGGGGAAAGGCTCCAAGCTTGGGTGACGGTGACCATATAAAGTCCCATCGGTGGATTCCGAGACCGCGGTGGTGTTCCGAGATTGTCCGCTAGGAAGAGGTGTCTACGAGAAGAAGCGTCGAGGCTTGAGAAGGATCGAGTCAGTCGTTGTAAGTCTATCTGTCTTGTAATTGTAATTCCGTATCTAGTGGACTTATGGCTAGGGCCGTCCGAGGTTGTTTCCCGTCTTGGGTTTTTCCTCGTACATCTCGGCGTAGTGTGATATTGTTTATTTTATCTTGCTCAATAATTTAGAATCCATGCTTAGGATAATTTCAAGATAAAATTTGGTTTAATTTATCACACTCATTTAATTTGGGACTTATATTAAATATTGGGTAAATTAGGTTTATTCAAGTCATTTGCTAAAATTGGTTTCGCCTAACTTTGGATAATTGTTAATTATGACTTAGGCAAATTCTAGGACTTAAGTTAATTAAAACTTGTTGTTGTTAATTTTTGGAAGTTGAACCATCACCTTTATAACGCTTCCGCATCATCTCTATTGAGTTTTTCAAAAAGGAAATTAAATTTTTTAATCGAGTGAATTATTTAAAACCCGGGGTTCCATACTTTTCAATTGGGATCAGAAGTATCCCATGCTTGGGTAGTTTCTGCCACATATTTCAAATGAGCCTCAGCATCGCTCGTACTTAACTCCCAAAAAGGTCTCTCACACATGGTTTGAACAAGTTGTTTAGATGCTACAGTAAGGCCTTGATGGAAAAATGAAATCAGATGATGAGGTTCAAAACCATGATGGGGGCACGCATTAACTAACTCCTGATATCTCTCCCAACACTTATCAAAAGCCTCATTCTCATTTTGACGAAAAGCTTAGATTTGGGCTTTAACAGAATTGGTTTTGTGTTGTGGAAAAAATTTTGAGATAAACTTGTTTTGCATATCTCTCCAGGATAAAACAAAATTTGGGGGCAAGGACCATAACCAAGTTTTAGCTTTATCCTTTAAGGAAAAAGGAAAGAGCTTCAACTGGATTACCTCTTGTGGACAAGCTTGGTCTCCAAATGTCTCACACGTATCTTCGAATTCTCGAATATGGAGATATGGTTTTTACGAATCCATCCTATGAAATGTAGGAAGAATTTGGATCATTCCATTCCGAAAGTGGAACTGACCGGCATTATACGGGAGTAAAATGCAACCAGGGGTAACAGTTCTCTCCGGAAATAAAAGATCTTTCATGGGTTGATATGGTACATCATCCTCTCCAGCACCAACACCGACACTGCCATGATCCGACATATCGCTACCGAAAGGCTCAGAATTCTCACTCCCGGTTTGACTCAATGAACGACAGGTGATGGAATTATTAGGTGAAGAAGGTGGGACCCAAAAACGAGGAGACTCAGAATTTTCAGAACTGGCTTCGGCAATAGGATTTTCGTGAACTTGGGTGGGAGATAAATTCTGCATATAAGCACATAAGAGATGAAATTATTATTTTTTTGTTGTTGAAATCACTTGTAGATAAAAATAACTTTCTTGAAAATTTAACAATTTCAATCCTCGGCAACGGCGCCAAAAACTTGACGCGACTTAATATTTGTCTCAAAAGTGCGTACAATCTAGGCTCAAGTGCAAGCCTGTCGCTCAAGTAATAAACCCGATAAGTCGGGATCGTATCCACAGGGATCAAGTTTTCCAAATCGTAATCAGAAAAGTTATTAAACCTTGAAATGATTTCTTAAAAGAAATAGAAAAGATGATTAATGATTGGGAAAATTTCTACTGAAATAAAAATTTACTTAAGGAAAACAAATTGAAAATTGAGAAAACAAATTTAGATCTGACAAATGGGAGAAAATCGGGTAGGGTACAATCCCTCAATCCTTAACAAATTATCCTATAGAATACTAGAAATATAAATTAAAATTCTCGACTAAATCCAGTCTTTATAGATTCTAAGCATTACATATATGAGGTTCAAGCCCGCATCATATGAAATCAAAGATAAATATAAAGCGGTGAACGACAAATTATACATACAAAGCATTCTTAAACATCTCAAGTACCTAGGGTAAGAGAGATTAAAAGATTTGATAGTGTATATATGATTTTCATTCACGATTCAATCAATATTTTCATTTATTTTCTATTTTCCATACAAATAATTTGCCTTTGGATTGAGTTCATGTACCCCAACCCTTGGGAATTTAGCTACACATGATTCGATTAAAGAACAAATTCATACACAAAATTATGGATCTACAAAACATGGTAAATAATTTGCAAGTAATAAAATAAGAGAATGGAAAGAGTTTACTTGAATTCAGCAACAAGGAATTTAGATTCAGAATACAAACTAGGGTTCATACAACTCTTGAGGAAATTGGAGATTTAACCTAGAAATTTGACCTAAAAACTCTCTCTAGAACTCTTAACCTAGCCTCCTAAAACTTGATAAAAAAACTCCCCTTTGAATGAATTAGGGCTTGGGCTTTTATAGCACGAATTTAACACGAATTAGACAGCCAATAGTGCTTGTGGAACAAGTTTCATCAGTTGCACACGCCAAAAATCTGCATTAATTAGTGCCAGAAATCTGTACAGCCGGACCGGTTCGGTTTCCACCCGGATCGGTTCTTTTTTTCTGACCGGATCGGTCCTGTTCCATCCGGATCCATCCTGTTTTTCTGGTTCATTTCTCTTCATTATCGCGCAACTTCAAAACCTCGTAACTTCTTCACCGTAGCTCGGATTGAGGTCCCTTTCTTCCAGTGTTCTTGTAATTTAGAGCTCCTCAACTTTCTAGTTGGCCCCACCTCCGGACTAAGGCTGAAAAATTATGAAAATGCCCTTCAACTCTCCATTTCTTGGTTTCTTTCACTGTTTTGAGTTTTCCTTAGCACTAACTTGCATGAAATACCTGTAAAACACATGAGAAATACACAAAACAAGAAATACTTGCCAAAAGGGGTTAGTAGAATACATTTGAGACAAATCCAAGCTACTTACACTGCACGGGATCATAAAAATACTGAAATTAAGGGGATAAATGTGAAGAATATGTGCCTAAACACACCCCCTAACTTAGAACTTTGCGCGTCCCGAGCAATGTAAATGAAATTAGTTTAAAGTTCAACTGTTGAAAATTCCTTTATTAAAATAAAATTCCACTTTCGCAGGCAAGCGATTGCATTGAGCATATGCAATAAGCCTTTAAACCCCTAGGTTATCCTAGTAGGACGAGTTTTGTCTCGTGAGGGTTTGCATTGAATATACCCACAAAATTCTTTATTGACTCAAATAATATCAAAATATTTAAAAATTGTACAATTTAAAATTTTTGAAAAATAATCACCATCAACTCATATTCAATTGTCTCAAACCATAGTGTGTGTGCAAAGCCATCAATTAAACCTCAAATTTCCACCGATTGAGCATTACGTTACTTTTCGAAAATTCGTTTTGATTCAAATTCTTACGGAATGCTCTCACAAATGAATCACTCGGATTGTGGCTATTCTCACGGTATGCATGATATAAAGAGTAAATATAATGGACACAAATTCATGCATACAAAATTGAAAAGAAGGAAATTTATGGTGAAAAGATCTCATCATCGGAGTACGGTTATTAGGAAACAGGAACATCACCTCTAGTTCACACCATTTTAATCTCTTATATTATCTTTTCATGACTTAGCTCTCCACGTGGTAACCAATTTCGCCATTCGGACTCAGTTAGGACTTTTCGGGTTAAAAGGTGTAAAGGGTAAAAATGGTAATGGACGGAATGTTCGGAATTGGAAAATGTCCTTACGATGTCCGTTTGTGCTTTTTCGGGCATTTGCTCATTTTTCTCTTTCTTTTTCAATTTTCATTTTTTCATTTTTTTTTTCTTTTCTTGCTATTTTTGTTGAGCATATCAATTTTTTTTCTCCTTGCCCCTTTTTGTTGCACAATTTGGACTTACTTGATGAATTTTCTCAATTTTCACAAGTCTGGGCTATTTGGGTTTTTTGGGTTGTCAAACGAAAGGGAAATATTTTATTAGGCTCAAAGTGGGTTGCAAAGGGATAATTTCGTTTTTCACAACTTTTTATGGCCAATATTTTTGGGTTAAACAAAAGAGGGCCTACTCCATTGTCCAAATTGCTAATCACATTACCATATGCATCTCGAGAATAATTAAGTTTAGAGATATATTTAGCACGAATTTCGAGACAACATTTCACACATTTCCCATAACCGATCGAAACAAAGGATTGAGATCATCAACGACTTATTAAAACGCTAAAAAGAACTTTGAGTTAATCATAAACTCGGATTGATTTACAAACTCATAAAAAAGTGAAAGGCTCAAAATCTCACCGGGTTTGATCAATCTCCACACTTATTCGTTAAGTCGTCAATTTTTCTTTCAATTTCCATCTTTGGTCAATTTCGGCATAGTGCATTTTGATTGTTAACAATTTGAGACTTTAAATAAAATAAAGGTGATATTTTTGAAAAATTTAAATTCCAATTTTTATTTATTTTGAAGAAAAATATTTTTGGCTTTTGAACATTTTTTAATTTTATTATTATTATTATTTTTTTTAAAAACACACTTGGAAAGAACATGCGATCGAATCAATGAATCTAAACAATAAATGGGAAGAATATCCCTCACCCCCTAACTTAAATGTTGCATTGTCCTCAATGCGAATCAAGAACACAACATAAAGAGAGGAAAAGAAAGATATTACCCAAATGGAGCGATCTCCGATGAGTGCGAGTCCATTGAATCTAAAAAACATGTTAGAGCCAAGCATAATAAAAATAATAACAAAAACTTTAACTAATGACACTACACTATTAAAAAAGGAAAGAAAAAGAAAAAGAAAAAAAACTAATTATGTACAACCTACGATTTGAACTTCTAATAACTCATACACTAGAAGTCGAAAAAGTTGAGGGTCCACCCAAAATACAATTTGACTTTGAGGGATTAATGGTGTACCATCACTATAAAGCATGCCTCCCGAAAAATAAGAATTCTGTTTGAAAAACGGAAGGCATGTGCAAATTTTAAAAAATGCACCATCACCAATTAAAAAATTTAGGGGGATAATGAGGGATTTGAGTGTACAGGGGGACAAGTACCATTGGGATCCAAGAAAAATAGAATCACTTCCCAAAGATTTTTCAAGTAGTATGGGAAGCGGAGAATACAAACTAAAAGAGTCCATCTTGGAAAATAATTCAAGTATAGAGTCCTTGTCCTCAAAATCTTCTCCCTCAAAATTTTCAATTGGATCTGGTGGAGTGACACGTCTAAGTGTATGGCCCATAATATGAAGCATCTCAAAATAACATTCCCATACAATAAGCGGATCAACATCCTCAAGACATTCATCCAGTTCTTGCGATGGATTTAATGGTTCGATAATAGTGGGGACACAAGGAGACAAATGATCCTCAAGCTTAGTAGATTTTGCAATATTTATAATAGGTTGAGATTCAAAAGAACTTGGATCACTCTCAATGATTTCATTCTCAAAAGTATTAGGTGAAGCGCAAGTCTCGACCTTTTCTAAGTTGTCCAAATAATCATTCAACTCCTTGCAAGTTGCTATAATTTTCGACTCGAGAACAACACGGTCATCAGATTGCTTTTTTATATCAAGCAAGAGTTCTTCCAAAGTAGGCTTCCTTGGTTCTAGCACCTCGAATTCCTCATTTGGTTGAAAACTTACTTCATCTTCAAAACTATCAGAAAAAAAAATCCTCATTGGGTTCAAATAATGCATCTAACTCTTGCTCCCAATAACGATTTTTTTCCCGATATTCTTTTTCAAGTCTTTCTTCTTCAAGCAATTGATTTTGATAAATTTGGAGTTTCTCAGCACTAGGCTTGTATTTAATATAATCATCTTTAGTGATATTGATCCAATGGTCATAAGTCTTGAGTGCCTCCTCCTCCTCACTATTAGCATAACAATTAAAGCCACCAAAAGAGTTAAAATAAGACATTTCAAAGTGGGCAATTCAAAAACGTGACACACATTTTTCTTTTGTTATTTATTTATTATTATTATTTTTTTTTACGAAGCAGTAAGTCAATTATAATCTATAACAAACACTCCCCGGCAACGGCGCCATTTTGATCGAGTGGAAAACCGAGCGTCCGTGTAATACGCTAGTCGTTGTTATTGGCTTTTAACCTCAATAAAAAAAAACCTAAACTTTTAACTACAGTTTTATGGAGTATAGTAGTAAGTCTGGGTATCGAATCCACAGGGAATGTTTTATAGAATTTAATTGATTTATTACTTCTAAAATAAAAGTGAAAAAGATGATGATGGTTGCCAAGGGAAATAAGTTGGAACAATTTTATAAAACTAATTAAAATGAATGAGGAAATAGGTTGGAATACAATCCCCCAATCCCTAGTAATTACCCATTAGAATACTAGAATTGTAAATTATAAATTTGAATGAATCCAGTCTTTATAGATCCTAAGCATTACATATATGAGGTTCAAGCCCGCATCATATGAAATCAAAGATAAATATAAAGCAGTGCTAAATAATTACACGCACATCATATTCTTAAATATCCCAAGTACCTAGGGCAAGAGAGATTAAAAGATCTAGGATGATTGTGAACTTATCTTACACGATTCTTTCAAATTTAAATTTAAATTCTATTTCCTACGTAGATAAATTACACCGGGATGGGTTCATGCATCCCAACCCTTAAAAATTAGCTAAACATGATGAAAACAAAAGAAAACTCTAACAAACATTGTTAACAATTCGCAAAACAATTGAGAATTGAATGGAAAAATAAAATAGAGAATAGAAATTGATACTTGTATTTAGCAAGAGGAGAAATAGATGAATTTGAATCCAGCAAAACTTCTTCTTCAAACTTACAACTAGGGTTTATGAAAACTTCTACCAAAGAAAACTACAATCTAACTTTCTCTCTCTAATCCTACTCCTACAACTTGATAAAAACCACCTAAAGATAGAACCTGAAGAACAAATGAGATAAAAAAAAGTACAAGTCTATAAAGCATGTGAAAAATCACTGGGTGGTGTGAAACACCACCCCTAAACAGGATAAGACTCGTACTCAAAAATAGTAAACGACGGGTTGCCTCCCGGTAGCACTAAGTTTAACGTCTTCAGCCAAACCGAACCAATCTCACCCTAAAGATAAGAGCTATGAAAGTATGGGGTGGCAGAAAAAATTGGGTGATGAGAATCACCCCCAAACAAGACTGAAGCGTCAGTATTGTTGGATAAAGGCGAAATATGGTCAATGCACTTGTATAGAGAACTGCATAACTCGATGCAAAGCATCGGTGGACCAGGGGTGGTGGGTAGGAGTGTAAGACAAAGAAGGGAAAGGGTGAGGGTGAATAGGCACCGATCACGGGCCTTATTGAGCGTAACGGTGAGGGAAACAAGGGACCTATAGGAATGGTGCTCAAGTTGGTGGGGGAGGCAATATGGTTTGGAATTAATAATGTGGTGGGACTCAGAGAAAGTGCACGATCGTTCTATAAATGGACGATGATAATGGTCGCGTCGTGACACGCCAGGGAGCTGTCGATGAAAAAAATCAACACCACAAGAGAGTGGCGGGCATAGAATAACAAGCTCGGTGTCACGGAAGTGGAGAGTATCAAGAATACTCACATAGATAGTGATGTCGATGAAAAATGCACAAATGTTAGTTAATTTTTTCCTTGAAATTGTTTTTAAATATATATATATATATATATATATATATATATATATATATATATAATATTTTCATAAAAAAAAATTGGAATTGCACGTTTTCACATTAATTGTTTCACCTTGAAAGTTGGATTGATTCCCGTACTTACCGCAATATGAGTTATTTTTAGACAAGTTTTGTAGGTACTCAAGGAAATTTTTAGAGTGGTTTTTGCACAACAACGACTATACCCAAAAAGCTTCTTATCAAATGGCACCGTTGTCGGGGATGGAGGGGTGCGACGGAGGTCGGGTTAAAAAGGGGTCGGCGCCGGATTGGTTGTTGGAGTTTGCCGGAGCTGGCGCGCCGGAGTTGGGTTCCAACATCAGAGGTGCTAGATCGGGTTGGTGGGCGACGATCCGGGTCTCAGGTCAGGGAGCTATTTCGGTTTTGGGGTTTTGCGTTTGTGGGTTAGAACCCTTTGGGTTGGTGGAGGTAGTCAGACCTGAGGGATTGGAGTTGGGTCAGTGACGCCGGCGTGACTGCTATCGCCGGTTTGTGGCTCGGGTTAGATCCTACTCCGGTCGGAGCTGGTGTATTACTGACGCCGGAGTAGGGGTTAGAGGGTGTTGGTTGTTTGGGAAATGGCTATGGAGTTGTAATGGAGGAGAGAGAAAGGGGTGATAGGGGTTGAAGAAGATGTAGGGTGATGTAGGATGTGGTTATGTGTATGGGATTAGTGTGAGGGTGAGGATGAGGGTGATTGGTGTGTATGTGAGTGTAGGGTGAGGTAAGATGTGAGTGGGAGATATTTAGGGTGTGTGCTAGTGTATGGTGTTATAGTGTGTGTGTGTGTTTCATTCGTACCCCTAAAAAAATTGACACCACTAAAAAAATATAACTAAAACTAATCAAATAAAATTTTAAAATCTAATAAAACTAAAAACTAACATCTCAAACTAATAAAAAAAATTGAAAATAAAAAGAAATAAAATAAAACTCTATTAAAACTAAAAAAATATAATCCTAAGAAAATAAAACTAAAATAAATAAATAAATAAAAATATATAAAATAAAATCTAATAAAACTAAAAAATATAAATTCCTAAAAACTAATTCTAATAAAAATAAAATAAATGTTAAAAATTAAAAACTAATAAAAGTCAACAACAAAATAAAGAAATAGAAAAATAGAAAATAAATCCTAGAAAATTCTAAATAAATCTAAATAAATCCTAAAAATAAAATCACTAAAAATAAAAATCTAGAAAAATGATAAAAGTATAAACTCAACACACACCGGGCTCGGGTTTAGGTTTGGGCTCGGTGTAGGCTCGGATTTAGGTTAGGTTAAGGTTACGGGACTGGTTCGGGGCATTCGGAATACATCTCGGCATGCTCAAATTGGACTTGAGACATCATGGTCTCTTAGATTTCTTTGATGCACGCTTTTGACCGCTTTTGAGTCGCAATTGAACTGATTTAGCATTATTTGTACCGCAACTGCGTATTGACATGCAAAATGATAAAATACGAACATAAGGCCAATTTTGATTAAAACGAGTGACTAAAATGCACATATTCGGGGGATAAATTATACATTTTTGGGTGCTTATCAATATCCCCTCTAGTATCTATCCCACAAGCACACACTCGTTATGTTGCATATGTAACACCCTAAAATTTTGAGGATATATAAATTAATTAATTTGGTGATATATGATTTAAATTTATTTGGAGGATTTAACTAAATTAGAGAATCAATAATTTTTTAATTCGGGTTATTTTTAAATTTATGTGTGTAGAAATTTGAGATCGAGATAGCAGAATTGTAGTAAAGTAACTCGGATGATGATTTTGAGTACATGGTTGATTCCAAATAGATCGAGATAGTCGAGATAGTCGAAATGGTTGTTTAAAAGAGGAATTATTGTTGGAAATGGTTAGATAAAATTCTTGTGTTTGAATCAAAGCTTGAGGGTTCATTAATGGAAGAAACAAGGGTGTGGAGAAGAATAAGAAGCTGCTGGACATAATGTCGAACGACATGGAAAGTCATTCTAGCAAATTTGCAGGTCATTGAAACAATAGTGCAAGTTGTTCGAACGATAGGGGAATAATGATGGAAATTTCTTCCTTTTTCTGTATTCTTTTGGGGCCTTTAAGAATTTAATTAAATAACAATTCAATGGGAGATTAATACCTTGGATATTGAGAGGTGGGTATTAAGGAAAATTAAATTGGAAAAGTGTATCAAAATTATTTACAGGAATTTGTGTTATAAATTCTAAAAGGTTATGATACATACCAAGGGAGTGAGTCCGAATATTTTTGTTGAATGATGCCATTTGATAGATTAATTAGTGTGAAATTAACTAAAGTAAGAGTCGAGGTTTTGACTCGGATATTTTCATTCTAGTGCAACAGGGGTTAGGCAGGGAGTAGCCGGTTTTATTTATTATAGAGATTGATATATAGTAAATTATCGAATATTAAATTTAATGAAGGTTGTTAAACTTAATAGTGGGATTCTGTCTAACAAATTCTAAAGGGTGAAGATAAGGACCGAATGATTAGGTCTGGGTGTTGTAGTTGGGTAACACTACTTAGATGAAAAATAATTAATTGAGATTGATTAAATTACAATTCGGGATATTGAATTGGGTATATATTTGCGTTAGTGCTATGGGTGTTAGGCACGGATTAGCCGAATTTTATTAAATATATGTATACGATTATGTGTGATAGTATATATATATATATATACACTAGCGTATGCCCGTGCCTGAAGGCACGCTGCAAATTTTAAAAGTGTACGTCGTTGATTGGACCATACGTCGTATTTATATACATACATATAGACACCGTGTATATATACTACATATACCGTGGTACGAACCATTTTTCTGGAAAACATTTTTTATAATACGACTGTAAACAATGTAACAAAATTTGATAGATCTTCATATGTTTATATAACTATTCAACATGTTTTATCCATGCCTATGGCGATATTCGCAAAAGGTAACATAATGACAACAACAATTAAAGGAAAGAGAAATGAACACATATATAAGAAAAAAAAACTTAAAAGGTCTAATAACGAAAGCTAAAATTAAAATTTTCATAACTGCCATTATACAACTTTATATGCTGCCACAAAACTCATAAAACTCGTGTTTGTATGCTGCCATTATAAAACTTTAATAAACTACACGAACTATATACCCTACCTAACATAAATGCATGACTTGCATGATCCCATCAACTACATCGGAATAAACCACCAATAAAAAAAATCCTGACTAAACTAGGACACAAAATCCCAAAAACAAAGACCAAACACTAAACTAAACCACATCCAACTAAGGGCTTATAAGCAACAAACCAAGTTGAATACTGAACATGTGTATTAAACCTACACGCGTTAATAACTGGTTAATGAACACATTTCCCCTGTCACTTAATAAAGCCAAAACGTACAAAAAGTAACTATCAACTTTAATGGAGTTTGAAATACAGAAATAACACTTAGAAAAACTCAATCTCCTTCTAAACTCAAAATTCAGAGGATTATGGTTCTATTATGTCTTTAACGAAACTTTAGATGGCCCAAACATTCATCGACGTTGAACACTTCACAGTTTATATTCTCATCTTCTCTAATACAAACTTTTATACAAAATATAATTAGTTGAGAATCATAATGGAGAAATTTCTTCAGCCGAGTCACATATAATTAGGGTATGCCCGTGCCTGAAGGCACGAAGATAATTTTGCCCCCTAATATTCGTACTTGTGCTTACGACATGGCAACGACACCAATTTCCACAAACACCCAATCCAACAAACCACACATAAACATTAGAGTGAACCAACGTATAATTCTATAGTTCCCGTTCACATGTATTGAGCACATAAAATTTTGGCCTTAGAAAACTCGCATTGTCAAATAAATTACTTGCTGCAAATTATATGACTATTAATAATAGAGAGATGAAACATTAACACCCCAAACATTCAAAACATCTAAAAAGAATGAGTAGGAGAATAAATAAGGTTTTAGAATTGAAATATTGAAACTAAAAACTCAAATAAATTGTCATTAACAACAACGTGTGGGTGTGGGTGTGGGTGGTGGGGGGGGGGGGGGGGGGGGAGGGGAAGCATTTACACTGTCCTATATTAAACAACAAACACTCAAGTAAAAGACTAATATCATGTTATCAGTGTGGCTATCATCACGATGAAGAGAAACAGGGGCCATGTGGGGAAGATTCAATTCCGCAACAGGCTGAGATAGAACACCAGCATCATTAAAAAGGTAAATCCCCTCCCCCGGTGATTGCTCAAAAGAAAACTGATCAATTGTCATTCCTCACCAAGTGCATCTTTCAACTTATTTGCATCTGCCTCGGATAAAAGAGGAGCCTGATTCTCGATAAAAATTCCAACAACCAGATATCTATTGATCTGTTTCTTCATACCGATGGGCATGATTGATGGGCATGATCTGTTTTGGCACGATCTGATCTGTTTGGCAAGATTGATGGGAAATCCACATCCATGATTGTTCCTCTATACTGATCTGTTCTAAAAAAATAACAATCATAAGTAAATGAAAACAATAATAGGCTGTAAAGAAAAATCAAACTAAAAAAATATTTTGCAATTAAATGGAAGAAAAATAATATTTACCCTAAGAAATATTAAACCAAAAGACATTATAAATGACGAAAAACAATCGTGAGTTAGCTCATATCTCATATAAAAAGTGTGTGCAAGGCAGCTAGTTCGAGAACTATCTCCAAATTGGGAAGTATAAGCTAAAGTTCACGCATGTCGTACAATTTTTGAGGGAAGAGTCATGCTATTTGGTACCAATCACGCGGAGTGACTAGAGAATATAATAAATAATCCTACTCTTCTCTGATCTATACCAAAGATATGTCAACTAAATAATGTGGGAACTGCTGCACACCTATTGTATCAGAGAAGTAGAGACTGTCACTTTAGGTGATCAAGAAGCGCGAAATAGGAATTTTAGGAAAAACATTCTTGAGAGGAAAGCACCTACAACGTTTCTTTTCTTGATTGAGATGAGGGAGAGGCATTATTGAGAGTAAAGCACCTCCAACGTTTGCTTCCTCTCCTTTCTTATTGTGATTATGTTGTAGCAGCGACAGCACCTTCAGGTAGCTGCTCTGCATTTAATAGAGGAGCCTAGGTGAAGCACAATGAATATCATATCAGAATTCTAGAGACAATACCATAAAAATACATCAAAACCCCCACCAAAATAAGATAAGCCAAAAAGAGGGTACCTGATGTCTTGTGTGAAAAAATAAATCAAAACAAATCGAAACAAATCTTAGATGCTTGGTAAGCCAGTACCAAACATAGGGTACCTGATGTTTCTTTCGTGTTTCTTTCGTGTGTGAAAAAACACAGAGAGAGAGAGGGATCGATATTCAAGAAAACTAACATAATCACAAAGTTTCTTTAGTCATTTCAACAACCAAATAAATATTCATTCGTGTACTTTGCATAAAGTGAATAAAATCGAACATAGTTTCCTTTATTTATAGGCATATTCACTCGCTTGAATTACACTCCTGCAAGACCAAACCTATGAATAATTAACTTTTACATTAAACTTAGCCGATAAAGGACAATACACTCACAAATAATCCAAATAATCTGAGTCCATGCACTCTTTCGTGATTGTTCCTCGTTGACGCCTTAGCACTCATTAGGATATTAAAAGCTCAAGGTGTTCCCTCCAAGAAGTTGTTTGAGCTATTTGATATTGCAGCTATTTGATGAGCTCAATCGACTCCTCCTTGGTGTTGCACTGTAAAAATTCTTCGGATGAAAGCGCATCTAACATGCCAAAAGGAAGCTATCGAACCCATTGGTCTTCAGGCACAATTCCCCTATTGACATGATACCTCGCATGCTCTTTTTTGCTATACTCGGGGTTAACACAGAAAATACCTTCAGTCTATAAAACATTTCAATTTGCAAACGATGCAAAGTGAGTTAAATTCAGGGTAAGAAGTGAGGAAAATATCTCCTGCTAGACTGAATTTGCAAACATTTCATACTCAATTTGAAAATGATGAAAAGTAAGGAAAATTCCTCCTGCTACATTTATGAACGCATGCTACAACAATAGGCCTCTACTCCTTGCAGGATTCATGGAAGCTCAAGCGATAGGCCTGCAAAATAAGTCATACGCATGCCATTCAAAGACCAAAATCTGAAAAAGACCAACATACTGAATAACACAATGATTAGCAGCAGATCTGATTTTTACATATAATGAGGAATACGTGGCAAATGTGATTTTTATGTAAAATTAGGAATGCATAAAATAGAGTATTCGATTTAATTTTTTAAAAATAAAAAGAATGAAAGTTTAAGCAAGGAAATGGTTTATAAACCAAACTTATACATAATATTTGATCAAGAGAACTTATATACCCTATACCACAAACATATGTATTGAACTAATGATTAGAAATAACAACATATTAAAAGTTGAATAGTTTTTTTTTAACAGCAAATCTACAATTCCTATTATTGAAAAGATATCAGATCCTCTATTTAACCTCCGTTTGATTCATTTGCACACGATTACGTCTATGAATGAAGTAAAAGTTCATTTCTCAAATAAATTTCATACACATTTGCATTATCCACAAATAAATTCTACATAATACATTGCTAGCTCACATTAAATAAAGGAAGCAAATCTTACAACTTATGAATATTTAAGATGACCACGGCCACCACTATCATGGCTCCTTGGTACATAACTGATGGAACATCGCTTGCAGGACACTGCTGCATGGACAAAACGAGAATCGTAAAACTTTATATAGAACATAATCAAATGCAAAATAAAAATGAACTATTAACACTACAAATGAACTATATAAAGGATAATAAAGATATATCCCCTAATCTTTTGAGTCCAGCCTTGAGTCCAGCAATTTCTTCTTCAGACAGATTCTCTGCGATAACTCTAAACTGTAGAATCAATAGGCTTTTCTATAGCCAAACCATCAACCTGCACCAAAGAGAATGCCTTGATAATACCCTATTCAAATGGGGAAAAAAAATAAAAAACAGATAACCCAAAAGAATAAATATTAAACCAATATATTGAAACCCAAAAAATATAAAACACCAATTTATTTCAGTGGATACCTAACAAATAAAATCCATATGTTAAGACTTAAGATACCTGGAAAATAAAAGTCATATGTTAAGATCTAAAAATAAAACTTTCAACTTAACGAAATTTATTAGATCCATATGAATGAACCATTTTCGTTTGAGCTGGGAATCTCAAGACCACCATAATAACACTGGCATAATATACCAATCAAGAAAAAAATGCAAAATCACCTAAGTATACCTGAAAACCCCAAAATATATACCTCAAACCCCACAAAATGCATTAGAAATTAAAGCATAAGATATATAGTTATACATGAAAACCCACCGGTGGGAGTCTTGGATGTATCTTTCATGTGTCCCCGATGCTATTTGGATAGATTCATCAGACTACATCAAAAAACCCACCAAAATAAAATAAACCAAAAAGAGGGTACCTGATGTCTTGTGTGAAAAAAAATCAAAAAAAATCTTAGATGCTTGTTAAGCCAGTACCAAATAGAGGGTACCTTATGTTTCTTTCGTGTGTGAAAAAAAAACAGAGAGAGAGAGGGGGATCTTAGATGCTTTTTAAGCGAGTACCAAATGTTGGTACAAATATCTGAAACAAACACTACACCAAATCTTCCCATTTGTCAAGGTCATTGACCTTGACAAATTCACCTTGTCAAGGTCAACGACTGTGACATTTCTAGGCGAGACAACTTTTTTTGTCACGGTCGTGTCAGGGTCATTGACCTTGATAAAAAACTCGCGTTTTGTGTCACGGTCGTGTCAAGGTCAATGACCGTGACACGTTTGTCACGGTTATAAACCGTGACAAAGCCGTGACCCTTTTTAAAAAAATTGTCACGGTCAATGACCGTGACAATTCTGGGCAGAATTTAAAAAAAATCTGCTGGGCAGTATGGCCACTGCCACTGCCCACCAGTATATTTGTACCTGTTATAGCAACGTTGTACCTGTTCCAAACATCATATATCCAACACAAACTAAAGATAATGCAAATATATATTCATGACAGTATAATCCAAATCTTCAAAGTAAAAATAATATACATGACGATATAATCCAAATATAATTAAAATGGACAAACTTAAAAATAATGTTACTACATGTCTTGGGTAAATGTGAGGAGGTGAGTAGGCCAAACGACATACGAATTGACACACCCACTAATATACGTCGTGCCGCATTGTTCGCGCAACCAAAATAGGGAGTTCTCCTTCCCGGGTATGACATGCGTGACGAGCACCCTGGACTCCATCTGTTGAAGCACACGTCCATGGACTATTCCACCCTCGACGATATTCGGGTCCCTCAACCCCCGCCCTATCCGCTGACCATCAAATAAGTCCAATATGAACACGCTCGGCCAACCAATTGTCGATAATGGTCTGTTGGAGGGCGTCAAATAGGGAAGTGGATCGTCAAAGTACGAACGTGTCGGTGATGAAGCAACGAGGTCCACATCCTCGTCATCCTGCGCCTCGTCCTCCCGCACCTCCTCCTCCACCGCCTTCTCCTTCCCTTTCCCTTTCCCTTTCTATTTACGGTCTCCACCCAACGTACGCTTCATGAATGCGTACATATCTTGGACCGTCGCCTCCAAACGGGACAGCTTCGCGTCGTGTGAATCCACCGTTCGAGCCAACCCGGTGTCGCTCGTCTCCAATCCGATGATCCTAGATTTGGCCACCCGCGAGCTCACTCCCTTTGTCCTCCCCTTGCGATCAGAGCCAAGCACTTGGTTGAGTGCGTCTGTGGACAAAGATGCCTTGTCGGCATCAGACTGCGACTCATGCACTTCCTTAAGCTTTGCCTGAAACGACAAAAAGCACATGATTAGTAAAATAAGTAAACTAAAAAATTATAACGTAATTAACAATAATTAAACTGTCGGATTACTTACAATCGTGGCCGCGACGCTCGGGGACACCTCCTTGTCCTTCCCCTTCTTCGTCCGAAGAGCCACATAAGTATCGAGCCTATGTGGCTTACTCCCTGGCCCACTCCCTACCCCCTGAAATAAAATAAAGTAAAGTAAAATTAGTATCGGCCCCGCAAAGTAAAATAATATCCAATAATATATTTCTGTAGTTATAGATAAATTAAATATTACCTTCATCCTATGCTCCACCTCAGCGTAAGAGGTCCGGCCGGAGTAGTGCACGTCCGTCTTTTTAGCCCGATTTTCCCTCCCCAATTGGCGAGATGCCAATTGTCGATCCTCGATCTCATTGTCAATGAACTTTTGCCATTGTACCAATGAGATCGGCTCCTTGGGCGGGACGGATCCGCGCCATTGTAAAATGGACTCTCGTGTTTTTCCAAAGTACCCTGTCCGCATATTTTTTTTCCACGTCTTGTGTTGCTCCCTCAACTGCTCCAAGACGGAATCGCGTAGCTTTGGATCCAAGTTTAATTGTTCCTGTCCAACAAATACAATGTTAGTTGCGAATAAATATTAATATAAATATAAATATAAATATAAATATAAATATAAATATAAATATAAATATAAATATAAATATAAATATAAATATAAATATAAATATAAATATAAATATAAATATAAATATAAATATAAATATAAATTGAAATATAAATTGAAATATTCATATAAATATTACCTGTAGTGCCGCCCAAACACCTAACTTGAGCTCATACGACACCTCCTTCCAACTCATAAACCCCGGGCCGATGACCGTCTTTAGCAGCTCGAGGGATCTCGCTAAAAGGTCCGACTTGTTTTCGACGGTAATCCCAAATTTTCCATATTTGGGGAGCCTAGGGGCGGACCGAACCCAGACGACGACATCATCATAAACAGCATCATCATCTTCGCCCTAACATCTGAAGGAGACATTTTTGCTGTAAAAAAAAATGTTATTAGTACAGATAAAAAAAATGTTATTAGTATAGATAAAAATTTTGTAATATTATGTTTTTTCCAAATATTTAAAGAGTTATTAAATGGGTGCCCCACCCCTGCCCCCTCCCCCCGCCCCCCGCCACACACACACGCACACCTACGCACACACACACACACACACACACCCCACCCCTACCCACCCCCCACACACACACACCCCACCCCTACCCACTCGGCAAGTTAATTAGAAAATTTGTAGGTTTGAAATTGATTTAGATTATGCCTATCTATGTAACTCTAAAACCTAATTGTGATTAAAATCTGATTTATATGGATTAATTCTATTACATTTATAATTTAACTAATAGAGTTGAATTTTAATATTAATCCTTTGGTTTATTTAACTAACTTTGGTTTGGTTTATTTCTAGTTGAATCTGAGTTATAATTTTTAGATTATGTATAGGAATTGAATTTTAATATTAATCCTTCATAAATCCCTTGAATACATGCATAAATTTGTAGAGATTGAAATTAAATTGCTTGAGATTGAATTTCTATGTTTCGGGGTCATTATTTGAAAATACTTAATTACCCTTTGAAAACCTTTCATAACACACCTATGTATTAAATATGGGTTAGACCTCTTAGCTTGCTCAACCACCCATTTACACACTTACTTTACCTTTTATTTACATTATGGATATTAATCAATTCACACGTTTTTTGTCCACTTCAACCTTTACTGAAACATTTATTAATTCATTCAAGTTAGGTAAAACCACGCAAGTATCTAATACAAATATTATCATTCAACAAATTAAGTCCCATAATTTTTGCACATATCACAACCCGTAATCTTTTAACATTCAACGATACCAATTACTAAACAATTCTACTATCTACGATAAATACCAATATTTTTCAACACTGTATCCCCCAATAGTAATAATGAATTAACATATAATTTTCAACTCCAACAACATATGCTTCAACTTAACCCAATCTTCCCAATAATACCAACTAATCAACACCCAACATCCAAATCCAACAACATAGGTCTAGAACCAAAGTTTGTACATAATAATTTATAGTCTCCAAGAAAGTACCATTTTTATTCATAATATTTACGATTATCAGTTTCTCGTGTATTAGCCAAATTTCCAAGATTTCAATTGTAGCATAACACATTAATTTATTGTAATCATACACATTATAATGAGTATACAATTTGATTTTTGTAATCATTTCTTAGGCCTTCTTATTCTCTAAGGATTTCAAAGTTAATACAAAAAAATACCCCCTGCCCACACACACACACACACACCACCCCACCCTGCCCCACCCCCTGCCCCCTCCCCCACCCCGCCCCACCCCTCCCCCACCCTGCCCCACCCCACCCCGCCCCACCCCCACCCCCACCCTGCCCCACCCCCACCTCCTCCCCCACCCCCTGCCCCACCCCCTGCCCCACCCCGCCCCACTCCCTACCCCCACCCTGCCCCACCCCCCCCACACGCACACACATACACACATATATATATATACACATACCCCCCACCCCCTCCCCCACACTGCCCCACCCCGCCCCACCCCTGCCCCCCTCCACCACCCCCTACCCCCATCCCGCCCCACCCCCCACACACGCACACACATACACACATATATATATACACATACACACATAAATATACAGACAAATATATATATATATATATATATATATATATATATATATATATAAATGAAAGAGAGAGAGAGAGAGAGAGCAGCGTGGAGAGAGAGAGAGAGAGGGAGGGAAGGGCGCGGGAGGGAAAAAAGAAGGGGGGGTAGGGTTTTTGCTGGAAAAGTTGTCACGATCGTGTCAAGGTCTTTGACCGTGACACGACTTGTCACGGTCATTGACCGTGACAATTCAATTTGTCACGGTCGTGTCACGGTCAATGACCGTGACACGTCATTGTCACGGTCGTGTCAAGGTCAATGACCGTGACATAAAACACGTGTTTTTTTGTCACGGTCAATGACCTTGACAAGGCTGGCCGGCTGAAAGGTGACAATTTGCCCATTTTGGTGTAGTGAAATCTAACAAATGGCAGTAAGGAAGAAAAAACGGGAGTTATGGGCGGAGGAAGATTAGTGAAAGAGGGAGAGAGAGTTGAAGAATAAGGGTTTGGGGTTAGGGTTGGAGAGGGAGACAAAGAGGGTTGGGTGAGTTTGAGAATGAGGGGTGGGTTTAAAGTGGGTTTGGTGTTCATTTACCACAATATCCTTATGTTTGAATTAAAGTGAAAGAGAGGCAACCAATTAGTGAGAAAGAAAAGAGGGGGAATTCAAATTTGTAAGAGGCAAAATAGATAGTGCAAAAAAATTTATAAAGATGACATCATACTTGAAGCTTATGACATATATAAGTTTCCTACTTTATTATATATATATATATCTGTGTGTGTGTGTGTGTGTGTGAATTTGTTTAAAAGAGGAATTATTATTGGAAATGGTTGGATAAAAATTCTTGTGTTTGAATCAAAGCTTGAGGGTTCGTTAATGGAAGAAACAAGGGCGTGGAGAAGAAGAAACTATTGGACGCAATGTCGAACGGCATGGTAAGTCATTCTAGCAACTTTGCATGTTGTTCAAACAACAGTGCAAGTTGTTCGAATGATAGGTGGATAATGTTGGCAATTTCATCCTTTTTCTGTATTCTATTGGGGCTTTTAAGAATTTATTTACATAACAATTAAATGGGAGATTAATACCTTGGATATTGAGAGGTGGGTATTAAGGAAAATTAAATTGGAAAAGTGTATCAAAATTATTTACAGGAATTTGTGTGATAAATTCTAAAAGGTTATGATACAGAACAAGGGAGTGAGTCCGAATATTTTGGTTGAATGATGCCATTTGATAGATTAAATAATGTGAAATTAATTAAAGTAATAGTCGAGGTTTTGACTCGGATATTTTCAGTCTAGTGCAATAGGGGTAAGGCAGGGAGTAGCCAGTTTAATTTATTATAGAGATAGATGTATAAAAAATTACCGAATATTAAATTTAATGAAGGTTGTTAAACTTAATAGTGGGATTATGTGTAACAAATTCTAAAGGATGAAGATAAGGACCGAATGAGTAGGTCTGGGTGTTGTAGTTGGGTAACACTACTTAGATGAAAAATAATTAATGTGAGATTGATTAAATTACAAGTCGGGATATTGACTTGGGTATATATTTGGGTTAGTGCTATGGGTGTTAGGCACGGGTAAGCCAGATTTTATTAAATATATGTATACGCTTATTATATTGTCCTGCCATATTGTATCCTCTCGTTCTTATCGCGATTTTTATATGTTTACTAAATTCATTTATATCCATAGAAAAGTTTGGTATACATCCTATTACTGCTGCATTTTTTTGCTAAGTCTACTTATGCGCTGACTATTTGCGCTTGTTTATGATTATTTCATCTATCGTCATATATACACTAAAACTTTAGATCCTGCTTCTAACCTAGTTAGTCCTAGTAGTCCTATAACTATTACTCCTAAATTCATAAATGCTAAATTTATTTTAGGTAATTCTTTTGCAGTTTCTTCAATAATTAAATCTAAAATTACTTCACTATATATGGCTGTTATTTTTCTTTAGCTAGTGTGATTATATATTTTATTAGCGAATTCTAACATATTCTTTTTATATAACAATTTCCCTTTAGTCTTTTGAATACTTTTTTATATATATCTTTTAGTGTCTTCTTCATTATTATATAAGTTTTCTATCCTATAGATTTCTTTATTTTTGCTTGCAGATGTCATCTTTACAATAAAAAAGATTTAATTTTATTTAATAGTTTTAGTGTCTGTTTTAAGTTGTTTCAATTTATCGATGAGTTTGTTTATTTCTGGTGTTTCCTGTTCTTATAAAAACTTAGTAAGTTTTTCTAATTCGAATTTTATATTATGTGTTCTAGTGTTTATGAAATCTAATTGTTCTTTAATAAAGTCTTGATTATCTTTTAATTTTTTAATTTTTTCTAGTATAGTGTTAATACTAATATAATTATAGTCTAGCCTTTTCTGCTAATATTAATAATTTAGTTTCTAAGGCTAATATAGCTTCTTCTTGTTTAAATATTAAATAACTAATACTAGTTACTATGTTATAATCTTCAAATTCTAATGCTATTTCTATAATTTTGTATTCATTTTTTATTAATTTTCTTCTAAATTCTATAGATTTCTTAATTCGTTATTTTTCTTGTACCATTAATTATCCTAGTCTTCCTTTTTCACTTTATATCTCTAATTCTAGCTTATACCGGTGAATTTTTTCTTTTGCAATCCTAATTATCCACTTATTGACAACTAAGCTTATATAATCCTTTTTTTTTTTTTTTCTTTAGCTCTTATGGCGGCATTATCTAAAATTTTATATTTAGTACATAATCTTGCTTTTAAAAATTATTTTTCGCTTATCATAACATATAAGTTTTTTATTCAAAGTTTCTAGAATGCAAAGTTGCTAGGTTACTTATTAT
The DNA here is from genome assembly GCA_949130495.1 of Sambucus nigra. Taxonomy (NCBI): domain Eukaryota; kingdom Viridiplantae; phylum Streptophyta; class Magnoliopsida; order Dipsacales; family Adoxaceae; genus Sambucus; species Sambucus nigra. The sequence goes on along the minus strand of OX422212.1, from coordinate 545,790,650 downwards.
ATAATAAGTATATATTATTTAACGAAAGGAGTGGAGTTACAACTATAATTATATGAGTATTAATTGTTCAGTTGTTAGGTTATCGCATTCTTCAATAATTATATCATATATTTTATCTTCGAATAATTCAAATATTTCTTCTATTTGTTCTTTTACAATTAATACATTAATTTCTTCTGATAGTTCTTCATTATCTTCTTCTAAGGGTTTATATTTACTAAATTTAATACTACTTTGTCCTACTCTATTTTCATATATTTTATTTTTTTCTGAGTTTTTTGTATTAGTTAAAGTTAATTGTGGTAATTTCCATTCAATTTCTTCATATATACTACTATCTATTTTTTGTGCTTCTATCATTTTTACATATTTGCTATTGAAGGATTTTACTATACAGTCAAATTCCGCTTAAAAGTTTATTTTATAGTGATTGAATAATTTACCTATAAATAGTGTATATATTAAAAGGTTATTATATTGTCAAGTCATATTGTATCCTCTCATTCTTCTCGCAATTTTTATATTTTAACTAAATTCATTTATATCCATAGAAAAGTTTGGTATACATCCTATTATGCTGCATTTTTTGCTAAGTCTAATTCTGTGCTGGCTATTTGTTCTTGTTTATGATTATTCCATCTATATATATACTAAAACTTTAGTTCCTGCTTCTAACCTGGTTAGTCCTACTAGTCCTATAACTATTACTCCTAAATGCATAAATTCCAAATTTATTTTAGGTAATTATTTTGCAGTTTCTTCAGTAATTAAATCTAAAATTACTTCACTTTTTACAGCTGTTATTTTTCTTTGGCTAGTGTGATTATATATTTTATTAGTGAATTCAAACATATTCTTTTTATATAACTTTTGTCCTTTAGTCTTTTGAATACCTTTTTCTATATACCTTTTAGTGTCTTTTTCATTATTATATAAGTTTTCTATCCTATAGATTTCTTTATTTTTGCTTGTAGATGTCATCGTTAGAATAAAAAAGATTTAATTTTGTTTTAATAGTTTTAGTGTCTATTTTAAGTTGTTTAAATTTTTCGATGAGTTCGTTTATTTCTGGTGTTTCCTGTTCTTGTAAAAACTTAGTAAGTTTTTTTAATTAGAATTTTATATTATGTGTTCCAGTGTTTATGAAATCTAATTATTCTTTAATAAAGTCTTGATTATCTTCTAATTTTTTAATTTTTTCTAGTATAGTGTTAATACTCATATAATTATATTCTACCCATTTCTGCTAATATTCCTAATTTAGTTTCTAAGGCTAATATAGCTTCTTCTTGTTTAATGAGACACCCCGCTTAAAATAATAATGGGTGGCCATCCATATACTAAAATAAAATAGGAATCTCATATGGCTCATTCTCAGCATCATAGACTATACTAAAATAGATAAGGCTAACTACCCGAAACTATTAAAGCGGATGCCAAAAATTAAATAAAAACATACAATGGAATTCAAACCAACAATGTACAACTACTAACAAAGGTAAAACATACACAAGTACTATGATAATATAAGTACTCAACACTAAAATAAAAAGGGTACACATAAGGAAATATATCCGAATAAGCTGTCGGGTCACAAACAGTACAATAACCATAAAGAAGAAATATAAACACCTACATATAACTCTTGGGTATAAACCTGATATAAAAAATGAATCCTATCTATATTTACAAGAAGTAGGAAGCGACTACAATCTAAGTCCCGCAACAGTCCGCAACTGCTGTGGCTCCCAAGGCTCTAGAAAGAAAAGCATCCAGTATCCACGCGGTAGGACACCTGTAGTAACAGTATATATATATATATATATATATATATATATATATATATATATATATATATATATAGAGAGAGAGAGAGAGAGAGAGAGAGAGATTTATAAACGGGTCAAAGCTCGAGGTGTAAAAATGTTTAACAAGTGTGTTAACCGTGCATAATAAATGTAAATGCACTATTTCATAATTAAAGTGGAGTCGCACTCTCGTGAAACCCCCAACTCACCTATCATCTATAGCGCGCATATAATCGTGTCCTGGAACCTTAATGAAGTTACCCCACCAACTTAAGGACAACTTACCTTACTGTAAGCACGGCCTATACCCGCATGACCTGCCATTCTAACATAACCCTAGAATCCTTTCCATTCTAATCACACCTAAATATATATTAACGTATATGCCTTACTAGGCTCTCGTGATTCCATTTATTAGCATAAATCAATTATAAGTCTTAGTACGTTACACATTAACATTAGGTTTCAATATAAGAGTTTTATTCTCTAAACAACATACATTCAAGTACTAAGGACAAAAATGCTCTCCACTCTCAACATTGCACTGCGTTTTGTGCGTGGGGCGTCTCGCAAAGTGAAATTCAAACAAGGAACCCCCCGATACACTACTCCTTAACAATGTTGATCGTATGGATCCATCATATCTTATACACAAATCCTATTACTACAACTACTTAATTATTGAGTACTATAACTAAGAACATAATTAGAATCTTTATATAACTCCTTGGGGTCGATATAGTCGCAATAGTCTCTAAATACGATCCTTCAACCCTGATCAAGTAGTACACCGAAATCACACAAGATGTACCTCCTAGAAACTCCATATCCTCTTCACATATAGGATATATAAATATATATTTACTCTCTCTCTCTCTCTCTATATATATATATATATATATATATATATATATATATATATATATATAAGCAATCATTCATTCCTATAACCATGTATACATATCACACATAATTTACACTTTGCAATACACATAACATAAACAGTTATAGGATACCAAAATACTGCACCATGCTATCATCTTCCAGGAATTACTCACTTTCTCCCGGGGGTCACCACCTATCGGACTATTATCACACCGCCATGGCGAAAAAATCAATCATAACGTATAGGAAGCGGTCATAGTTCTTAATCGAAAAATGAGAACAACTTATACCCAAGACTTCTCACCCTCAAAATAAAATCACATGAACAAAAATGGACGACTATGACCTGGGGACTATCCACACCCTGCTCCTCAAGCCAGCGACTCACCCTCATCGTGCAACTTCCCATGATAGCATGTGTTGGATATGCTTCACACATTAAGTATATATATCATTCACACTATATATATACATCCATATGATCACATCATATATACAAACCATCACACACGGTATAAATATTCACGCCGTATATACATAAATATAAACATATCTATATATATCGATTTATAATTATACATACTATCTCTCACCCGTATGCATGAGATTTATAATATTGGCTATAAACATACATAATCCTCAATATACTAGCCATCTTTCCAAGCGTATTAACTTAATTCGTTATGTAAATACGATCCCTCACTTGAAGCATATTCATCCATTACCCCTATGATATGAATAGTCTTCCAATATATTCGACATTAAGGTTAACAACCCAAAGTTTAAGGTATGTAATAATCACTACACATCCCATCTATATCCGAAAGCACATTGATATATCTAGTAATAATTTTGACTATTGGTATACACCTACTTAATAGTCTACAAGCCTGAAGCTTACTCATATATTCATTCCATGATACCATCTATTATTGGAATCCCTATTGTTAAACCCACACAGGTATATAACAACTATCCCGATTAGATTTACAATATACCCTATTCTAGTTGATAGTATGATCCAATCGCTCTCAATCACCACCACGGTTCAATTATCCCTATGAAGCCTTAACATTAACGCATGTATGAATGATCCTTTTGTTGTAGTTCCGATTGAACTAGAGATTGTGAAGATTTTTTGTTGTTCCTCCGTTACTAGTGCTTTTGATATAAACTTTTTCTTCTCATTAAGAATAGTAAATAATTGGTTAGTATATTCTTTTGTTCCTAAGGAATAGCCTTGATGCTGAGACATCTGCAAAATTTAAGAAATGTTAATAATTAATCTAGATAATATATCAGCTAATTGATTATCCTTTCCTTTTATGTGTTCAAATTAAGGGGTAAATCATTTTCATGTAATATTATCTATGAAATTTAACCATCTTTTTGTAGCTAATTTACTTTGATTTGTTTTATTAAAGTGTTTCACTATATTATCACAATCAGTTCTAATTAAAAATTCTTTGCCTAAAAATAGTTGAAATCTTTCTATGGTGTTTATTACTCCTAATATTTCTAGGTCAGTTGAAGGTAACCTACTTTGTGTTTCATTAAAATTGCCTGAACAATATTTGCAAATTTCTTCTTCATTTTTATTACTATTTTTATTTGGTTTTTGGAATAAGATTCCTGCCCATCCTATTGCTGATGTGTCGGTTTGTATAATTTTATAACTTCTTTCGATATGTAAAGATAGGGGTTCTAATTTACTAACTATTTGTTCTATTTTTTGAACTAATTTTATGTCTTCATTATTAAATTATTTTTGTCCATTTTTTCCTAATTTACTATATAAAGATCCTACTAGTTTAGATAAGTTTGGAGTAAAAGATCTACGATAATTTAATAATCCTAAAAATGCTTGTAATTTTTTAGTTTCTTCTAATTTATCAGGGAATTCTAAAACCTTTTTTACTATGTGTTCTTGTAATTCTATTTTTCCGCCTTTTATGAATAATCCTAAGAATTCGATTTCTTGTTTTTCTAATTGCATATTTTTACTACTAATTATTAAACCTTGATTTATAAATTCTTTAAAAACTATTTGTAAGTGATTTCTATGTTCCGGTTTAGTGTTACTAAATACAAAGATATCATCTATATATACTATACAAAAGTCTGAGTGTTTTTTAAAGATAGTATCCATTTTATTTTGAAATATTTGAGGTGCATTTTTTAAAGCAAATGGCATGACCAACCATTCAAAATGTCCTTCCGGACAACTAAGAACGGTCCATTCTATTGAGTCTTTATTCATTTTTATTTGCCAAAAATCGGATTTACAGTCAAATTTAGAAAAGTATTTTTTTATTTTGGATTTTATTAGTTAATTCATCTTTATTAGGTATTTTGTAGCTATCATCATATGTATTATAATTTAGTCTTTTATAATTAATTACTATATGTGCTTTGTCTCTTTTATTTCTGAATGATTTCTTACCATAAATGCAGGGCTTCTACGTCTACTATTGCTTTTCTGTATTACTCCTAGATTTAAAAGTTCTCTTATTTGTATTTTAAATTCTTCTTAGTCAATTATTTCACTGGCTATGTCTTTTGTTTTTGTAGTTACGTCATGGTTAATTATATTTAGTTTAGCTTTATTTTATTTTTATTTCAGTGTTTTTGTGGGTTTTCTCCTATTATTTTAGTTTTTTCAACTAATCTTATTAAGCCTTCTAATTCTAATTTTGTGTTTTTAAACTATTATATTATTTATTTTATCAAATTTTATTTTTTGTGTTTGGCTATCTGCCATATTTTGTAAATATTCCTTTAAGTAGTCTTCCTCTATATCTATATCATTATATTTGCTATCGTCTATGTCTTCTTTTGTTTCTAATATTATGTTGTTATTAAGGATTAATTTATTTTCTTGTTTTTGTTGATTATTATTGGTTTGATTATTAGGTACAATATGTGTTCCTTTTTTAAATATTTTTATTCCTTATGGCATATACATAAATCCTCTGGTTAAAGATTGAATAAAATTTAATCCTAATATAAAAGGATGCTGCCTTTTTATATTTGTTATATAAGTTTGTAATAAGATAAATTGTTCTTCGTTTATATATATAGGTATATTTTGTATACATTGTGTTATATGTATTGCTTCTTTGTTGAATTGGTGTATATAAACAGGGTAATTTAAGTCTTTTGCATTATCTTGTTCTATGAAATCTACATGAATTAGGCTTTTTGTTGCTCATGTGTCTAACATCGCTGTTGTTTCTATTGTTTTATTTACAAATTTTATTTTTATAGGAAAATTTATTAGTGTTGATTTATTCGTGTTATTTATTTGTTCTTTCGATTTATTTTTTATTTCTTCATGGCATTTTATACATAAATTTTTATTACATATTTCGCATGAGTATGTATTTTTACTGTCTATTAAACATTTGATACAGATGGGTTTTACGAACATATATTGTTTAAGTTTATATTCACATTCTTCGATATTATATTAAAAGTTTAAGTCTTCTAGGCTATGTTCTAAGGTTTCAATATCGTCTTCTTTTGATTCTATAGATTCTATACTATACACACCAATGTTGTCAATTTCTTCATCGTATATACTTTCTAATTCTATTGTATCTCCTAGATCATCTTCAATATCATCTTCAATATTTATTTTCCATTGAAATTTTTTATATATTATTATTTTCATTTCTATAGGGACAATTTGGTCTGATATGATTAGGGTCTCCACATATAATGCATTTATAGTTAGTTATTCTTTTATTTTTATTATCTTTTGTTTCTTTATGATCTTTATGTATATTTCATTTTTTATACCATGGCCTTTTTCTTTTATATTTATTATATTTATAGTGTTTTTTATAAGTTTTGCTAGGTATTATTCTATAGTTTTTATAAGTTTTATATTTATTTTTAGTTTTACATATATTGGTTATTATTCGTTTATTATCACATCCATATTGTGGTGTTAAATCTATTTGTTGGCCAGTCTAATAATATTGTTTTTTAATTTCTTTTCCTTCTTTTAGTTTCCTACATTATGATTTTAATGTGTCATATACGATTTTTATTCTAGTTCCTATAGACATATCTAGTTTTGCATGTGGGTGTTTTTGCCAATTTTTCCAAATTTTTTCTCCTATATTACTTGGTATTTTTTGTATATATCTATCTAATAGACTAATATATGTTGTTCGTCCAGTTTGTGTACAATATTCTACAAATTTTCTAGTGTGTGTATATATATATAGATATGTGTGTGTGTGTGTGTGTGTGTGTGTGTGTGTGTGTGTGTGCATGCGCGCACTATATAGATATCGTCGTGAATGATACTTATAGGAATACATCCCGCTCTAGAGATATTATAGGAGGATACGAGATATGGGTGAATCCCCTAGCTTGAGGGGCAAGGAGAGTATAATCCTGAGGTCATAGCATCTAGTATTTATATTTTGTGATTCTTTCCGAGGTGAGACGTCTTGTGTATAATTCTATCTCACACCCGAGGAACTATATCCGCCTCCGCTACGCTTATTATTATTTTTCTCAAGCTCGAGACTTGGAAAATTATTGCATTTTTGAGGAAGCATCCGGTGAGTTATTACTCGGTAATGGATGGTTATTATACTTGACATGTGTGTGAATGTTGTAGTATACTAATATGTATATAATATGAGTAGATAATTATATACGGGATTAATAAATAAGTGTGAATGTATTTCTTATATAACTAGTGTGAAAGTTATATGATTTAAAAAGGGGATTTCTTATATAACTAGTGTGAAACTTACATGATTAAAAATGTGTTTCCTATATAACTAGTGTAAAATGTTATATGATTTAATATAGTTGAACTGATTAATAAGTTAATAGAAGATAATTTAATACTCAAAGTGAGAATACTCGGGTTAGAGTAGTGCGGTAGAAAGTGGTGTGATGCGTCTAGTTAAGTGGGGTATCATAACAAGAAAAGTTAGAAGGCAAGCGTTAGGTGTGAACATTAGATGAGGGGTGAGCTATAGATCAAGAGAGAGAGAGAGAGAGACACTAGATTTTGTAGGGTGGAGTGCAGTGGCACCCATGATTAAATTTCAATCTAGATTTCGGCTCATAGGAATTACATTGTAATGATAGGAGTCAGTCACCACAACCTTGGAGACATACCATCAATAATGGGAATTTAAGGTGCGGTTTGATTGCAAACCCTCTCCTCAACTATTTAAATAGAGAGGTAAATGGGATTTCAATACTTATTTCAGAAGGGTCGTACAGTGGTCGATCATGAAGGAAAGTTGATGTATTTAGCAAACTTCGTACCCAATGAGGTGGATACAAGGAATCAAAAAGGTTTGTAAGTTAATAATGGACTCGTGGGTAGAATATACAAGCATGGACAGAGAAATACATCTAGAATGACTGGTATAATTTTCGTCAATGATGTATGTTTATAATTTGATATCAGTGCTTACGTGAGATGGGAGCCAAGAGAGTTGAATAACCTAATAGAAGGGCAAGACTGGATTTAATGGTGGTAGTGAGGTACCAAATGAGGGTATACACTGTAGAGGACCCAGTGTATTGATTGAGTTAAATAGAATTCCTACCAGATCATGATGGATTCAGTTAGGGTCGTCAAGGCTAGCAATGAGTTCCATTGGGCCAGAAGAGACAAAGGGATTACGAGAGTTACAATCAGGGTTAAGACTACTAGATCCATGAGAAGGACAACCCCAATATAACCAGTGGGTTCGGGAAAAAGGGATTGACACAGAGAGGTGTCTTATATGTAAAGGGTAGAAACATGTGTGTGGATCTTGCTCGCAATGAATTGGGGGATAAAAACAGGATGCCCACTAGGGGCAATAGTTTTAAGAAGTTTTTGGTTTTGGTTAAGATAGGGGCATTATGTACAGGAACCATTTAAATCGGTATTATTGTCAATTGAAACTATGAGCGTTATCCCATGGTGATTGTGGTCTGTTTAGTGTGTCACGAGCAAATCATGGTCTTTTTATTATTACTAGATTCGCATGAGAAACATATTTAGTATATGTATCATTAATATTACTATAATTGTATATATGTACTATAGAGTTAGCGGGGCTCTTTTTAGTTCCATCTGCAGGGGAGCGAATGTGAACACTGAAAGGATATATTTTATGAGGATAACTTGATTTGAGAGGTGATATTCAAGGTATGGTTTTATCTTCGAAATAATCGGTTAAGTGATAGCGGGAGGTTACAGCAAGACTATTATGTTCGCTGTTCCGAGACAAGATCTATATTTTTGCGATGTCTCACTTGAAAGAGGGTCAAGCTTGCGACGATATTTTTATGAAGCAGATTTTAGAAAGTACAGTTGTCTGGTTACGTTAGATCCCGATGCATAGGGACTTTTACTGATATGATTCATGGTATATCGGGTTCACTGTTGAGCGAAGAGTTTGTAACTCATTGTTTTTACATGTTGAGAACTTAGTGATAGTGAGAGCATCGTATCATCTGACGCCTTGAGAGACATGGGCATAAGAAATTTGATTTATGTATCGGGAGATAGAATTTGTGGTATCTTAGTTATGTGTTTTGGACCCATGGATTTTGATGATCAATAATACTAGGGGATAGTGCATTGGGGAAAGTTCTTTTGAGCTTCATGGTAGGATGTTATACGCATGGACCTTAATATATGTTAGGAGTAGTGAGATGTTGTTGGATGCTAGTGCATAGGTTTAAAATGTTAAATTATTGAACATGTAGAGGAAACACTTTAAGCTGAGAGCTATTACAATATATGTCCAGTGGAGCCGGGAAGTACTGGGAAGGAAGCACCGAGAAAACTTATGTGTCACAAGTTTATGGGTGGGAAAATATCAAGAAGAATTAAATTACAGATTATAGGGTAATTGAGAATACCTGTATAATATAGCCACACCATGAGTGAGGAGCTGAGCTTAAGATAAATATGTTACGTACGTGATGTTAGTGATTGTTATGCTGGGATGTTTGAGCTATAGTATATAGTATTATGAGACCTTATGTTTTCTGTTCCAAGGGATGATTTACTTGTGCTAGTTATCACCTGAAAGGGGATCTATTATATATATACGTGTATATATGTTATGGTGTGTTGCATTATATAATTATAAGAAAATGTTCGTATTGTAATATTTGATCCCGATTAGTAGAGAGAGTTACTGATGGGATTTGGGGTGGATAAGGCTTATTATCGAGCAGGAAGATATAGCTCATAGTTGATTCACGCTATAATACTAGTGATAGTAAGGGGTGCCATATTGTATGATGTATTTTATAATATGAGAGTGGACGAGTAAACTTTTATGTCACGAGAAGGTAATTTGGAGGTACATGCTATGGACTGGGGGCCTAACAAATGCCAACGACTGGAAATGTTAGGTAGTAGTGGATTGGGGGGTTCCTTGTTTGGATTTCTCTTTGCGAGACGTCCCACGTATGAAACTTAGTGCAATATTGAAAGTGGGGAGATGTTTGGTCATTAATAAATGAGTTTGGTACCTTATTTATTATACATATATGTGTTTATAACTATGAGTTTAAAGTTATATTACAATTTAAGGCTAGTAGAGCCAGGTAACATTCATGCGGATGAGCATGGGTACAGGGTGTATGGGAACCTGAGGTAATTAATTAATTCTAATATAATTCAAAATTACAAGGGGTATAGATATGGGTAGCGATATTAGAGGCATGCGAGTATGGAAGTATTTGAGACTTGGAGTAGTAAACTCATCTTAATTTCGAGGAAAGAATTCCTTTGAAAGGGAGGACATATGTAACACCCAATAATTTTGAGAATATAGAAATTAATTAAATTAGTGATATCGGATTTAAATTTATCTGGATGATTTAATTAAATTAGTGAATCGAGAATATATTAATTCGAGATATTTTTAAATTTACGTGTGTCGTAATTTGAAGTTGAGAATGGAGAAATGTAGTAAAGTAACTCAGATGATAATTCTGAGTGCATGGTTGATTCTGAATAGGTCGAGATAGTTGGAAAAGAGTACCTACGGGTAGTTTTTGGGTCTCGGGGAATTTTTAGGCATAATCGGGCTCACACGGGGGTGTTTTTATCATTTTAATTTGACCCGTAGGCTTAATTTCGGGTTTAGCAATATAAAACTTACATTAGGGAGTTTTGGCAGCACAACTCAATAAGAAAATCATAGTTTTGCACAGGAGAAAAAAGGGAGAAAATGGGAGAGCTTTCGGGAGCCAAAATAAGAGAAGATGGGTGTGTTCTTCATCAAACCTTCGTCTACATCAAAGGAAAATTAGACCCAACGAATCTATCATGCAAGTAGTTAAACTTTATTTCATTTAATTTGCGATATTGCGATTCATATCATGGTGGTTGTAAATCATACTCATGGTGGGTGGGTTATCACATAGAAAATGGGTGTTTATGAATTGGGTAGTTTACGTAGATTAAAGGTCCAATTCATATTTTGTTATGGATCAAAAGAGTTGACATTTGATTTATATTAGTAGGCCAATTATTCACGTTTTTTAAATTTGGAGTTTTGAAATCAAATTTGAAGAAACGAGTATAGGAAGAAAATCGTGATAAACCCAACTTTGTTGTTTACTGTGATTGTTATAAATCGATGGTGGTTAAGAGAAAAATCAATGATTTGAATTTGGGTAAGAGAGGAATTATTGTTGAAAATGGTTGGATAAAAATTCTTGGGTTTGAATCAAAGCTTGAGGGTTCGTTAATGGACGAAATAAGGGTGTGGGGAAGAAGAAGAAGTTGTTGGCCGTAGTGTCAAACGATATGGCGAGTCCTTCGAGTGACCTTTCATGTCGTTCAAATGACAATGCCAATCGTTCGAACAATAGGGGGAAAATGTTGGCAGTTTCGTCCTTTTTTTGTATTCTTTTGGGGACTTTAAAAATTTAATTAGAGAATAATTTAATGGGATATTAATACCTAGGATATTTAGAGGTGGGCATTAAGGAAAATTAAATTGAAAAAGTGTGTCAAAATTATTTACGGGAATTTGTATGATAAATCCTAAAAGGTTATGATACGGACCAAGGAAGTGAGTCCAGATATTTTGGTTGAGTGATGCCATTTGATAGATTAATTAATGAGAAATTAATTCAAGTAGGAGTCGGGGTTTTGACTCGGATATTTTCAAGCTAGTGCGACGGGGGTTAGGCATGGAGTAGCTGGTTTAATTTATTCTAGAGATAGATATAATAAATTATCAAATATTGAATTTAATGAAGGGTGTTAAACTTAATAGTGGAATTCTGTGTAACAAATTCTAAAGGGTGAAGATAAGGATCAAATGAGTGGGTCTGGGTGTTGTAGTTGTGTGACACTTCTTAAATGAAAAATAATTAATGTGAGATTAATTAGATTACCAGTCGGGGTATAGACTTGGGTATATATTTGGACTAGTGCTATGGGTGTTAGGCACGGGTTAACCGAGCTCTATTATTATTATTATTATTATTATTATTATTATTATTATTATTATTATTATTATTATTATTATTATTATTATTATTATTATTATTATTATTATTATTATTATTATTATTATTATTATTATTATATATATATATATATATATATATATATATATATATATATATATATATATATATATATATATATATATGTGTGTGTGTGTGTGTGTGTGTGTGTGTGTGTGCACGCGTTATATAGATATCAGTGTGAATGATATTTATAGGAATACATACCCCTCTAGTGCTATCATAGGAGGTTGCATGATGTGGGTGAATCCCCTGGCTTGAGGAGAAAGGAGAGTATAATCTCCAGGTCATAGCGTCCAGTATTTAATGTTGTGATTTTGTTCGGGGAGAGGCGCCTTGGGTATGATTCGTTCTCAAACCCGGGGAACTATGGCCGCCTTCTTTATGCTTCTTATTATTTTTCTCAAGATCGAGAGTGATTCCAACTTGAGGTAGACGGGTTAGAGTGAGCAAACCTGGAATATGATAGCATTATAGAGAAAGCATCCGGTGAATTATTACTCAGGAATGGATGGTAATTATACTTGACATGTGTGTGAACGTTGTTGTATACTAGTACGTATATAATACGAGTAGATAATTATATACGGGATTAATACATAAGTTTGAATGTATTTCTTATATAACTAGTCTGAAAGTTATATGATTTAAAAAAGCAATTTATTATATAATTAGTGTGAAATTTAAATGATTAAAATGGTGTTTCCTATATAACTAGTGTAAAATGTTATACGATTTAATATAGTTGAACTGATTAATAAGTTAATGAGAAGATAACTAAATAATCAAAGTGAGAATACTCAGGTTAGAGTAGTGCGGTAGAAAGAGGTGTGATGTGGATAGTTAAGCGGGCTAGCATAACTAGGAAAGCGTTAGGTGTGGACATTAGATGAGGGGTGAGCTATACCTAAAGAGAGAGTGAAACGTTGGCTTAAATATGAAGAGTGTGCATGCATATATAATTATTGCAATTGGACTACTTGCTAAATATTTTCAAAATTTTGTACTTGGGCTCTGATTCGTGTTAATATCTTTTTCAAAACCTTTTAGGTGTCCATCCATAGGGACGCCCAGTTTAAGGATTCTATCTGGGGATGCGCAGCTACATCTCATGTGAAAGTTGCAGGACTTTGCTTTAGACGCTTCATTCATTTATTCGTAGTGTATGATCTTTATTTCAATATTCATTTGGGCATATCACCCTCAGATTTAGTATTCAGTTATTTATTTGACCTTATGTACCCAAGTTGTTGTTTCAGTTAGTGTTGTATTTTATTGTTAAAATGATAGTTGATTCGGTCCTCTTTATTTATATTATTCATCTGTGTTGGATTCAGTTATCAGGTTGTGTGGATGGTCTTATAATTATTTATTTTCGCATGTTGTTAATTAATTTAAGATAAAATTTGGCACCAGTCTATTTAAATTACTAGGTGGTTAGTAACTTTAAAAAGTTTTCGACAGTGATTCTAAGAATGATCAATTTGAGAACAATGTTTTATTTTGATCACGGACTGGACACCCGGTATTTTAGTAGGTGGGGTATCACATAACATGACACACAAAACAAGTAATCATACACAGTTAAGCGTTAAAAGTCTTAATTCCATCTTTAACATTCTAATTAAACTCTTTCACTTAAAAAATTATAATTCTAAATTTATTTTATTTGATCTACTCATTAGAATAAGATTGTACTGTTCGCTCGAATGAAGTCCAAATGTCATTCAAATGAGAATACAAACTTCAATTGAACTAGTCTTAATTTTCATTCAGACGAGAATCTCATTATCATTCGAATGAGGTCACAATTTCGTTCGAAAGACATCTCCTAGAACCCTTCTCCTTTCTAGTAAAAACTTTCCATTGTTGAACCTAATTTCTCATTTCCATGACCTTAAATACCCCCAAACATTACTTTTTATTGTATATTAGTCTAAATATAGCCAACAAATCTCTAATTATCATAGGTCATTCTAACACAAGTTTTAAACATAAATCCTTCTTGTTATTTGAAAAAACGTACACATGATTCAATCCTAATTCCATCCAATTTCAGTTTAATTTTTTAGATTAACAAAGGTCTTTCTATCCTATAACATGAAGGATCATAGCCTTATCTTCAATTTAGCAATTCCAACTCTAAATCGTGATGAATCATCCCAATTTCATAACATACTAACAATATGGATTTAAGTCTAATTACTCAATTAATATAATTTTAAAAATTGTTATTTAATTTAGATTATACAAATTTTAGATTAATAGCAATGGAAATCATACTACAACACAACTTCAATTATAAAATTATACTAAATAAACTTGCCTCTAAATTAAGTGGGTTGAATCCTTAACCCAAACCCCAATTTTTCTACTCCTTCAGTTAGACTCTTCTCATTAGCTCTAGGGTTTCCTCCAAAGCGTAAAAAATGGTTTATCTTAACCCTAATACTCATTTTATAATGCTATCCACGAAATTAGTTTTAGATCCCATATGAATCCTAACCCAATATATCCAAAACTAACTCCATATAGCTTAAAGCCTAACCCAAGTCATATACTAAAATATGGGCCTTAAACCCAACCTTTTAAGGTGTAAACACACCTTATTCACATCCCGAACATCACTCAAATAGTCACATAAACATTATTATTTTTATTAGTCAAATCATTATTATGTTATTACCTTATTTTAATTTCAATTGAATTCCAATTAATGACATAATTTTGGCGACATTACTAGCCACTGCAAATAAACACACACAATTATATCCAGATATAAATTATTTAAATGACTCTAAATTATAGAGTATTGCACAATCATGCAAATAAATGAATAAATGCAAATAGAAATGAAAGGACAAAAATTGTCCCCATCATCGCATTGAACTCTTCTTCATGTAGAAGCCTTGAAGAAAAATAAAACCACTTGAAATAGACTTCCTAAAGATTAAAAATCTTCCTTGAAGTAAACTTCATTGTAATTTGGAGTTCTTCACGTGTTTGAACCTATGGAAACACTCTATTCTAATTTGGGAAGAGTTAGGAGAAAGAAACAGGGAAGAAACTATTAAAAAACACTAAAAAAACCTTGGGTCGAATCTTAGGTCCATCTTGAGCAGCCTAAAAATCAAATCTAGCCTGGGTTTAGCTTAATTTGCCTTTAAGTGGGCTCAAGACACCTTTGATCCTTGATAACTTCTTCTCGGTATGCAATTTGCATGCAAAAATGCCCATAACTTTCTCAGATCTTTAAGAAACTTCATGAAACTTTGTTTAACACTCAAACCCATGTAAATACAACAGTTTAAGTGTAAATAAATATTACAACACTTTTTTAACTCCTACAATAACATTAATAAATAATTAATTACAAAAACCTAATTATTACAACCATATCGAATCTAGAAGAAAAAATAACTACGAATAAGCCATAGTAGGATCCATTCACATAAAATCAACATATGTGACCATAGTTGAAGGTATTCAAACATAGAATCTCTACAAACCCATGTTAGTAAGATACCATACACAAGATTATACAATCATATAACATGCAAAAATTAATATTTCATGCTGGATAATATGAACCTTTCCAAAACATGAGTAATCTCAATCGAGTGTGTAATACCCATTATTGGGGAAAAGAAACTTAGGATTGACATTTAAAACATGTAAAAAATACATAATTAAATATATTTGATTAATTATGAATTAAAAATAAATCAAGAACTAGGTTTAAAAATTAAACCTAAGGTTCAAGAATACAATACCATAGTGAATCATGTTGTTATTCGTATATCGAGATAAAGGTTGAAGGAGATGAAATCCTTGTTGCCCTACAAAAACCTTGTAATGATCCTTTAAAAATCTCTAATCTTCTAGTATATGATCTACCAAAAATAATCCTTATGTGTGAGCACTCTTGGAGATGACACCATGGTGAAATATGAGATAATTGACCTTTTCTCCCCCTCAGCCCTTAATAAAAATGTGGATAGTATTTTTTTCTCTCCCTCTATATCCATCCATGATGTATCATCAACCTAACCCCTACCTTATACCTATATATATAGGTGTGGGTTATGGTCTTTTGTCAAAATGGGCCTCTAGAAAGTTTTGGTCCTACTACTTCGGTATTGGACTCTACTAGGGATCCAAGATAAATAATTCAATTGGCTTCAAATAAATACTATAAAATAAAAAAATTACAACCTCATAGATTATTATTTTTATTTAATTGAGATTTATTCCACTAAATAATTACAAGTTCACTCCAATCTAATTATCTCTAAAATTACAGTAATATAGATAGGTTTTATTTATAAAGTTGAGCGTGGTAGATAATATGACCACCCACATTAAGTTTTTGATACCTTCTTGGCTAAACCAATTTTCTATTATTCGATTTTAATTAACATCTAATTAATTTTCTTAGTTTTCAAGCTTAACTTATTTGCTACTCCATCAAATTATAAAATGATCCACCGATCGGGTTTTCCTTGGTGGTAACAAAACGTACAAGTCTATCAAAGGGTATCATAATCCACGATATCCCATGGATGCCTATTCCTTTGACCTATTATCTTAAACTTATTCACATAAATTTCACCCACTGTGCGGGGATCATTTGACCATATATAATATCAGATCTCACAATTATCAATCAAAATGGCATTTGTAAAATAATTATAATCCTCATAATTCTTAAGATTATGAATATATGTAGCCTTTGCAAATTGTATGAGATT
Source organism: Sambucus nigra (assembly GCA_949130495.1). Classification (NCBI taxonomy): domain Eukaryota; kingdom Viridiplantae; phylum Streptophyta; class Magnoliopsida; order Dipsacales; family Adoxaceae; genus Sambucus; species Sambucus nigra. The sequence continues at coordinate 545,773,672 of OX422212.1, read as the reverse complement.
TCCTAAGTCTAATAAAGACAAAACTTACACTTAAATCTCATATTTGTTCATGATTAATATAGTCGTGAGATGTACTGATCACAATTTCATGTCGAACTATCGAAAAAATTCCCAAACCATAAAAAATATTCTCGCAGTTTGAGATAAAGTACTAGGATTTCACACAACCAATCTAATAGGATATCAACTCCGTATCTTGGTTGTAAATGTTTCAATTGTGATAAAATTTGAATTCTAACCTTTTTGTGAACAACCTGATTCCGACTCACCAGAATTCTTACTGATGTTTATTGACTGACATGTCTAAAATATATAAACCAAATATAAGGAACTATCGTAAACATGATTCTTATGTTAAAATGAATCGACACACCTTTTGGTGAAACTAAACTTCATACATGGTTTTAATAATAAATCCTCGACAGGTTCGTCTTCTTATCTCCTTCCATGAGTAGTCATAAGATGATGATGATGATGATAAGTAGATGGTGTTGGTGATTTTATATGGTGTTTTTATGACTATCCTTTTGTTGTGATGGTTTTTATACTTAGTTGGCTTGTTTGTGAATACATTTGATGGATATTTTTCGGTTGTTGACTTTTTCTTTTGGTTATGATGTCTTTGGTTTGTCACTATATGTGGATATTTTTATTGGATGTACTTATCAAGTTAAAGTATTGGTGTTTTTGGAAGCTTCCATTGCTTATTTGGACAGTCTCTACGGAATTTTATATATCGTTTCATACTATGGGATGTTTTAGATTATTTCTCTTGATTATTTAGTATGTGATCTTTATCTCACTTTATTATTTGTCTTTATTTGACACAACAATGATTTTTTAGGACATTTTATTCACTATGTCATATCTATTACCCATTAGTCCATGATATATACTTGTTGACTAGCATTAGTTACCCTTACACTAAAAACAGCAATTTGGCATACCTTGATATTAAAAATTTGTCACATCTTAAAATTGTGCCAAATTCTGGCACGATTTAATAACAATCTGACACACTTTAAAATCGTGCCAAAATATGGCATTGTTTAAAAGTGTGCCAAAATTGAGCACACTTTATTAAAATATATATATGCCTAAAAACATAATACACGTCCCAAGTTTTTTGCTCTGCCGCTCTAATTCCTCTCTCATTCAGGTCTCTCGCTTTCTCTCATACGCTCTCTCTCTTTCCTCCATGAGCTCTCACATCCAAACCTCTATAAAAACCCTAACTCCTATGGGTTAATTGAGAACAGGTTAACGATGGGATATTCAATGGTGGATTAAACATGGGGATTATATAGGTATTCGGGTTCGTGGGTCACTAGATTGGAGGGAGCGATCAGGTTAACTTCGGGTTTTGAAGGTGAGTTTACAGTTCTGGGCAGACAAAGATGTCGGGTAATAGCCAGAGGGTTGTTAATGGCTTCAATTTTTGGCAGGTATGGAGTCATTTTGGGGATGGGCAGGTTCGAGACCAAGTTGGGTTTAAATGGTGTAGCAGGTGGTTCTTTTTAATGGGTTTCTAGTTCGGTAGGTGATAAGATAACATCCAGGTTAGAGGTAAATGGATATGGTGGGTAGGGATGAAGACAACCATTTCCAAGGGTTTTGCAAGGATAAAAGGTGCTTTTTTAATGGGTTGGTCGTTTATCCGCTAGATACTAGGCTAAGAGATAGGCTTAGTGGTTTGGCATATACCTAAAAAATGTTTGAAGCCATGGAAAAAGGGAAGAAAGATCAGAAGTTGGATTCAACTATCTGTCAAGAAACTCAAACACAAACAGAGGTCACGGTAATTAACTATGCTCTCTCTTTTCTTAACATGGGTTCCTTTTAATTTTTTTTTGTAAATAAAAAAATCTATTTCATTATTTGTAGACAATAATTTCTTGTGAAACTTTCAACTGTAAGATTTCGTGTGAAACTTTCATTATATGGATGATAGAGGATTTTTGAAGCATTATAATGAGAGTTACTGTGATGTGAATAATGGGAAGGTGTATAAGGTTCAATTGGAGGAGGTTCCTAGGAAATTGGATGGTCATGAGGGGGTTGTAAGGCCTCTTATTATATTACTGGAGAAGAAAATAGTTTTTACTCGCATCAACCCGAAGGTTAGAATTTCTTGTACACATTGTCTCTTTTTATATGCTCAATTATTTTTGTCTTCCATACGTATAGCTTATTGGCCTGTGCGAACTGATAAATTTAGGGATTACATTGATTGAGGAAAATTAATCATATAAATTTGATACCTACATAGGATTTAAGTGAAAACCATTGCACAAAAATAGCAAATACTCAAATTGACTATGAGAAATATATCTCTCTCACATGTTTAATGTAAAATTGAAATGTATACTTATGTGAGAAACATATCGTATATGTGTAGGATTGCCTCAATCCATTGTTGTCTTTTGATCCTTTATAATTATAATAGCTTCAACTTGATATGTCTTATTTTTTGTGGATTTTGAGTTGTATATATAACTTCAACTGGTTACTAGTTTCACTATAAGTATGAATCAGTTTTTTTTATTTAAGTCTAATATTATTAGCTTTCTATTCTCCCCCTCCCCTTCAGGTATCTTTGGAAACATTAGTTTATGTAGCTTTATCCTTATATTTAACTTCATCAGTATGCTCACTTTTCAAAATAAAAAAAGCCATTGTGAATCTATACCATAGGGGAGAATACCTGATCTCTTTAAGTTTTGTTAAATATGTCAAGGTCTATTCTTTTTCATATTGTTGTTTTCCTTTTTTGGAATACATTGGCATTATATTTTATCATCAACACACATGAGTTTATATTATGAAACAAATAAATAATAGATTGGGAGTATGATTTAATAATTAAATAAAGATGAGCGTAAACGCAAGAATCTATATCTAGGACGTGTTGAAGCTTATAAAGAATAAATTAGATTGAAATTTCCATTCTTATGTTCAAATGGAATTTATTAGTTTCTGTAACTTCTTTCTTGATAAAATTTAATCATATATTTTGTTTCTTTTGACTGTTTTCCCTTTTCAGGCGTTTCAAGTGCAGACGTGTTTACTCACTATAGTCGTATTCGTAGATACAATTTTCTGTATATGTATGGGACCAATGAGTATGGGACAATAGCAGAGGCCAAGGCCAGAGAAGAAAATAGATCCCCTCACTAGATTTGTGACAAGTAAATTATTATAAATTTTTCAAATTATCTTTATTGTTTATATTATTAGCTTTATTTTTTTGTCCTAACAACCATAGAAGGGTTGTTAATGCATGCAATCTATTATTTAATTGAAGTCTTGGTTGTATCCATGGAAACATCTAAGGAGGATATGAAGTTAAGTTAATTGGCTTAGGTCCTTCGCATAGTAGCCCCATGGAAGCACAGTAGGCCCCTGAAAGCATAGCAGCCGCTGCCGAAGCAGTGCAGCGGCAGCCCCCTGCCGAGGCATTGTTGTTTACCCTCGTTTGGAATTTTTTTGACCTTCTTCAATACACATACATTTGTTTGGATTTTTTTGGCATGACATTTAGTTACAATTTCTAATTAGTGTTCATTAGGTTCGAATTTTTGTGGTCTTCAGAAATCCCGTATTGGTAAATTGACATATGAAGTATCATTATTCACGTTAAAAGCTTAAGTAGCATAATTTCAATTTCTTCCTTACTATTAAGTTTTTCATGTGAAATTACTAATGTAGATTCTTAGAAAGCACAAAAATTTGAACCAAACTAGAACTTAAAGTATTACCAGATTAATAATGTTTGTGCTCATTTTATTCGTGCGATTACTGAATTTTGTGATTATGAATTCCATTGATAGGTACAACTTTTATTATATTTTTTTGGCAAGAATTTTTTATTGGTGGACCGTATTATGAGTTCATGTACTAATCAACCTCAATTGAATTTTAGCTAAGTACCACTTTGATTTCAATGCGTACACACACGAAGGTTGATCACTTTCCTTTCATTTTCTATCTCTTTATTTTATTAGGACGCATTACTGTCCAGGCTAATAGTTATTATTTATTAATAGGGTAGTTAAATATGCTTTAGTGTAATGGTTAATGTTTTGAATTGAAGGCTTAGGTTTCAACTCAAACTTTTAGGTTTGATATGGATATATATTTTAGAATGGTATGAGATTTAAGTACTAAATAAAATTTAAGATTAAACAAGGATAACTAGGGGAGGTGTACATTCACTTTCAGTTATACATCCTGAATGTTCAACTAGGAAGCACGGATACTTCACTGGATGTGAAGTGTCCACGCATGGATCACACACAGATACGATCATACATAAGTTAGGAACTTTGCGGACACTGGAAAGTGTGTTTAATGGTCACTATTATTCATAAACAAGCTGTTAAAATGGTGAAAATCCAAACAAACCCCCAAACGGTCCTCTAAGAGGCATGGACACCTCGTAGGAGACCAATGTAACCTGTAGGAACTGAATACGTAGTCACAGGTTGTCCGCTTTGAGAATATGACAATAATTTGAAAGCATTTATATTAATCTTAAAAACAAGTCATTAAAAGGGTGAAAAACCAAACCAGCTCCCAAATGGCCTCGTAAGAGGCCCGAACACCTTGTACGGAACCAATATAACTTGTAAGAATTAACCACGTAGTAATGGGTCTACCGATTTGAAAATAAGATGATAATTTGAAAATATCTATATTAGACTTAAAAACATGTCATTAGAGAGTGAAAACTCAAACCAGCACCCAAATGGCCCTGCAAGAGGCACAATCACCTCGCATAGGACCAATGTAACTCATAGGAAATGACCGCATAGTCATGGGTCTCCCGCTTGAGAATATGATGATAATTTGAAAAAAGTTTGTTTAAGCTTAAAAATAAGCCGTTAAAAGGGTGAAAACCCACAGTGCCCAAACGGTCCCTTAAGAGGCATGGGCACCTCACACGAGACCAATGTAACCTGTAGGAACTGACCGCGTAGTCACGGGTCACCCGCTTTGAGAATATGATGATAATTTGAAAATATTTAGATTAAGCTTAAAAATAAGCCATTAAAAGGGTGAAAACCCAAACCAACTCCCAAATGGTCTCGTGAGAGGCCTCAACACCTTGTACGGGAGAAATATAACTTGTAGAAATTGACCGCGTAGTCATCGTTCTTTCGATCGGAGAATATGATGATAATTTGAAAATATCTAAATTAGACTTAAAAACATGCCGTCAGAGTGTGAAAACTCAAACCAGTGCCCAAACGCCCCCGTAAGAGGCAATATCACCTCGTACGGGACCAATGTAACTCGTAGGAACTGATCGCGTAGTCACGGGTCTCCTGCTTTTTGAATATGATGATAATTTGAAAATATTTATATTAAGCTTAAAAAAGTCGTTAAAAGGGTGAAAAACCAAACTAACTCCCAAACGGCCCCGTAAGAGGCATTAACACCTCGCACGGGACCAATGTAACTCGTAGGAATTGACCGCGTAGTCACGGGGTGTCACGATTTGAGAATATGATGATAATTTAAATATATTTAGATTAACTTAAAAATAAGTCACTAAAAGGGTGAAAACCTAAACCAACTCCCAAACAGCCCCGTAATAGGCATGACCACCTCGCACGGGACCAATATAACTTGTATGAATTGATTGTGTAGTCATCGGTATCCCAATTTTAGAATATGATAATAATTTAAAAATATCTAGATTAGACTTAAAAGCATGTCGACAGAGGGTGATCATTCAAACCAACCCACAAATGGTCCCGTAAGAGGCATGGACACCTCGCATGAGATCAATGTAACTTGTACAAACTGATCGCATAGTCACGGGTCTCTGGTTTGAGAATATGATGATAATTTAAAAACATCTAGATCAAGCTTAAAAATAAGTTGTTAAAAGGGCGAAAACCCAAACCAACTCCCAAACGGCCCCGTAAAAGGCATGGACACCTCTCACAGTAACAATATAACTTATATGAATTGATCGTGTAGTCATGAGTCTCTCGATTTGAGAATATGATGATAATTAACATGCCTTTAGAAGGTGAAAACTCAAACTAAAGCTATATATGCTCTTTCCCTTACTGTATTCTTAACCGATAAGAGTATATGGCTTTATGCGGCTTGTAATACCCCGTACTTTTGGCTATATTTATTTTTGGGATTAATTAATTAAATGCGTATTAATTGGAAATTAATCCGGGTAAAATACTAGCGAGTTGTGAGTTGGTATTTGACTATATTGAGTATATATGGTGTTATATGAATATTGAATTATGAAATTTGTCGTGAGATTGATATACGGCAATTTGGGAATTTTGTTGAGACGCGTGTGACCGCCGCGTCATGGTATATTATTTTAATTATAAAAGTGATTTTTAGTTCTATTATCCGTATGGTCATTTTGAGTGCGCCAACGCGTCCGGAAGGGTCGAGATAGTCAGAAAACACTAGCCGGGGGTGTAGTTTGGATTCCGGGGTATTTTTAGGCCATACCGGCATCATAAAGGGTATTTTGGTAATTTTACATTTTAAGGAATTAAAAGTGACGAAAATTGGGAGTTTTAATCTGATGTGGATTTAACCCACTAAACCCACTAACCAACCCATATTAACCCATTAAGCTACGGAGGCTATCATTAGGTTTACAACTTTCCCAAAGAAAACCCTAGCCACCTTAAGCCACCATTGGAGAAGAAACTTGGAGAAGAGAAGAAATTCTGCATAAATCTTCACCAAACCAACACTAAAATCAGAAATCGAATCAAGGCAAGTGTTTTAATCATATTTAAATTCATAGAATGTTCCTTCCATGTTAGAAAATTGAAGAATTACAACTGTTCTTGAAAGATAATGAAAACCCATGTAGTTTGGAGCTTAGAACTTGAAAATATTGAGGAAAATTGCATGTAGAATGATAGGTAGATAATTATTCTCATGATATTTGTGATTGGAAGAAATTAAAACGGATTTATATTGAGTTAATTCATGATTCAAAAGTTAGGGTTCATGTTCTTGAGGAATTGATGAAAGTGTAGAGATTTATACATTTGATTGATGTTAGGTTGGATTAATCCTTTAAAACGTGTTAGGAGATGACTATAATATGTTTAGGATTGATTAGGGACCTTAAAACAATCATTGGGACGAATTTTAGAAGAGATTGAAGGAGTAGAAATTGTGACAAACGAAACTTAGAGAAATCTGGGACGAAACTGGCAGGTCGTTAGAAGCCCCTGCCCAGGTCGTTCGAACGAACTCGTTCGAATGAGCTTCTAACGAATTGACCAGTCGCTTCTAACGAAAGGGAACTTCATTCGATAATCTCGTTCGAACGAGAAATCCTTAGAAGGTTCATCGTTCGAACGAACTGGAATCTCGTTTGAACAGTCTCGTTCGAACGAGACTTCTAACGAGATGATAGTCCAATCTAATTCGAACAGCCTCGTTCGAACGAGACTTCTAACGAGTTGACAGTCTGGGCCTTTTTGGACTGTTTTGATTTTTGGAGTCCTGTAAACTTGTTCGAGGATATAGATATCATTCCGATGATGATATAATGATAGAATTGGGACTTTTGGGTATTTATGAGAAGGAAATTATATACGAGAGTTATATTAAATGGACGGTTTGGGTTGAGACGTGAGTGTCTACTACGACGTGAGAATAAATTATGGCGCGTATGATTATAAACCGGAATAGTATAAATTGTGATAATTATAGTCTGGTACGAGAATGAGAATAGTACTACGATTAAACTACGGTATTACTAAGATGTGTGTTTACTTAGTATGGGTATATGAATTGTGTGTATGACATACCTACCATACTTGCTATCACGGGAGGTTTGCGTTCGCTTAGGGCCCTCTAATCCTTGTGTTGCCCGGATTTAGATTGGTTACCTTGATGAACATAGGTCATAGAAAGACTTATTGGGATATTAATAAGTCCGCTGATCGTGGGAGCGTAGGTATGTGTGTGACCCATGTGATGTGACTGTGTTCGCCTCCATTATTTGTGATGTTGTTATCTGTGAACTATTCCTGAGAGATTCAGAATATGTAATCCTTATGTACGTGATGTACCGGGATGTATAGCAGAGTATGTGTGCATCGCAGCTTAGTTCTCGGGGTGCTTGTATTGTATATTTATGATGTGAATAATATACACTTAATTAATGGGAACCTTCATGTTAATGTTGTGAATATAATTACAGTATTGTTTTGAGAAACAAAACGGGTTAGCCGATAGTGAAAAATATTACATGATGAGTAGCTGAGTTTACGTTAAACCCCTATTTAATTATGAGCGTTATAATGTTAATAGAACCGAGTAATAAGGGTAGGACCTATGACAGTCTAGATAGTTATGATGTCACTTAGCTAGTGGTTTGTGTCGTTGTAGATGGGTACTTACGTTAGGAGTGCACAGTTAGACGAGAGGTGAGAATATCATGTGAGTGCACGTCCTAACATGTACTTTGCATTTAATGTTTTAAATGTTTTTAAAGAACTTGCAGGTTTTAAAATATAACTCCACATTCGGGCTCTGACCCGTTTGCTTTTCAAATCTATTTTTTTAAAACCATTTTAGGTGCCCAGCCACAAGGACACCAAGCATAGGATACTCATTCAGGTGACGAGCTGTAGCTGTTTGTGGAAGCTACAGGGATTTGCTTGTAGACGCTTCTATCCTTTAGATTCCAGAGTCATTATCTATCAGTTGTAGGGCATGTTGCCCATTTATATTAGAGACATTCTTCTATTTACAGTTTTCAGACTTTGATTTGTATTGTTTTAGTATTCGGTTATTTATTTCAGTTATGGGATTGTAGTGAGGAGTTTTCCTCCAGACTTTATTTACATTGCGTGATGGTTATTCTATTTACTTCTTTATGGTGAATGGTGTTATTTAATTTTTCATTACACTTATTGCATGTTAATCAGACTTAAATTAAAATTTGGCAACTCACTTTTTAAATACTAGGTGGTTAGTAATCATTAAAATGTTTTCAACAGTGAAGCTATTAACTGGACCAACTGGGCATTTTGAATTAATTTAATAAAGGAGTAGCTACCCGGTATTTAATTAGTCGGGGTGTCACAGGTGGTATCAGAGCATCAGGTTCTAGTGTCCTTTAGGATCTGACGGCTTATTATGTTTTCGCTACGTTTCTTTGATATAGAGCCCTATATTTTAGGACTGTTGTACTCTTTTTGTGTATGCTTCGTTCTTCAGCTATCTTAAGTTTATAAACAGCGAACTTATAAACTTTGTTCTTATTTCAGATGCCTCCACGACGTGCACGACGAGTTCCCAGGGATGCAACGCCCGAACCCCAGCCCGCTCCAGTTCAGGGCATGATGAACGCCGTTGAGGTTGCAACTATGGTAGCCCAAGCGGTAAATGCCGCCATTGCCGTTGTTCAGCAGGCACCACCTCAGGCGCCGGTTGCCGCGCCAGTACAGGAAAATGCATTCCCGTCTGCTTGGGAGCGTGTACGTGACGCTTTCTAGAAAGCGCATCCGCCAGAGTTTGCAGGTAGCTCAGATGTGGTAGTCTCGAGCCAGTGGAGGAAGGATATGCAGAGGCACTTAAGGATGTATGAGTGCACGGACGTTCAGAAGCAGGTGCTAGATACTTTCAAGATAGTTGGATCTGCACTATAGTGGTGGGAGTCTATTACCACCGTGGAGGAGAGGGATACTCTCACTATTCAGGACTTCTGGGTGCGATTTGACCGCAAGTACTTTCCGTCGGCTGTTCACACGGAAATGAGGAGGAAATTGATGAGTTTGAAGCAGGAAGGTAAGACCGTGGCCGAGTATGAGGCCGAGTTCACGAATCTGTTGAATATCGTTCCAGATGAGATACCAACAGAGAAGAAGAAGATTGAGAAGTTCACGGACGGGTTGACATGGAGGATCCGTCAGCATCTGCTAGGGAACCTATCGTTGGCCACTTATTATGATGTGGTTAACGCTGCATTGTTACATTGCCAGGGCCATCGTTTTCATATGGCCGAGGGCAAAAGGTCGGGAGAGTCTAGCCATCAGGGCAGGACCGGAGGACATGGTGCCAGCGGGGCACAATCTGGTCAGGGGCAGAGACAGAATGAGCAGGGCTCCCAGCAGGGGGATAATAAGAGGTTCCGATCAAGGAAATATAGACAAGGACAGGGAGGTTTCTGTCAGGGCCATCAGGGTCCAAACGGCCATCAGGGCCAACAGGGACAGAATGGGCAGCAATTTTACCAGGGCCAGCAGGGTCAAGGGAGGAACGGTAACGGCCACCAGGGCCGGGGACAGCAGGGGCAGAGAGGAGGGAACTTCCCAGGGAAGTGTTTTATTTGTGGCAAGACTGGCCATAAACGACAGGATTGTCCTGATAGGGGCAGGGCCCTATAGCAGCAGCAGGGTGCTCGCCAGGAGCCACAGAGGCCTATGTTTCCCGCCGCTCTCCCCGCACCTCCACAGATGGCAGCATTGCCACCCATTCCAGCAGTCCCATTTCAGCAGGCAGCTACAGTATGGACGTGTCTACAACTTCCACCAGGCTGCAGTTCCACAGGTACCGCCCGCGATTAAGGGTACGTTTCCTATCCATGGCACTATGGGTCGGGTATTATTTGATACGGGTGCTACACACTGTTTTATAGCTACACACTTCGCGAAAGCTTTAGGATTGTTAGCTACGGCAGAGAGCACAGTGACGTGCGTCGAATCACCATTAGGGAGTGGGTCACTTATTTTATTTATATGCCGGGGAGTGGGGGTAGAGATTGGTGGTTTGGTATTACCTGCAGACATGTTGGTATTAGATATGCATGTTCATGATGTGATTATCGGTATGGATTGGCTCGTAGCTTATAGGGCCATGATTGATTGCTTCAGCGGGAGCATTGTTTTTGCCATTCCGGGGCAAGAGATGTTTGTAGTGGTGATGCCTCGCCCAGAGGGAGGATCGACCGCTCATCTGTATTACATAGAGGAGGATACCTCTAAGGAGGTTGTGATTCCTTTAGATTCTATCCCAGTTGTCAGGGAGTATTCAGATGTGTTTCAGGAGATACCAGGCTTACCCCCCAGTCGAGAGATAGACTTTGTTATAGATTTGCTACCGGGTACGAGACCTATAGCACGCGCACCGTACCGTATGGCTCCAGCTGAGATGAGGGAGTTACGGGATCAGATAGAGCAGCTGTTAGGTCAGGGCTTTATTCCCAGGAGTACCTCACCTTGGGGCGCTCCAGTTTTGTTTGTGAAGAAGAGGGACGGTTCAATGAGATTGTGTGTGGACTACCGAGAGTTGAATAAAGTCACGATATGGAATAAGTATCCGTTGCCTCAAATCGATGACTTATTCGACCAGTTGAGAGGAGCTTCTTTCTTCTCGAAGATTGACTTAAGATCGGGATACCATCAGTTACGTATCCGGGAGGAGGATGTCTCGAAGACCGCGTTCTTGTCGAGATATGGTTCTTACGAGTTTCGAGTTATGCCTTTCGGCTTGACCAACGCTCCAGCTGTGTTTATGGACTTGATGAACAGGGTGTTCAGGGATTTCCTAGATCAGTTTGTCATTGTCTTCATTGATGATATTCTGGTTTACTCCCAGACAGAGGAGTAGCACGCCGAGCATTTGAGGCAAGTTTTGCAGACACTTCGTTAGAACGAGTTGTATGAAAAATATGAGAAGTGCGGGTTTTGGCTGAAGGAAGTCCAGTTTTTGGGCACATTATTTTCGACCGGGGAATATCTGTTGATCCGAGAAAAGTATCAGCGGTGAGGGAGTGGGGACAACCCACAACACTGACTGAAATTCGTAGTTTCTTGGGTCTACCAGGATACTACAGGAGGTTTATTCGGGGCTTCTCAGAGATAGCAGGTCCTTTGACACATCTGACTCGTAAGGGTGTGCCATACATCTGGAGTGACGCCTGTCAGTTGGCATTCGATGAATTGAAGGACAAATTGACCTCAGCACCTGTGTTAGCATTGCCGAGACCGGGAGTTGAGTATTTGGTTTACACCGATGCGTCTTTGCAAGGGCTTGGAGGTGTATTGCAGCAGGAGAGACAGGCCATAGCTTATGCTTCCCGTAAGCTTAAGCCTAATGAGAAGAATTACCCCACGCACGATTTGGAGTTGGCGGCAGTGGTATTTTCCCTACGGATTTGGAGGCACTATATTTTGGGGGAGAAGTTCCAACTGTTCACGGACCACAAGTCCCTACAGTATCTGTTCACGCAGAAGGAATTGAATATGCGGCAACGTAGGTGGCTTGAGTTTGTGAAGGACTACCAGTTAGACATCCAGTATCACCCGGGGAAGGCTAACGTGGTAGCAGATGCGTTGAGACGTAGGCCAGCAGATGAGGTGGCCGAGGTGTGGAACGCTAAGTGGAAGGATTTGGGACACCAGGATGCAGTGGCCCGATCTTTCATGTCTGTGATGACCGTTACACCGCAGATTGTCACGAAGGTAGTACGGGCACAAGCTAATGACTCGTTCTGTCAGGAGCAGATAGTTCGATTACTAGCAGAGGGAGCCGAGTCCTATACCGTTAGCTCAGACGGGGGATTACGCTTTAATGGGAGATTGGTAGTTCCGGAAGGGGAGGAATTGCGACACGATGTGATGGCAGAGTCGCACGGCTCACGGTTCGCGGTACATCCCGGAGGGGACAAAATGTACCAAGACATGAGACGATAGTATTGGTGGAGCGGTATGAAGAGAGATATCGCTGAGTTTGTTTCGAAATGCGCCACTTGTCAGCTTGTAAAAGTGGATCATCAGATACCGGCAGGATTGCTACAGCCATTGGAGGTACCGGTGTGGATGTGGGAGAGCATATCCATGGACTTTATCACGGGGTTGCCTACGTCGCAGAGGGGTCACGACTCCGTTTGGGTAATTGTGGACAGGTTGTCCAAGGTCGCTCACTTTTTACCCGTAAGGACTGACTACACTACGGGACAGTATGCCCAGCTCTTCATTTCAGAGATTGTGAGACTTCACGGTGTGCCCCTAAATATCGTGTCTGACAGAGACAAGATATTTGTTTCGAGGTTTTGGGAGAGTTTCCAGGAGGCCATGGGCACGGAATTGCGGTTGAGTACGGCTTATCATCCGCAGACTGATGGGCAGACTGAGCGCACAAATCAGATGTTGGAAGACATGCTACGCATGTGCATTATTGACTTCGGGGGTGGTTGGGAGCAGTAGCTTCCACTGGTGGAGTTTGCTTACAACAACTCCTATCAGTTCACTATTGGCATGGCTCCGTTTGAGGCATTGTACGGTAGTCCTTGTCGTTCCCCAGCATGTTGGTTAGAGGTGGGGGACAATAAACTGCTTGGGCCGGAAGTGATTCAGGATACTTCGGCAAGGATTGAGTTGATTCGGAGTCTCATTCGGGTAGCTCAAGACAGGCAGAAGAGTTATGCTGATGCGAAGAGATTTTTCAGAGAGTTCCAAGTGGGGGACCAGGTTTTGCTCAGGGTGTCTCCTATAAAGGGGATTATGCATTTCGGGAAGAAGGGAAAGTTGGCACCACGGTATGTGGGGCCGTTTCCTATTATTGAGCGAATCGGACCGGTTGCGTATAGACTTGGACTACCGGAGCAATTGCATCGGATTCACGATGTGTTCCATATTTCCTCGCTAAGGAAATATCTTAGAGATAATTTGGCTCATTCTCACATTGCAGTGGAAGACATCGATCTCCAGCCGGATAGCTCCTACGAGGAGCGGCCGATTGCTATTTTGGACCGAAGCGAGAGGAAGCTGCGGTCAAAGATAGTACCGTTAGTGCGTGTTCAGTGGCGACATCACAATGTCGAGGAGTCCACATGGGAGCGCGAGGATGAGATGCGCGAACGTTATCCAAAGTTGTTTTTAGCAGGTACTTTCTAGTTTTGAATTTCGGGACGAAATTCAGTTATTAGGGGGGAAGTATGTAATACCCCATACTTTTGGCTATATTTATTTTTGGGATTAATTAATTAAATGCGTATTAATTGGAAATTAATCCGGGTAAAATACTAGCGAGTTGTGAGTTGGTATTTGACTATATTGAGTATATATGGTGTTATATGAATATTGAATTATAAAATTTGTCGTGAGATTGATATACGGCAATTTGGGAATTTTGTTGAGACGCGTGTGACCGCCGCGTCATGGTATATTATTTTAATTATAAAAGTGATTTTTAGTTTTATTATCCGTATGGTCGTTTTGAGTGCGTCAACGGGTCCGGAAGGGTCGATATAGTCAGAAAACACTAGCCGGGGTGTAGTTTGGATTCCGGGGTATTTTTAGGCCATACCGACATCATAAAGGGTATTTTGGTAATTTTACATTTTAAGGAATTAAAAGTGACGAAAATTGGGAGTTTTAATCTGATGTGGATTTAACCCACTAAACCCACTAACTAACCCATATTAACCCATTTAGCTACGGAGGCTATCATTAGGTTTACAACTTTCCCAAAGAAAACTCTAGCCACCTTAAGCCACCATTGGAGAAGAAACTTGGAGAAGAGAAGAAATTCTGCAGAAATCTTCACCAAACCAACACCAAAATTAGAAATCGAATCAAGGCAAGTGTTTTAATCATATTTAAATTCATAGAATGTTCCTTCCATGTTAGAAAATTGAAGAATTACAACTGTTCTTGAAAGATAATGAAAACCCATGTAGTTTGGAGCTTAGAACTTGAAAATATTGAGGAAAATTGCATGTAGAATGATAGGTAGATAATTATTCTCATGATATTTGTGATTGGAAGAAATTAAAACGGATTTATATTGAGTTAATTCATGATTCAAAAGTTAGGGTTCATGTTCTTGAGGAATTGGGGAAAGTGTAGAGATTTATATATTTGATTGATGTTAGGTTGGATTAATCCTTTAAAACGTGTTAGGAGATGACTATAATATGTTTAGGATTGATTAGGGACCTTAAAACAATCATTGGGACGAATTTTAGAAGAGATTGAAGGAGTAGAAATGGTGACAAACGAAACTTAGAGAAATCTGGGACGAAACTGGCAGGTCGTTAGAAGCCCCTGCCCAGGTCGTTCGAACGAACTCGTTCGAACGAGCTTCTAACGAATTGACCAGTCACTTCTAACGAAAGGGAACTTCGTTCGATAATCTCGTTCGAACGAGAAATCGTTAGAAGGTACAGTTCGTTCGAACGAACTGGAATCTCGTTCGAACAGTCTCGTTCGAACGGGACTTCTAACGAGATGACAGTCCAATCTCGTTCGAACAGCCTCGTTCGAACGAGACTTCTAACGAGTTGGCAGTCTGGGCCTTTTTGGACTGTTTTGATTTTTGGAGTCCCGTAAACTTGTTCGAGGATATAGATATCATTCCGATGATGATATAATGATAGAATTGGGACTTTTGGGTATTTATGAGAAGGAAATTATATACGAGAGTTATATTAAATGGACGGTTTGGGTTGAGACGTGAGTGTCTACTACGACGTGAGAATAAATTATGGCGCGTATGATTATAAACCGGAATAGTATAAATTGTGATAATTATAGTCTGGTACGAGAATGAGAATAGTACTACGATTAAACTACGGTATTACTAAGATGTGTGTTTACTTAGTATTGGTATATGAATTGTGTGTATGACATACCTACCATACTTGCTATCACGGGAGGTTTGTGTTCGCTTAGGGCCCTCTAATCCTTGTGTTGCCCGGATTTAGACTGGTTACCTTGATGAACATAGGTCATAGAAAGACTTATTGGGATATTAATAAGTCCGCTGATCGTGGGAGCGTAGGTATGTGCGTGACCCATGTGATGTGACTGTGTTCGCCTCCATTATTTGTGATGTTGTTATCTGTGAACTATTCCTGAGAGATTCGGAATATGTAATCCTTATGTACGTGATGTACCGGGATGGATAGCAGAGTATGTGTGCATCGCAGCTTAGTTCTCGGGGTGCTTGTATTGTATATTTATGATGTGAATAATATACACTTAATTAATGGGAACCTTCATGTTAATGTTGTGAATATAATTACAGTATTGT
Source organism: Sambucus nigra (assembly GCA_949130495.1). Lineage (NCBI taxonomy): Eukaryota > Viridiplantae > Streptophyta > Magnoliopsida > Dipsacales > Adoxaceae > Sambucus > Sambucus nigra. Next base: position 545,757,619 of record OX422212.1, on the reverse strand, counting down.
TTCGAGAAACAAAACGGGTTAGCCGATAGTGAAAAATATTACATGATGAGTAGCTGAGTTTACGTTAAACCCCTATTTAATTAGGAGCGTTATAATGTTAATAGAACCGAGTAATAAGGGTAGGACCTATGACAGTCTAGCTAGTTATGATGTCACTTAGCTAGTGGTTTGTGTCGTTGTAGATAGGTACTTACGTTCGGAGTGCACAGTTAGACGAGAGGTGAGAATATCATCTGAGTGCACGTCCTAACATGTACTTTGCATTTAATGTTTTAAATGTTTTTAAAGCACTTGCAGGTTTTAAAATATAACTCCACATTCGGGCTCTGACCCGTTTGCTTTTCAAATCTATTTTTGTAAAACCATTTTAGGTGCCCAGCCACAAGGACACCAAGCATAGGATATTCATTCAGGTGACGAGCTGTAGCTGTTTGTGGAAGCTACAGGGATTTGCTTGTAGACGCTTCTATCCTTTGGATTCCAGAGTCATTATCTATCAGTTGTAGGGCATGTTCCCCATTTCTATTAGAGACATTCTTCTATTTACAGTTTTCAGACTTTGATTTGTATTGTTTTAGTATTCGGTTATTTATTTCAGTTATGGGATTGTAGTGAGGAGTTTTCCTCCAGACTTTATTTACATTGCGTGATGGTTATTCTATTTACTTCTTTATGGTGAATGGTGTTATTTAAGTTTTCATTACACTTGTTGCATGTTAATCAGACTTAAATTAAAATTTGGCAACTTACTTTTTAAATACTAGGTGGTTAGTAATCATTAAAATGTTTTCGACAGTGATACTATTAACTAGACCAACTGGGCATTTTGAATTAATTTAATAAAGGAGTAGCTACCCGGTATTTAATTTGTCGGGGTGTCACACGGCTCAACTTAGAAAGAGCCACAGAACCAGGGAATATCTTGATGATGAAGTACTATGGTTAATGGGTGCGAAATAAAAGTGGCTTGCCAGCGATGTGCCAGCAGCCCGAGCTATTCTTTAGGAAGCATATGCTACAATTCCTAGTTCCTGGAAAATCTGGCTTGCTGTGTTTAAGCTTGAATTTGAAAACAATGAATCTGAAAGGGCTTGAGGAATGTCTCGGTCACTTGGATCAAGCTAAGGAAGCATATGAGTTGGGTTTGAAACGCTGCCACATTTGTATTCCACTTTAGCTTTCATTTGCTAATGAATGGGTCGAGCAAGGCACGGATAGTTATCACGATGGCTAGGAAGAAGAACCCTCAGAACCCTGAACTCTGGCTTACTGCTATTCGAGCTGAATGAAGACATGACTTCAAGAGAAAATTTGATATATTGATGGCAAAGGCACTGCAGGAGTGCCCCAATAGTGGGATCTTATGGGCTACCTAGATTGAGATGGTCGCACACCCTCAATGAAAAATTAAGAGCGTGGATGCACTTAATAAGTGTTACCATGATCCTCATGGCATTGTTGTCATGGTGTTTTGAATAGTATATGGAGGTGGTGTTTAATTATGTATAATTTAACTTTTAAATAGTATATAATATATATTGGAAGTTCAATTGGGAATTTCATATTGGTACTTCTGTTTTCATTCTACGACAAGTAATTTCAGTCGTGCCTTTAACTCAATTCGTGGAAATAATACCAATACATCAATTGGTGTTGTTTCCACGAATTTAGTTTAATGTTTCGTTGTACTTGACTTGGTTGTGATATAAATGCCGTCATATAAATCTCTTAATTTGTATTAATTCTAGATTGCCTTGCTTTATTGAAAATATTCGTTATGTTCATTTTTTTCATTACGATGTTTTTTATCTTATGTTATCTTAGGTTTCTTGGCTGGAGGTTTAGCATCAACTTTTTTTTGTTTTGATAGGAGCAGCGGTTTGGGGCTATGTAGCAACCTTTTTGATAGGGTCTTTCTTTATTTTCTCGGATGAGGCGTTTTTAGTTGGGAAGACATTCTTGAAGGAGTTTTTGATTTTGGTGAGCTTTCCAAAGGTCACGAGCTTCTTCAATTTAGTGAGAACAAGATTTTTATAAGTAGGGGCCAAGTGATATTTTTGTTTATCTTCAATGAATTTTGTGATATCATACTATCTTGAACCTATTTTCTCCTTTAGTGACACTATTGTGTCTTCAATCATCACTGAGTATGGAGGGTGTGCCATGGGCTTCTTGGGACTAGCAAATGCCTTTGGTTTGAGGCTTTGGTGGGCTTTTCTTGCCTGGTAGGTTTGGTTGTGTACACAATTGGTTAAGGTAAGTAAAAAGAGAGGGAAATTTGTTATTTCCTAGATTACTCGACATTATTTAAGCAAATAGTATTGAGCATAAAATAATTTTTGGGCCTGTTTTGGGCTGACATGGCCTAACATGACAAATATTTTAAGCAAAGAGTATCGCCTCTCAGCTGAGAAAATGTGACCAACTAAGAAACAAATTGAAGCTTCACTCAAGCTGCTTCTCATCTTTGTGTATGTCTCCCTCGAAAACTAATTCTTTGTAAGGACATAGTCCGTCACACTTAGTATGTCGTATACCACTACAAGTTTGTCGAGGCATTGGAAAGCGCGCATCTATAATTGATAATCCAGATTTCAAGTTAACTTCAACAATCATTCCCATCAAGGACGAACTTGGTAAATTGGTTAAGTTCCATTTACATTTTTCATAAAAAAAGTGTTGGGATTTTTTATAAAAAAGTAAAATATTTATCCTTTTATGAAAAATGATTTTTGAAGTATTTTAAATGGATCTTTATCTTTTCAAAAACATTTTTATCATAAAATATTTTTGATAACTGCTTTCAGATTCATAAGAGTGTTGTTTTCTAAGTCCCCATATATTTTAAAACTCTGTAAATATAATCTATAGATTTGTTCCTGGTTGTTCAAATGAGATCCTATCTTGTTCGAACGAGACCAGACGTTGTTCAAACGATATGTCAATTTGTTCGAACGAGAAGTCTTTTTTGTTGACACGTCATCGCCTTAAAAGTTTTATAAATAGGGTGATAGACTTCGTTATTTCGTGTGGAGAAAATACTAGTATTTCACAGATTACAATTTTAAGTGTTTTGAGTTTATTCTCCATCACTTTAGGGTTCAAAAATTATTTTTACAATTCACAAATCCCACCTTTTGTGTGAGTTGTTCTTGGAACCCAAAACATAGTTTTGCTAGGAGTTTTTCTGTTGATTCTACCTTTGGAGGGTGATCTCTACAACCGAGAGCTGCGTGCTATTGAGGAAGGAGACTATGCAAAGTTTTGGGACTGCATGTTATATGATTGTTGCGGTGTTCCAGGCTACGAATCGACACATGCAGGTTTTTCATAAGTCAAAGTATATTTTCATTGTAATCCGATTGTAACCGGTACTTTACATATTATAGTGAAAATAAAAGGTTTTTATGCTGAGGAGATTTTTTTCGAAAACCTGCTTTTGTCAGCTTTGTTCATTGCTTAATTTCATTTTTCACATAGATGCACGTTTAGGCGCTGAATGTTAAATTGATTTTGAGATGTTCTGAATTAAATAAGTGTGTTTGGAATTTGCTAATCAATTTGATCAGTATCACACATCACATTTACAAATTTGTGTCAAAGCGGGTTACTCTAAGTTATCGAGTGATCCCATGTTTTAAAGTTTTTTCTTGATACAATTTGACTACTTACGTTGTCAAATTGGTATCAGAGCGGGTTATGCTAATTTATTGCATTTGATCCTTGTTTTCCGCAAAAACATTGTGTGATATTGATTTTTGCTAAAAAAATTGACACAATCTTTCGATGGAACACTTAATTTGATGCCTCCTCCCATTATCTCGAATCAGAATTTTGACGATTTAAATCATTTGAATTTGACTTTTGCTAAAAGAATTGATTTTTTAGAAAAAGAAAATTCTCGTTTTAAATCCGTTATGGATCTTTTGCAAGAAGGTCAAAATCAAAGAGATTTATATCGTGAAAAGTTTGTTTCTTTGGACCTGGACTTTAATGTTGTAAAATTGTCCAAAGAGAAGAGTGATGAAAAAGTGCTTGTTTTAGAAAAGGAATTAAAGGACTTAAAATAATTCAACATGTGTGTTTGTGTCGTCGAGCATACAAATTTAATCGATGATTTTACGTCACATGAAAAGATTCATAGCGATAAGTTTGTTTTAATTGAGGGTGAGCACGATAAACTATTAAGTTTAATTGATAACTTGGAAAAGAAACCCCTATCTTTTGAAGATTCTAATTTGTTGCTTGAGTAAAAAAATTTCAAATTAAAAAATTATTTGAAGGACTCGAGTAGGTTTGATAGTGATGGTAATGGCTCATCTTGTTCACATGATTCTAGTGTTAAAGCCAAATCCATTATTTGTTTTAGAGGGTCAAGAGTTTCCAAGGACATTAGAAAAGGTCAACCCATAGGTGTCGTTCCACCCGTTTACACATGTTCATATTGTGGTAGGAAAGGGCACCTAAGACGATTTTTTTATCTTCGAAGAAGTCCTAGGAAGTTTAAGTCTAGTGTTCCCATGGTTTCCCTAAGCCCTACACGTCATTTCATATTTATTAGGGTTAGGAAATCACTTTTGGATACGTTAGTTTTTAGACGTGTTGATTCTCATATGCTTGCACATGATTCATCACTTTCTATTTCATATCATTGATTGCTTGCATGATTTTTATCATACGCTAGTTGTGTTTCATGATTTATATCTTTTCTAGTGTTATGAAAAGTACTTTTTGCATTGGATTTTGGTTTTAGAAAATTTTGAAAAATCCAAAAAGATTTTTGTATTTTGTTTACACCATATATGAATGCACACTTAGGATGACCAAGTCACAACTTCATTCCATATCCATGTGACTTTTTGATAGAGATTTGAGATAATATGTTGTGTCATTCACGTGCTTTACAAAGTTTGGAGGTTTTGAGATGCTTTAGTGTTGCTACCTACATGTTTGACTCACTTTGTCCTTTATTGCACACATGCACGGATTTTTTTGACGTTTGTTCTTGTCAAATCACATGTTGGTTACGTGTTTTAATCTCAATTCTGTCTATTAAAACGAACCAAATGTGATAAAAAAAGATAATAAAAGGTGTGCATGTTTTTACCATTTGCCGTTAGTTTGTGTGAATTTTATAAACGATGAAAGGCTACGAAAGGTACACATTTATCCTTTATGATTAATCCTCCATTTAAATTGGACCTAAAAAATTGAGGAATTTTAATTATCCAGCGTCCAAAGAGGTTTAAAAGATCCCTAAAAAAATTGAATGGCAATAAAATGAAATATATGTCAATAACGGGTCATTAGGTTTATTCACCTATTCTCCAAAGTTTGAGAGTTTAGATCGCCTCAAAAAGAAAATATAAATGAGGGAGTTTAGTTAGAGAATTAAAACGGCTTTGCACGTCCTTAAAAAATCTTGAAAAGGCACGAAATTAATTTGGACGTTATTGGTGTGAAAATCACGTTGACTTCAATTTGTTGATTTTAATTTAAGATGATGTCATCTAAATTAAACAATTTTGCACCAAATGACTATTTTTTATGTTCATTCGTTATGAGTACACTTATGCATCTTGCACATATGATGTGATTGAGTTGATCTTCCTATCGAATTTGTTCACACCCATCCATTCTGTTTTCATGATTTGTTCGTCTTAGTAAAAATTCGTAGTGTGTGATATTTTTTGGTCTTTTATAAAAAAATTGAAAAATAGTATGTTTGGTTTATTTCTCGTTGCACCCCTCCATGCTTTATTGTTTTTATTCTTTCCTTGTCTATTTTGAATAAATAAAAAGGGGAAAAACGAATTATGAGGAATATTTCGTATGGGGGTGATTTGATTATTGGCTTAATTTAATATGTGTTTCTTAATCATTTCAAACTCGATACGTCACGTGGTTTTTGCTTTGTCTCATATGTGTAGGTACAATTGAAGAATCTTTAGATTGCACACCTTGATGAGAAAATCTTGGAGATTTGAAAAGTTGATTGTTGAAGCCAAGTTTGATTGAAGACTTGTTCAGATTATCTTTCCACATTTGAGTTATGGGAGGGGAAATTTGTATAGGTTATTTTTTATTTTGATAATTCGGATAGTTTTTATTTTGTGTCGGCATAGACATAGGGGAGATTTGTAAGGACATAGTCCGTCACACTTAGTATGATGTATACCGCTACAAGTTTGTCGAAGCATTGGAAAGCGCACATCTACAATCGATGATCCGAATTTCATATTAACGTCAACAATCATGCCCATCAAGGATGAACTCGGTAAATTGGTTAAGTTCCATTTACATTTTTTTTAAAAGTGTTGAGACTAATTATAAAAAATTAAAATATTTTTCCTTTTTTGAAAAATGATTTTTGAAGTATTTTAAATGGATCTTTATCTTTTCAGAAAAAAATTCATTATAAAAGATTTCTGATAACTTCTCTCAGATTCCCAAGAGCGTTGTTTTCTAAGTCCCTATATATTTTAATACTCTGTAAATCGAATCTAGATATTTGTGCCTGGTCATTCAAACGAGATCCTATCTCATTCAAACGAGACCAGACATCTTTCGAATGACATGTCAGTTCGTTCGAACGAGAAGTCTTTTTTGTTGACACGTCACAACCTAAACTTTTTTATAAATAGGGTGACAGACTTCGTTATTTCGTGTGGAGAAAATACTGGTTTTCACAGATTACATTTTTATATGTTTTTGAGCTTATTCTCCATTATTTTAGGGTTTAAAAATTATTTTTGCAACTCATAAAACCCACATTTTATGTGAGTTGTTCATGGAACCCAAAACATAGTTTTGCTGGGAGTTTTGCTACTGATTCTACCTTTGGAGGGTGATCTCTACAACCGAGAGTTGCGTGCAATTGTGGAAGGAGACTATGCAAAGTTTTGGGACTGCATGTCATAGGATTGTTGCGGTGTTCCAGGGCTGGTGACTACGAACCGATACATGTGGGTTTTGCATAAGTCAAAGTGTATTTTCATTGTAATCCGATTGTAACCGGTACTTTACATATTATAGTGAAAATAAAAGGTTTTTTCCATGAGGGGATTTTTTTTGAAAACCTGCTTTTGTCGGCTTTGTTCATTGCTTAATTTCATTTGACACGTAGATGTATGTTTAGGGGCTGAACGTTAAATTGATTTTTAGATGTTCTAAATTAAATAAATGTGTTTGGAAATTACAAATTAATTTGATTGGTATCACACACCGTGTTTACATTCTTCTTCTTTTGAATTGCGAGTGGAGAAAAGTCTTTTTAGTTTTAAACGACAATTGGAATGGCGTCAATGTAACGGAGTTAATTAATTAATTACTTTTTTGTCAACATAAATTACTAATTCAGCAATAGAAGGAGAATATCAAGTGAAAAGGAAAATAGGTCTGCTAAGTTGTGTTGGGATACTATGGGGATGCTATGCGACTGAATCACAACCTTTACGTGCACATGAATAGTTTAATCCGGGGTGCACAAAGGGTGATGTCTACGAGGCTATTACGAGGCTGCTATGGGGTTGCTACGGGGCTGTTATGTTTATATATGTATAACTTACATTATTTTGCTGGTGGATGTTGTGCTTTTTTGTATCATTAATCGATGTTTATGATATCCATATGATGTAAAATCTAGAATCATACGCGCATATCAAGTCAAAGTTTTATGCTCCTGATTTCTATATATGCTTTATGGATTGTTTCACCTTATCAGATTTTATCTGACTTTACTAATATAAAAAATTTTCAAACTTTCTTCAAAATGTATCCAAGAAATCATCAAGGCGTGTGACTAATGGACACTAATGTATTTCTACTGAGAAATAATCTGCTTAGTGTAATGTTTGCCTCTGACTAATGGGCACGATTATTGCATATCGACCATATAATTATTTATATGAGGTTCAGTAAATAATATTACTATTGTTGTGGTTTGAGCAGTTTTTAGTTGTTAAACAGGGTGGATAGTCCTATAAACAAAGGGAACTTTGCCCATATTTGTATACTATTTACAAATGGTATGAAATTGACATATATCTCAATATGAAACTTTGGAATTAGTTATGTGAAATGCTTACCTGCTACTTTCTTTATTTTACCAATATTTTATGCATATTTTAGTCTTCTTCAGACTCTAATCATTGTGACTATACACACAATTTTAGTGAAAATACCAGTTCTTTCTTTGCATCTACAGGTACCAACTCATTAGAGTTCACTTAAATAGCCTTGGAGATTATTGCAAGTGGTTAGAAATGTTCGAAGACGTTGACCTTGCCGTTTATTGTGTTGCTTCGACCGACCATGGTCAATTCATCAACAAAAGCAATGGAGTTTCCACGAAACAAGATGTTGGCAAGAAAGAATCTCTTTGAAAGGATCGTATAGGTTGTTGGCCGTCAGTCTTGTCAAATGATAAGAATTAATTACTTTTTTTGTTTGTTTGTTTGCTTTATAGGTTGGAACTCATTGGAAGTTCGATGGTTGTGCATGTATTAAGATGAATTTCATATGTATTGACATGAATTTTATATTAACAGAATTTGAGCCATTAATATTTAGTGGGATTATTGTATGTGTATTAGTGTTGTCGCGGACTATTTGTATTGTTGTACTATATTAGTCATGTTGGTTTATATTATTATTGAATTTTTGTTATTGTAAAACAAGTACAAAAAATAGTGGAAATGTTGCTGATTTGTTTTTTGGGTAATATTATATATAATTAAAAAAAAATTCTTTGATCCAAAAATTTGGCACAGTTCCAAACAGTGCAAAAAGTGTATCAAATTTTGGCACGGTTTTGAACTGTTCCAAAAGTGTACAAAATGTACTCAATCTGGCACAGTTATAAAGTGTGTCAGAAATATTAAATTCTGGCATGGTTATAAAGTGTGCCAGTAGTGTTACTGTTTTGTCAAAACTGGCACACATTTAAACCGTGTCAGAAAAACTTGTCATTTTAGATTACCTGATTCTGGCACAGTTCAAAACCGGGTCAGATCGTTGTTTTTGGTGTATTATACTCACGATGATTTTTTAAGAATCATTTGACTAGTACTTATGTATATTCATACTTTATATTCCTTATATTGTCTTGTTATTCTTTTGATGATATTTATACTATATTCCTTGGAGTTTATATACTATCCTTATTTAATTTCAAATGAAATAACCTTTTATATTATCGTTGTTAGCACACTTTCTTAATTTAATAGTTCTTTACCTTTGACAACTCCATGATAAGAAAACGGGATAAATATTAGATTAAGGGGGAGTTATACTAATGACCATATATTTATATATTTTACTAGATAATAAAAGAATATGGTGTATATAGTAAAAAATAAAGTATAATTTTCAATATTATTTATGGCACTAGTATATTTTCATATTAGAATGTGAATACACGCATATGAATGATGAATCAAGTTTCATATTTTATCCATCACTTGTTTACTATTTAATAATGCGTTACATTGGTATCATTATCTATATTTCTTTGAAAGTATGACAGGTTTACATGTGCAAGATCTCTTTAGATTCTTGTATTGAAGATTTATAGTATAAGTTTATCTTATGCCTTTGTTTGGACTTGTGTCTTTATGTATAGGTTGTTAGATTTTGTTATAACGCTTGTAATATTCTTTTCATATATTGTCACAAAAATGACAAGGGTGGAGATTATAAGAGTATGCATTATACTCATGTGCTCCATATGATTAAATTGTCTTATTCTATTAACTAAATATTGTTTGAGTCTTATTCTCGTGGTCGTTCCGGTAAAGATTCATGAAAATAATTCAAACATACATCCTTGAAGACACTTATCCTTGTATACCACTCTTAGGAAGGTAAAAAGACACAGACTCATGCACATTTCATCACACTAGTTTTTTTCTGAAAAATATTTGTGTGTGAGGACTTTGATATGGTTCTATTATTTTATCAATCCTATAGAATGCATTAAAAACAATCTTCATAAATCTTACGATGTATTTCTATGTTGTGAATTTAACTTTTCATCATTGTGTCAAAAATACATTTAGTTTGGAAGATTGAGGTGTGCATCGCTACAGCGTCACCACACTTAAGGTTTTCTTCGCAGTAGTGAGGGGCTATCACCGGGCTCGCACTTTTTCAAAGAAGTTTTCTCAGTTTTGTCTTGTGACCTTATCAGAGAATCACCACAACGAAGAATATCCTCGTATCAATGATGCACCAATGATGTGTATTAGTCAAATTATGTACGTCTTTTTTGGTATTCGTGCAAAACTAATATCTGCATATATTTTCACCTTTTTCATCTTGCCACTTCATGTGTAAGTATACAACTTACATACTTATCCCCAAATCTTCTCTTGCAATATTGGGTATATGTGTAAAAGAGTTGGAACTTTATTTCTAAGAAGTGTGATTTTCTTGTTGACTAAATATTTTGATAAATCTTTCTTTCCACAAGAATTATTTTTAAGAGAGAAAAATCATTGTGAGATAAAAAAAAACTTTCATGTTGAATCTTATATTATTCCAAGTTTTATTCTTGTTTTTCTCTTCATTATATTTTTGAGATATTTTGGTTTAAATTCTTCAGAAATCTAAAAATATTTTTGAAGTAAATTTATTTTTTCTATGAAATCTTTTTTAAACCTTAAACAAATATCTTTATAATTTGTTAGTGATTTGTTTTTATATATTACTTATCTCACAATATTTTCAAATAAACTTTCACTTTAGGGTCTTCATACACTTAAAAAGTGCTACTACACTCATTTAAGGCTTACCAACCTTGTTCCAAGATTTGGAACTTAAAGTTCTTCTTTCACTTGAAAAGGATGTTTGTTGATTGTGATTTGAACAGGACAATACATTTTCTTGTTGGTGGAATAGATGGTGTAAAATAGAATTAGGCAAAACTTAAGAATTAGGGTTGCAATTCATTTATCGTTCTTTTGGCTAGAGATCTTTTCCTGTTGTGGGTTTTCCTATTATGCCTTGGTATTATGATATATTATTTACTTTTTAGCACTTAGATTAAGTCACCTAATTTTGTAAGATAAAATAGGTGTAATCTAATTGCTAAATAATTTGGCATATATACGTTAGTCTTTGTCTTTGTTATGCTAACTTGAACTTAAAACAAAAAACTTGCCACATTTCAACAAGAAATTTGAGTTTGGTTTCCTTTGTCCATCTAAGTTTCGAGAACATGTGCTCTCGAATACCATAGACAAGTTCGTATAATCATATACCATGAAAAAACTAGGGTTTCATGTTGGACATGATGGACCTTTCCAAAACATTATCAATATCAATCGGAGATCTGATACCAATTATTAGGGAAAATAACTTAGGATTAACATTTAAAAAATAGAAAAATTCCATCCCTAATATCTTTAATTATTCAAGCATTGAAAAGAAATCAAAAATTAGGTTTAAGAATTAAACATAGGGTTTTAAGAATGCAATACCATAGTGAATCATGTAGTGATTCGTATGCGGAGACAAAAGTTTAAGACGAAAAAAATATTATTTCCCTCCAAGGTCTTTAAAAACCTTATTAGAAAGTGTGGAGCATCTTGAATCTTCTTGCACACGATCCACCCAAAGCGAACCTTGTTAAGAAAGAGAGTTATACGAATTACTTGTATATTGGTCCAAACACACAAATTCACTATTTAACATATTTTATCTTGATTAAATTTAGTGAACATGCAATGCAAATTATGAAGCCAAATTCCAAACCCAAAAAAACGTAGAAGAGGAATTTGAGGAAAAATCCTTTCGCGGTGTTAAATGCAAAGAAAGTAGCTAAATTTATCATAAAGAACATCATTTACCGCTACGGAGTTCCTCATGAACTGGTATCTGACAATGGACTCCATTTCAAACATTATTTCACGAAACTAATTGACAAGTATGGAATCCAAAGGCATAAGTCCTCTCCTTATTGATCATAAATTAATGGGTATGTCGAAGTCACTAACAAAAGCCTTAAGACCATCATTAGCAAAACGATTGAAAGTTGCAGAGACTTGGTCGACAGGATCCAATATACGCTCTGAGGCTACTGTAATTCCATAAGAACACCCATTGGGTCTATTCCTTACTCTTTGATATATAGCATGGAGGAAGTCCCACCTAGTGAACTTCAAATACCTTCCCTATGGGTTATGAATTAAAGTCAAGTTAGTAAAGAAAATTAGCTGCAAAGCCATTATCACGAACTTGTGCTCTTAGATGAAAGGAGGTAAAAAGCCCTATATCATATACAAGGGTACGATTGCACTATTGTGTGACCATTCAATAAAAATTTCAAGGAATACAGTTTCCAAGAATGAGATCTTTCCCTCAAGGAAATCATAGAGCCTGTCTGGGGTCCGATAGGAAAGTTCAAGCCAAACTGAAGTGGCCCCTACATCGTAAAGAAAATAATGTCAGGTTATTTTTCTCACAGAACTTGAAGGAAAGGAGATGGCACATCCAGTCAATTTTAACTGTCTTAAGAAATTTTTCCCCTTGTCCAAACACTCGTTGCTCCATGATTCTTCTCACCTCCCTGCTATTCTTAAAACAAAATGTCTCTCCCCCTCCCTCTCTACTCAAAATAATGTGGGACCAGATCCTCTAAAAAATCACCTTTTCAATATAAAATCTCATAATTCTCAAACCCCACAGATGTACCTAGGCATCCCATAAGACACCCGTGGGCATGGTCATTTCTTTTTCACAAAGTGTTATTCTTTTCTCCCTCCGAGAACGATAGTCTCCCTCATCATTTAAATGAAAAAAGATTATGTATGCCTGAGAAATAAGATTATATAGTACAAATAAAAGAATCATAAAAAAGGATGACAAAATATGTCAAAATTAACATAATCTTTTATTAAAAATAGAATATGGAAGTTATAAGAAACAACATCAACATGAATGAAAATCAACCAACATTCTTACAAATTTCACAAACCAAACATCTCAAAACCTAAATAATAAACCCACATATTACCAACACCTCCCTCATGTTCAATACCAGCCTTCAGCTACCATATGTACCTACCTAATCATCGTATCCTGTCCCTGAAGAATCCTAATAATTCCAATCCCAATTATGATTTAATATCCTCTCCATGTTATGGTATGCCTTAATCAGCTTGGACAAAACCATGACACCTTCCTTAAGAGGGTCAAACATCATAAGCCACATTTGTACAGTCTCCTTGGCATAAATCTTCATGACCACCCACTTACATAATCACTTTAAATAATCCTCAAATATGAACCCATCCTCCCCGACATATTGAGATGGATGGGAAGATGGTTGAAGGCACTGTCACAAAGGCCCCAAAATTATCCTAATCGATTCAGTTAGGTCCTACATGGGAAAGAAGTTGGTTATAGTACGAGGAAGGATATGCTCCCATCCCACTTGATCTAGAAGCCACCATGGAAAATAAAAAGAATCCTGGTGAAGGCCCACTAACCGCATATACATCTAATAATCAAATTGCATGACATGCTATAGATTACCCCACCACAATAAAAACCTGCGAAGATTTTTTCCCCCATGTAACCTAAGAAATTTTACCTAATTCTCGGTAGATGAGCCAAAATTGAAGAAAGACTAGGAAATGAAATTGGGAATACCCATCATAGGATACTTAGGAGGAGCCGCTAAGTACAGTCTCTTCGACAACCACATGAACAGCATCACAGGGCACCTTCGTAGAAAATTGGACCGACCTTATTTCCATGCATCCAGTCCATTCGAAGTGTCTTTAATTATAACGGTTACCGTCTTATAATGATGATACATCCGCAACACTATCATGGACAACTGAAGGTCAATCGTCATGTCACTGATTATAAAATTGAGTCTGGTAGTCAATCATATGGCTATAGAACTAGCAAAGCCATTATCTCAATAATCTCTTCGAGAGGATAAGTTTAATACCAATGAAAGAAAAATAATTCCTTCATGCACTAGTGGTCGGGAAACCGAAGGAGAAATGTGGAGTAATTCGACTAATAACACCCAATGGAGATGGGACAAGTCTGGCATAGCTATAGCAACACTTGGGCTGACACTTAACATTACAAAAAACTCTTCAAAGTAGGGAATACTTTGTCCAGACCAAAGATAAATATATGCTCTTTGGGTACCAAAATAGTTGTGCTGCTTCCAAGAGATTCTAATTTAGACTAAGGTTAGGCCACAAGGAGAGATGGCGCAAGTTAACGGCTTCATAATTGACATTGTAGAGGAACATGGCCTCCAAACAATTGAGATAAGTCGTAAATGTTTCGATCATGGAAAGCTCCATTTCAAGGAAAGAAGAAGGTTACAAAGAGATATGATTAAATTATGGTGATGGAAATCCCCCTCCAAGCACCTTTTATACCCAAAGGCACGACAGGAAAAGGGTATGCCAATCGATATCCTCCATTTTTAGAAAATTTCTACCATCCCATTTTGTATATATCATGATAAAATAAAAACTCTTCTTCGTAAAAAAATCAACATGTTGGAAAAAAGATTTTTTTTTTAGTATTTCTTTTATTTTTCTACTTATCTTTACAACAAGAAGAAAATTAAAGTGCATGTAGACTAGGTCACTTAATCCAAGATAAATTAAGATGATGAAATATGCATCATATATACTTGTTAGAATAATCACATTTTTTGAGTTACAAAGAAAATATGAAAAGAAATAAAGAAGAAAAAATATGATAAATCAAGATGAAGACCTAACCTTCAAAATACCTCAACAAATAAAAAAAAAACCACTTCAGGAGCCTCAGCAAACCCGCTTCCCCTGTTGATGATCACTAGACCGCCCACTCCTAGAATAAGAGCTCTCCTCAAAAGTGGTTGGTGGCACTATGTAAGACTTGACCAATTTTATCACATAATAGAACACCAAAGCCATATAATCTCGCATGTCCCACAGCCAGGATATTAATACCTAAACAATCTATAGGAGAACCAATCCACTAAAGGCAAGTAAGTCAGTAATAAAAGGAGGAAAATCAGAAGTATAAATATGAAACATAAAAGGAAATCATACATATCTTTAGATAACCTCCTTAGGAAGATCTGCAAAACTCACTATATTTTCCTGAGAGAGATGAGGAATTGAGATCACTTCCCTACTATCCACATTAATATGATAAGAGGAAATGGAAATATGCTGAATAGGAACGTCCTCTATTGCCGTTGCACCACCCCTCGTGTTATGGGATGAATCCACCAGCGCACTAGTACCTCTACCTGATCGCACTAATGATGGGGGCATACATTCCACACTATAGATAGGTGACTGCATCAACCAACTAGTCATGATGGCTAAGTAATCATATCCTAATAGCATGTTCGTATAGAACATATAGGGCTTTCACTTCATCACCATAACCCTCATCTCGTTTTACATCTACTTCACCCACCTCATGAACCCATAGGTAACTGATGGTAGGGCCTCCACCTATCCCTCCATCACCTGCCTCATCACCCTCTACCTTGGGTACAATAGACATTCAAACTCATGTGCCAACGACCTTCGCATCCGGGTATGCATGTCAATAATCCTTGCAGCCTTCAAAGATAAACGTCAAGGGTAGAATGTCACCTATTTTTCAAAAAATATTTAGTCATCTACCAAGTCCAAACAGAGTATGAAATCCAGAAAATGTTAAAAAACAAAGACTATCCTAGTTATTCGTCAAGACATTCAACGTCGCTCGTACATCCTTAAAATTCAAGAATTTATTATTCGACGTCCTCCACATATACATCCTCGAGAAATTCTCCGTCTCACTTGCCTTTAGGGATATAAATCCAACGTTGTGACAGATCAACTCATAAAACCAAGTCTCCAGAACATAATGTCCAAAAAATTAAAAATGGAAAGGTCAATAAGAAAAATAAGAGGAAATTGTATCTAAAGATTACCTACGAAAGATATATAGGCCGCGTAAAAGTTTATCAGTAACATTGACTGAAAGCATTAAGAGAAGCATAAAGGGATGCCAACGTAAATCTCCCACAGTCGTATAAATGAATCTCCAAGATGATTCACAAGTAAGGAAGAAATCACAAATAGACTTCATTACCAATTATCGCCACCACAAACCCTCCAGCAAAAGAAAACTAAACAAGTGAGCTCACTTCCTCACATGCCACCCATCAGTCTCATCGATCTTTATAGACAATAAAGTGTATTTCAATATTGATATCCAAATAAACTTCCAAAATACGATTCAACCAATATCTCCTAGGGCATCCCGAATCGTGACCTCAAAAACACTCAAAGTCTGGTATATAATGATTTGGTGACTCTTATACTCCAACCATGTAAACTAATGAACATAATGGTGTAGAAACCCATCTTGTTATACCCTAAATACCTCATTAGGCCACTCACTTTTATCATCCCACCATAAGACCCTAGGTCCTATTCTAAACCCTGATCTGGAGGCCACCAGGTTCTTTCGATCCCCGTTTTGCCTTGATCAACTCTCCACCTTGATTAAATCTTATTTTAGTCTCATTCGAATATGAATCCCCTTTCTAACAGTCCATGATTCATGTGAATCAGCCTCATGATTCATGTGTACTCACCTTTTTACTTCGAACCCTAATCTAGAGGTCATCGGGTGCTTTCGAACCCCATTTAACCTCAATTAATTCATCAATAAGAGTAAATATCATCTCATATGATTCCGAATCCCCTTTCCAATGGTTCATATCATGCACAAATCAGCCTCACGATTAGCACGTAATTGACTTTGTACTTAAAGAGCCCCCCGTAGAGAGGTCGTTACGTGCTTTCGAGCTCCTTTTGACTTTAGTCAACTCTTGAATCCAGTAGAGACTCAGTGGATTATTTTAAGGATCTGAATACCCTTCCAACATTCTCGTCCATGCACGATTTGGGTCATAGTTGCATTTTATGCTCGATTTTCCAAAAAATGTCCATTCTAGACTACCTATAAGCACACCAGACCCCCTACCTATCGCCAGGGTGTACTTTTCTCCATTACCAACGCGGGGGTATGCCAATAGGTAGACTAGGGGCTATACCGATCGTCACCCCCTAATTTCCCATTTTTTACTAGTTAAGGAGACCATGACCTCATTCCCACGGTCCATTTCTGAAGTCAGAACATTCTCCTCCAAATCGGTGTGCTGAAATTTCATTTTTCTAGACATTCTCCATTTTGTTACATCATTCTCATCCATCTTTCACCACAGTTTTTTCTCTTACCTCACCATTGTTCATCCACCTAAAATTCATCCTCTACCACTATAAAATCATAATTAAAGTCCTTTAGAAGGTCTAGTCTCACCATTTTACAACTCATTAAATTAGTTTTAGTTATTACATTTTCCTTCCAATTTGGATATAGCTTTTCTCTTACTTAATTTATTCACTATAAAACTAATCTCCCTTTTTATTATTTAGTATACACAAAACTTATTTTCATAAAATATAAAACATTCAAAAAGAGTGTTTTGCTATAAATTCTAAACAAGAATTTCCTCATCTTCCATACTCCCTACACTTGCACCCATTTTCCAAAAATAAACTAAATGAATTTCTAATTTCTAATTCGTACGTTAAACTCCACCCTTTTGCATTATCTAAATATGTGGATTTTAATGCCTTTTGACTACATAGGTGTCCCGAGCCAATTTTAGGGGTCGAGTCCTAATTTTTCATTCATTCATTTTATGATTTCTCATGTTTAGTAATATTGTGAATATGCATACTCTTGCATATCCGTGTTCTCGCTCAATGTACTCATTCACTTCTTCATAGTGATTTGTGATCTGACGAATACTCATATTATATTTTTATGTTAATCTTTTACACACTACTTAGAATGATTATGAATCGTCTCTTTCATGACATGGGTCGTATGATTTCTTTCTCTCATTATCCACGCCCCACACATGTACACACATATCAAATTTTGGAGAAAAAGATAACATTATGATAGCCCATAAGAGATCGAAAGGGAAGAATGGGTGCCTAACACCTTCCCATTCCATAATTTAGTCCCCGGACCCTCGACTCATTTGGTTTCGTATGCATCAGTATGTTTGTTGATGATTTTCTCTCGGGGATGGCTACCTTCTTTTGCCTATTTTAAGAAAAATAGGCTTACGATTCCATTTCTACAATTTTCCCTCCTTTTACAATGGCCAATTGTTAGAGTGGAATGCTCCAGTACCATTTTGTTAGTGCGTAGTGAACATGCTCGGCAAGGATGGTCACACTCAAAAATTTTATTTTTATATTTTTGTCAATTTAAGTCCCAAAGCATACAAACACCATTATACCAAATTTTAATCTTTAATTAAATTACGTGTGAAGAAAAATATGTGCTCTAAATATAATAATTTAAACTAAGCATGCAAAGAACACAAAAATTGTGGAAAACTTCCTTTTCAGGGCAAAACATTTTAATAAGCACTTTAGAGAGTTTTACAAGACTATCAACTTATAGACTACTTGATACACCCACAAGTATAATGCGCAATCTCTTCAAAACCATTAAAGAAAACTACTCAATCCAGAGTCATCCACAGGGGGCGATCCACCCTCGGTATCGATCAATAATTCTTTCGTCCGTGATCACTCGGGTCATAAAATCAGTTGTAGAGAATCCTCTCCACAAGTGTATGCAAAATACAAAACTTATAAGGTTTCAAAAAAATTCACAAAACTATTTGGGGATGTAAAGTTGTGAATCAAAAAGTGTTTTGGTAACATAAAACTTGAACTTTTACAACAAATCTGAAAAAAAATAAAAATAAAAAGTCTTATGAAATTTGGAGTCAAAATAGGTATTTATAGATCTGACATAAAATTTGAGCTGGAAAATTCGTTCGAACAAATATGGAAGCTAATCAAACGAGAATGTCATCTCGTTAGAACAAAAACACCGTTCCTTCAAACGAGGCTCCAATCTCGTTTGAACCGGCTTCTAACGAGTTTCAGACAAATTTAAATAGTACACCTTCATTAGATGTTCGTTCGATGAAAGATCTAATAAGAGTTTAAAATGAAAAGCCAATTTCATTCGAATAAGATAGCAATCTCATTTGAACGAGGTTAAAAAAATTGTTTTTAAATTAAAAAAAAACCTCGATTTTTATAAAAATAACATCCCAAATTAAATTATGAATAATTTTAAAATCCTAAAAGCTATATACCTTTTTGAGATGTAGGGAAGTCTTCAATATTGGAGATGTTAGAGTTCCGTTTGACGTGTCTTTTTATAATGGGATACGCAAAATATGCCAAAGTACAAATAAACAACCTAAGCTAAAATATTTTCCCATTTAAATCTCCCCCTTTAGCTATTTTGGTACAAAACTAACTGAAACCCAAATTACAAAAATTACCCCTTTATGACAAAAAAAATCCTAATACCCTTCCCAAACCCTAGAAATGGAATGACATAGTGAAACTTCATTTTTAATTTCCACTTGTTCTTCTCTTGGACACTTTGTCTTCATCCGGTGTAATATGATCTTCTCTAAGTCCCTACACACATAAAGAAAATAAAATATCCGTGATGCTCATAGTTTGAAAATAGAAAATAAAAAAAAACCCATAATGCATTCCTCCCCCATAAATCAAACTCATTATTAAGTCAAATCTCCCCCTTAATTTGTTCTCCCCCTTTTTGTCCAAAATAGACAAAAGTGTATAAGCTAAACATAAATAATAAGGCATCACCTAAAACAAGTAAGATAGCATCGCATAGATATGTAAACAATTCACGTGTAATGATAATCTCAAAGGCTAAATCCACCAACTATTTTTGAAATTTTTATTAAAGTATAGATATTACAAATACAACAAAACAACTCGAGCACAAACAATCCAAATGACGATCAAGTATGTGATAATCATGGACTAAATGAAAATCTAAAAGAGTCAAAAAACGATACCGTATATAATATATGCAATATATACAAAATCTGGTGCACATATATAATTATAAACCACCACAAAATTCTACACAAAACACATAATCTTTACACACTAGCATAGTATCAATGTGTCTAAACATGTGGGATGGAATGAATGGGCGTGAACTAGATACAAAATGAATTATGACCCAAGTACTTAAATATGTTCAAGAAGTTCTAATTGACCGTATAACTTTCTCAAACTAAGCTCTAGAATGCGTGCTTAGGTAAAAAGATAAAATTGTGGTGTAGTGGATTAATCGTTTATTTTATCTTTTGCAAAATCACCTAGAATGCGTGCTTAGGTAAAAAGATAAAATTGGTTTAATTTAATCACTACTTGTATAATTTGGTGCAAATTAATATTGGGTAATGTTTATGTTAATTTAATTCAAGTCATTTAATTTAATTGATCAAATTGGTTTGGCCTAACTTGATAAAATTGAGAAATATGACTTAGGCAAATTTTCTAGGACTTGGATTAATTAATATGGTTTAATTGAAATAAATAAGTGCTTGTGTTTCAATCTTATTTCACATTGGTTTAATTTTAATTTTGAAGTAAATTAAAATTTGTTATTTTATTTTAATTTGAACCATCATCTAACGCTTTCGCATTTCTCAACAAGGAAATTGATTTTAAAGTATAAAAAGACGTTTGATTTTAAAATTGGGGGCCTTTGGTGTGTTTTCAAATTGGTATCAGAGCCAAAGCAATAAATTATTTCGTTAAGATCCTTTAAATAATTTTTGGCTAAAATGGAATTTTCCCCATTTTCAAAATTTCGTATTTTCGATGGTTCTAATTACGCGTACAGGAAAGCGCGAATGAAATCGGCACTTAAATCTATTGACGAGAGGATTTGGTTTTCGATAGTTAACGGGTGGTATCCACCAACTCATTTAGTAGATAATGAACGTGTTCCCAAATCGATTGATAGATGGAGTGAGAATGAGTTTAAACTTTCAAATTTTAATTTTCGAGGTTTAAATGCCTTGTTTAGCACTGTCACACCGTATGAATTCCGACGCATTATGACATGTGAGACCGCTAAAGAAGCGTGGGATATTTTACAACTCACTCATGAAGGTACTAGTGTTGTTAAAGCTTCGAAACTCCAAAACCTCACCACTCAATTTGAAACTATCAAAATGAATGAAAAAGAAACTTTTGATGAATTTTATGCTAGACTTTTCGATATTGTTAATTCATCTTTTAACTTGGGAGAGAAAATACCCGATAATCGAGTTATAAAGAAAATTTATGGTCCCTACCCAATAGATTTATTCCAAAAATGATCGTGTTAAATTCTTTACTAACGTTAGCCTCTACGAAATTAGAAGAGCTTGTAGGCGATTTATAAACCTATGAACTGGACATGTTTCCCTCTAAAAATGAAAAGAAAATAGAAAAGGGCATTGCTTTAAAAGCCCAAAAAGAGGATAAACAAGTAGTAGTGAGCGAGAGTGATAGTGACTCGAAAGATATGGCCTTGTTTGCTAGGACATTTCGAAAGTTTCTTAAAATTAACAAAGATAAATTTAAAAACGACTTTAAGAAATTTGAAACTTCTAAGCATGACAAAGCCGAGAGAATCCCTAAAAATATTAATGAAAATTTAAATAGGGATGAGTCAAATAGGTGTTTTGGTTGTGAGGGTTATGGCCATAGGGCTTCTGAGTGCCCCACTAAACTAAGGAGAGAGGGTAAGCGACCCATTTCATACAATGCGACCCTTAGTGATAGTGATAAGGAAGAGGTACCCGATTCCCCCACTAAGTCCAACTTTGTGGCTTTTATGGCTAGTCATTTGAGTGATAGTGAGAACTCGTCTATTGATGAAACTTTAACACATGACACTTCCAAGGTCATAGTTAATGATTCCCTTATTTTTTATGATAGTAAGAGTGAAGAAGAAAGAGAGAGTGAAAATGAATAAGAGGTTAATGTGAGTGAACTTCAAAATGCTTTTCAAGAATTATATGAAGAATCAATTAAATTAAATTAAAAAGAGCTAATTTGAAGTTAGAAGCTAGTTTGAAAGAACGTGTCAAGGTCGTTGATAATAGTGTGTTGGTTGAAGACCTCAGGACATGTGAGAGGACTGTTCGAGAGAAGCTTGAATAAGTAGAAGAAGAGAGAGATAGCCTTAGAGGTTTAATGGAATCCTAGAAAAAAGGAGCTTCTCGAGTTCGAAGAGAGAAATGTTTTACTAGAGTCTAACATTCTAGAATTAGAAAACAAATTAAAAGACTCTAGTAATGTCAAATTTGATTTGGAGTTTCGTTCGGAAAAATTAGATAAAATATTAGGAGCGGTCCAAATTAAAAATGACACTTGTGGTTTAGGCTTCTATACTTGTAATGAATCTACTCAAAAATCCAAAATCAACTTTTTAGGAGAATCGCCAAGGAAAGCCTTTAGAGATCACCCCTTAGGTAAATCTTTTCGACATGTTTTTACTTGTGCACATTGTGGTCGAAAAGGTCATCTAAAGAAATATTGTTTTGATCTTAAAAGATTTTCTAAAAAATCCCAATATAAGGCAACCAAGGTAGCCAAGATTCCTACACCCCAAGATAGTCACTCATCATTAGTTTGGGTTCAAAGATCCGACTTAGTAGCTTTACAAGATAGGGTATTTGATTCTCATTTACTTTCACATGCTTCATCCCTTGCAAAATCTAAAGGTTGAATGTGTTAGTTTTATTTGCATGCCTTAGAGTGTGTACTTCATGCTATATTCTCATGCTAAATGTATGCTTGTTTAATCATTTTCTAAACTATGCTCCATGCTTTATCACATGCTAGAATTATGATTTGTGTTTATCTTTTGTATTATATTTCCTTCATTTTGTTTGCATTAAATGAAAAATACAAAACTATATTTAGTTTATCATTTGGGGTTTTATCTCTTGGAATTTAAGCTTAATGAAAAATTCAAATGATTTTTGTTTGTCTTTTGAGTATATATTTATTATTTTTGGTTAAAATTTTCAAAAACTCAAAAAGATTTTTATTTTATGTGTATTTTAGTTTGGCACACTTTATGTGGCATACACTTGTGTTAGAATCCCACCTTTTACGCTCTCATGTGGCTAGAACTTTTGGTTTAGATTGTCAATCCTTATTATGTTCTTTACCATGCTTACATGGAGTAGTTGGATTTTGTGTTGCTTAAATGGATTCTATTTTTATATGCCTCAATTCACACATGCACGAGCTTTTTTTAAATTTTAACTTCATATGTATATTTGAGCTTTGTGAGATGTTCTCCTACCAATCTTGTCATCTACATATTTGTGACCTAGGAGGACTAGTGCATGTCAAAATCCGTTGCATGTGAGATATGTGTGAACATAAAACATGATATATATAAATGTGCACAGGGAAGGGATCCGAAAGGATTTATTGTCCTTTGCGAATAGTAAGCCACCGTTTGTTTGGACCTAAATGAAATACGTGGTCCAAAGGCCTAAAAACAGAAAAATGGCATTGAAAAGAAAAATAATTGTCAAGGACTATGTTTAGTTGATTTACTCATTCAAAAAAATAATATATATGCTTATTGAGGGATTTTGGATGATATATCAACGGTTTGCACAATGTCCGTTTATCCTAGTTGCATTTTCAATGTCATGACTCTATTGGTTTATAGAATCATCAACATGATAGGCTTGTATGCATTGTGTATGTTTGTTCATTGAGTTCAATCTATATTGTCATATGAGATTATATTCAAATGTGATGAAGTTTGCAATCAATTGAGAACTCCGTGAACATGTTTTAAGTGATTGGGTCTAAATTTAATTCTTACTAGTTCATGCCACAACACTTTCGTTTTCATGACACATTTTTTCCATACGAGTGTGAAAAGCTTATCGTATTTTGTGTCATTTGTGAGTTTATATTTATATATGTGTACTTGCGTCTATTAGGTATATCTTATGTATACATATATTTGATATTTTTGTTTAGTCTTTGCCTTGTCTTCTAGTCCACATATGCTTTAATTCATAAATGTATCTATCTTGTTGCATTCTTTATTGATATCACATGCTTAATACTTTATGTATCTTATTGGTATCATTTTCTTGTATCCTAGTTGGTATCCGCTATTATTTGTTGGATTAGCTATGACTTTTATTGCCCATATGCTTTAATGTTCTTATCACTTTTGCATGTTTAGCTTGTTCTCCAATTTTATTTATCCCTTGTTTAGTTTATGGTAATATGCTTTAATTGGGAGAGAAAAGCTAATGTTTAGTTCTTTAGCCTTTGTCTATTCCTGAACAAAAAGGGGGAGAATGATAGGGGGAGAAATGGTATCTAATCCTATTGTTTATCGTATCTTAGTTGAGGGAGATTTATCTTAGGGGAAGATGTCTTTATAAGTTGATCATTGTTGATAAAGGAGAGAATTAATTTAGGGGGAGTAATTATTTAATTGCATTTAATATTTTGATATTCCCTATGCGTTCAATGTGTTTGCTTAAGTGTGCAGGAATTATATTCTAAGCGGAAACTTTCACCGGCAAATATTTTGATCCTTTGGGTTGTTTAACAACTTTCACCGGCAAAGATTTTGATCCTTTGGGTTGTTTTGAGTCAAGCATTGTATTTTTATTTTGGGTGGGACATTTTTGTTAGCCTAGTAGAGCTTGACGTCCCTTTAGGACTTTTGTTGGTCTTTGTCCCGGAATAGCCAAATGGGGAGATTTATAAGGACACAAATTTCCAATTGAGTCCTTTGTAGTTTTGGCTTAATTCCGGACAAAAACGTTTGAGTCATAGGATAGAGTTAATTGATCATCCTTCAAGCCTATGATGAGTTTGTTGAAGACGTAGCGGCCAAGTGTATAAAGCTTCATCACATTGCCGAGTTTGTTTATGCCTCATTTCTACATCATCAGCATGGTTCCATTGCTCCTAAGGTATGAATGCATTTTAATATATATATATATATATAGGAGCTTGGAACATTTTATAATGGGTGAATGTTTATTTAAAACTGTTGTTTAATTTCAGAAAGATTTCATTTAAACTTTAAAATAAAGAATGTAAAGTTTTGGGGGAAAAAATTGAATTTTTCAAACTTTCTGGGAGTTCGTTCGAAGTGTCGTTCGAACGAGATTTTCGTTCGAACCATAAGTTGTTCGAAAGAGTTTGCCAATGAGTTCCCCATAAGGCCAATGGAATGTCGTTCGAAGTGTTGTTCAAACGAACTTCAAACGAGATTTATAATGAGTTCACACTGGAGCTTCGTTAGAAGTCTCGTTCGAACGAGATTTTGTTCGAACAAAAATGTCGTTCGAACGAGATTTGGCGAGAACAGGTATTTGGCAGTTTTGAGCAGTTTTTTCAATTTTTTCCACTACTTTACCCCCACTAACTTTTGACAGATTATTATAGTGCGGGAACCAAAGTTTCTAACTTGACTTTTTCATATCCTATAACCTCTAAGAGAATGTTTTGAGAGAGAAATCAAAAGAGAAAAAGTTCTTTGTTGAAGTGTTGCTGATTTTCAAGAAAAATGTTTTAAACACTGGTTTTACACCCATATTGTTTATCCAAGATTCCATAGATATATTTGTACTTGCTTGGAATTTTGGCACCGGTTTTCCATCTCTACCATTTGAAGAGACATTTTGGATTTGCTTCTAAATCCCACAAAGAAGAAAAGGTTTTCGTGATTTACCCACTTGGAGAAAGGTTCATTGTTCGGGTGACGGAGACTATATAAAGTCCGATCGGTGGATTTCGAGACCGCGGTGGAGCTCCGTGGTTATTCTCTAAGAAGAGGTTCATACAAGAAGACGCGTCGGGTCTTGAGAGGGATCGAGTCGAGTGTTGTAAGTCATCTTGATTGTATTTGTAAATTCCGTATTTAGTGGATTTGAGGCTAAGGCCATCCGAGGTTTTTTCCCGTTGTGAGTTTTTTCTCGTACATCGTGGTGTAGTCGATTAATCGTTTATTTTATCTTTTGCAAAATCACCTAGAACGCATGCTTAGGTAAAAAGATAAAATTGGTTTAATTTAATGACTACGTGTATAATTTGGTGCAAATTAATATTGGGTAATGTTTATGTTAATTTAATTCAAGTCATTTAATTTAATTGATAAAATCGGTTTGGCCTAACTTGATGAAATTGAGAAATATGACTTAGGCAAATTTTCTAGGACTGGGATTAATTAATATGGTTTAAGTGAAATAAATAAGTGCATGTGTTTCAATCTTATTTCACTTTGGTTTAATTTTAATTTTGAAGTAAATTAAAATTTGTTATTTTGTTTTAATTTGAACCATCATCTAACGCTTTCCGCATTTCCCAACAAGGAAATTGATTTTAAAGTATAAAAAGACGTTTGATTTTAAAATTGGGGGCCTTTGGGGTGTTTTCAACTTTGTTTTTTAATATACATGTATCTTAATACATTTCAGTATTTATTTAAGCTTATGATTAGTTAATCGGCTTGCCGACTTGGTAACATTCTTAAATGATGTTTTAACCTAATTTATAATGCCTTAGATTCTATTAATGCACTTAGGTAAAACTATAAGTAGTTCTATTGGGCTAAATGTTTGCATCAGTTATCAATGGAGATCAATTGTGTTAAGAATGTATATTTATTCTCTTGTCTAACCCAGTTGGGTATAACTTCTTGTGTTTAACTTTAAGTCGTGCATGAAGTTTTACTGACTTCTTTCTCTTGACATGTCAAAGATGAACTCATACATGAAGTCTAAAGAAAATTTCCAAACTAAACTTTTTTAAAGTTGGAAAAGATTAAATTTTTCCAAACTAAACTTTTTTGCAGTTGGAAAACTTTAAATTTGAAGTTGGAACGTTTGTTAATGGTGCATATAACCATACCCCCCCCCCCCCCCCCCAAAAAAAAAAAAAACGCATAATTGATAGTAACTCGCAAATTCATTAAATTTAATAAATGATTACATCAAATCCAAATTACTGATAATATTTTTGGAGGTGGTCGGCTTTCCATGGATTCTTGAATTATTCCGCACCAAGTGTTTCCAGGTAACATGTGCCTGGTCAGATGACTGTCGAGATGCGATAAGTATCGTGCCAATTGAGCTCCAACTTGTTGCCCTTATGAATCATCTTCTTAAGGACATAGTATCCTTCTTTCAGGTTGGTCGATTTGACCCTCTTATTGTAGAATCTAGCAGTCCTTTGTTGATAAACATCCATTTGAATTGCCGCATCCTCTCGGACCTCTTCAACCATGTCTGGATCCAATCTCCTTATAATATCACTCTTAGGGGAGTTAAAATTCGACATCCTGTGAGTCATCTTACACCCTATTTCAGTTGGTACCACTACCTCACTGCTGAAAGTAAGCATGTACGGAGTCTCTCCTGTTGCCGTTTTGACGTAGTCCTGTAAGCCCAAAGGATGTTGTGTAGATCGTTGATCCAATTTCCCTTAGCATCATCCAACCTTTTCTTCAACCTATCAAGCAAATTTTTATTAGTGATCTCTGTTTGATCATTACATTGTGGATGTCCAGGTTTTGAATGAAGTTTTTAAATCTTGAACCAGATGCAATATTCCTCAAACTCCTCATTGTCAAACTGAGTACCATGAGAAGTGATGAAAGCATAAGCCAACCTATAGAAACTTATGATCTTCTTACATATAAACTAAAAGACTCTCTGATAAGTCATATCAATTAAGGGCTTAGCCTCCACCCATTTGGTGAAGTAATCCAATGCTACACCATAAACTTCAACTTTCATTTGGTGGTCGGCAATGGGTTGACTAAGTCAATATCCCAAATATCAAACAGCTAAGGAGAAGTGATGGGAGTTAAGAAAGCCCCTGGTCTTCTATGAATAGTGGCAAACTTCATGCACTTATCACACTTCTTAGCGAAAGAAACATAATTTGCCTTCATCATCGGCTAGTAGTAGCCTTTCATGGCTATTTTTTATACCAATGATCGGCCACCTGAATGAACTCCTTATGGGCCTTTATGCCCTTCCTTGATCAAGTCATGTACTTCGGTGGGATGAACAAATAAAAGTAAGGAGACAGTGTGTCCCCTTCTATAAAAACTGCCTTTTCCAGAACATAATTGGCTGCTTTGTATCTCCGCTTCATGGCTTCTCTCTCATTGGGTGGTAAAACTACTTTATCAATACAATTTTTGATAGGATCCATCCAAGAAGGTCCCAATTCCACACCAATAACGTTGATATCTTCCATATTGATGCTTCTTCTTATTAAGATCTCTACTGAAATAGTTCGTATGAGTTCTATCTGAGTTGCTGACACTAGTAGATACTCAGGCGCCCTCCACTCCAGGTATTCGAACTATCTTGATTGTAGGAAATAGAGAGATAAATTCCATAGCTTTTTTCAAATACCTTACCATAAGTTCTCCTTTAACTCCATATATATGAAGCATTTGATTGGCAATGAATTGAGAATCATTGTGTGTTATCACCTGCTAGACACTTAGTGATAAAGATAGTTCCAAGCCCATAATCAATGCCTCGTACTCGGTCTCATTATTAAAATCTCAGAATTGAAAACATAAAGCACATTCCACATCCAGTTCATATAAAGTGTTGATGATAAGTTCTTATATACTACCAACGGTGCATGAAGATATATCCACAAATAATTTCCAAACTAGAATGACATTAAATTATTCCTCTAATTATACACCATGTTTGAATATCTTCTTTCTCTGTTAAGCTCATCACTGAGATATTTCTTGAATAACTGATGTTTCTGGTTGGTCGGTGACAATCTTAGTTAGGCAAACGAACTTGGATTATTGGTCACCTCTGGGTATGTGAATTCTATAATGAAATATGCTACTGCTTGCCCTTTCAATCCAGTCCTTGGCTCATAGACAATCTCATATTCCCTTAGTTCAACTTCCCAAAATATTAACTTTCCTGACTTTTCTAGTTTATGTAAAGCTTGTTGCAGAGGCAGATCAGTGTACATCATAATTATACGGGCCTAAAAATATGGTCTTATCATCCTTGAGGGTTCAATAAGTGTATGTTATAGATTTTTCAAGCCTGGATACCTAATTTTTGCGCCTCAGAATGCTTTGTTGGTGTAGTAAACAAGCTTCTGAACTCCACTTTCTAGTCGGATCAAAGTCGAACAAACGGCTAACTCTGAAACAACTAAGTACAAATATAATTTTTCTCCCAAAACTAGTCGAGAGAGTAAAAGTGAAGATCCCAGATATTTCTTCAACTCCAGAAAAGCTTTCTCACATTCATCATTCCACTCAAAGGTCCTTTTGATCACTATAAAAATGGAAGAGACTTGCATGTTGCTCCGGACACAAAATAGTTGAGGGTTTCTACTCTTCTAGTCAATTTCTGCACATTTTTTTTTCATGTGGGAGATTACATCTCAATCAAAGCTTTTATCCTGTTCGGATTTGATTCAATTTCCCTTTGGTTAACAATATATCTGACGAATATTCCTTATTGTACCCGAAATATACATTTGGTCGGGTTAAGTTTCATTTAGTGCTTCTCCAACTTGTGGAATGTATGAGACAAGTCTTTAATGTGGTCAGCAATAACCTTTCTCTTGGTGAGCATGTCATCCACATACCCCTCCATATTTTTTCCAATATTCTCTTCAAACACTTTGTTCACCAACCTTTAGTCTGTTGCTCCGATATTTTTTATCCCAAAGGGCATAATGTTGTAGTAGTATGTACCTCAGTTAGTGATGAAAGAAGTACTTTCCTTATCATGCAACATCATTTTAATCTGGTGTAAACAAAATAGGCATCCATGAAGTTGAGTAACTCACGACCTGTTGTTACATCTACCAACTTATCAATCCTTGGTAAAGGAAAGTGATCCTTTAGGCATACTTTATTGATATTTGTAAAGTCTACTCATATACACCATTTGTTATATTTCTTTTTAACCATCACTATATTCTCCAGCCCACTGGGATACTTAACATCTTCTATAAATTGATATCTCTACAATTTCTCCACTTCTTCTTGGATGTCCATGTTCTTCTTGAAACTGAACACTCTGCATCTCTACTTGATCAACTTAGGATATTTGTAATTATTGAGCTCAAAGAAGATGCAATTAGGGTCAATTTTCGGCATATCCTTATGGATCTAAGTGAAGACATTCTTCCACTCTCTAAGGAATGCAATCAATTCCCATTTGAGAGAAGGTGTTAAGTTTGAGCTAATTTAAGTGGTTCTTTTTGGCTTCTCGTTATCAAGCACAATGTTCTTTTTTGCCTCCATGACCTGTCCCTTGACCAAATCTTCTTCTTCGTAAGAATCTAGAGTGTCAATATGATAAGTGGTAATGTTCTTCTACACTTCCTGTTGATCGACAAAAGTGTAATATCAATCTCTAGATTCCATTTGGTTTTTATTCACTATGTCGACTCCATAATTAGTTAGAAACTTCATACGTGAATGTACTGTAGACAGTACCACTTCTAACTAATTTATCTCAACTATGTCGAGAATCATGTTGTAGTCTTAAGGGATATTTTTATCCAAAAAAATAAGCAAATCCTTTCCCTTTTGTTTGTTGGCAAAGTGCCGACCAAGACGTTTAGCTTGATTGTCCATAAGGAGTAAACTTTTTCTCCTGAGAATCTAAAGAGGGGCCTGTGATAAGGTTTTAATTTGCTACCTCTTAGCCCTAGAATCTGGAAACAGTTATAAAACATAACATTTTTTAAACTCCCATTATCTACCAGGATTCTCGCCACTCTTCCATGATGAACCGAGGAAGTGATAACTAGTGGGTCATCATGAAGATAAAGTACTCCGCTCAAATCATTCCTAGATAAGCCAATCACTAATCAATCCTTATTCAGTTTTCCGTATTGACCATCCGTGTACTCGAACATGTCAATTTATGTAATAGAAGAAAAAAATTTGGCTTCATTTACATAACCCTTTCTCTGAGTTATCTCATCTCCTCCACCAGCCTCTCCTCCTGCAATGAACTGGCAGCCAAGAGAAATCATTCCCACCCCAACTTATAGATCCTTGGGTTTTTTCAGTAGGTCGAGAACATCCTCATAATCATCATCGAGATTCCTTTACTTCTTATCTTTTCCTCAGTAAGGTGACTCGAACCTTCTTCAAATGTCCTAGCCACCATCCCGATCAAAAAATTTGGTCAATTTCCCTCAACGAATAAGATTTTCCACTTCGTTCTTCAGAGGATGAAATTGTAAGTAGTGTGCCCGTGATCTCTATGAAAATCATAATATTTTGATTTGTCTCTTCTGTTGGGGGTGATTTTAGTTTTACAGGCCAATTTAACTCTTTATTCCTCTTATCGCCTCCAGGATACGATGTACATATTTTGTGAGGGGTTATATTCATCACACTTCTTAATTTTGTCAACCTTCTTATCTTGCTGATCCTTTTTGGTTGAATTCTTCTGGATTTTAGTCTTCACCTTTGGAGCTTCTTTAGCATCCATTACATCCTCGGCATTCATAATCTTCCCAGTTTTGGCCATCAATTCTTTCATGGTATTGGGAGGATTTTTTTCCATCGCATAGTAAAGGCCTTTGGCGAGCAATCCATTTATCAGTGCTGTAATGGCAGTCTTCTATCCATAATCAATCACTTCTAGTTTCTCATTATTGAAGCGTGTGAGGTACACCCAAATAGTTTCTCCAGGTCTTTGACGAACACTCAAGAGATGAGTAATACTCTTAACCAGCTTGGCTCCAAAACAAAATTTATCGATAAACAGTTCATCCAATTAAAGGAAGTTAAAAAATTTCCTCTAGGTAGTTTGTCATACCATATCTAGGATGAGCCTGTAATATACCTAAAAAATTCCTGGCATCGCATCTCATCAGGGACATAATATATGACAACAGTAGCCTGATATTGCTCAATGGGGAAATCTGGATCAGTCTTCCCATGATACTTGGGAGTAAAAATTTGTGGTTTGAATTTAGGCGGTGTGGGATAATCCACCAACTCCTGGTTGAAAGGGGATCCATTCACAAAACTCCTTTGCAAAGGGTTCTTAGTTTTATCCATTTCTCCCAACCAATCTTATAGTAGCTGCATGGACCCTCTCCAGGAATGCTCCTCTAGTTTAGACTTGGCTGAGGCAGCTTTGGTGGCTTTACGGTGTACATGTGTTGATCACACTTCCTAAGAAGTTTGCTCGGCATGCAAAAAACCTCTTATGCTAGACCTAGAGCTAACAGATCCTTATTTGTGCTCGCGGGATCGATCTGGATCCCTATAATAACCTTTGGGTGTTAGGGGCCCGAGATGATCAAAAGTATGTGCCTTAATTAAGCGTTCTATGGAGGGGTATTCATCTTCTATTCCAAAATAAGCCTAGGGCAAGCAACCCCACCTAGAGAGACACCCATTGTCCAAATTATCAAGAAAAGATTTAGAGAGACGGGGTTCACCTTGAATGACCTTATGATCAAATGTAATACTTAGGTAAGGGGAATCACCACGAGAAACCCCTTCATACAATTGGAGCCACATAAAAAGAGGAAAGGACAAGGGGGATCACCACGAGAAACTCCCCGTCCTAAGAATGGAACCACAAAAAAAGAGGCAAGGATGAGGGGGATCACCAAGAAAAACCCCTCCAAGAAAGACTGAGCCCACAGAAAAGGTCCAGGGCTAGGGGATCACCACGAGCAACCCCCTTTGCCTAAGTTAACACCCTGAAAAAAAGGTAGGGTGAGGAGGTCCACCTAGAAGTGGGACTCTACCCAAAATCACATGCAACAAAATTGATAAAGGGCAAAGGGGTCTATCTTGAGTGGCCTCATTCCCAAGACTTGTTACTTAAGGATAAAAAGTGTTAATATTTAATTTCTTTTACAGGTAGCCTATTTGATCAAGCAGGGCTCAACCAGGCTAGTTGGGATCTCTTTGGATTTTTGGATTGGTGGCTGAGAGACAAGGTTTGTTGAGCAAGCTTGACCATTTAGCACTTTAAGATAAAGAGAATACTAATAAAGGGACTATAGGAGTCACTTACTCCCTTACACAACCCACACCCAATTATAACCATAAGAAAATCACTTTTTACAAAGTGATTTTAGAGAGGGTGGCCCTCAAGGCCACTCTCAAGTTTACAAAGTTTGTGAAGAAAGTTACCGTTTGAAAAGATATTTACCAAATCATTTATTATATCACCATTAGGCGATATAATAGACAGCTGCAGACCAGTTAGGGACAAAAGGGGGCAGGCAGTTGTAGACCAGGTAGGGACAAAAGGTACATTGCAGACCTTGTCCTTCAAGTTCCCTCTGATTTTTTGCATCCAAAAAGTACCAAACCAGACCTAGTATTCACATATATATAGAACCCTTGGTAATGTCAAATCAGAGATCAAAAACTCAAGTTAAGGTGTTACCCTGTCAAAATCACATTAGACCTAGAATTCTCTCCATGCTCTCTCTCTATGTGTTAACTGTTATCTCTTCACTCCTATAATTATGGCCATCATTCTTAGGATATCTCTCCCTCCAAAGTACTATTATTATTATTATTATTATTATTATTATTATTATTATTATTATTATTATTATTATTATTATTATTATTATTTGTGGAGTTCATATTCTTACAAAAAGAGGTTCTAGAATTAACTCCATTTTTACCAAAAGAGGAGGTTTTTAAACGGAGGTTGTTCCTAAGACTTTGAGGACATTGAAGATAGAGTACATTAGAGTGGGTCATACCTCACCCATTTGAGTTCTTCTCAGACCCCAGTCACACTACCATCCTAGATTTAGCGATTCTGTTGGGGACGTATACTCATTACCATGGATAAAGAAGGTCATAATGTTTCTAAGAAGCTAATTTTTTAAGATACTCAGGTCAGTAATGGATTATAGAGTGGCCAAACCAGACAAGAAGAGGTAGTGGTGACAGGAGTTATACTCCTCAAGTAGGACAGGCTAGCATGGCAACAACAATGCCACTAGTAGGTATGAATTTGATGAGCATATTTTTTGAATTTTTAAAGCAAAACAATGTTGATCTGGCAAGCTTGAACCAGTTATGCATGACATCGATGGTAGTCACCATCGAAGGAGTATCCATTACAATAGAAGCAACTAAAAAATTAGCTCCGCCACAGAATGTGGTAGTAGAGAAAGTAAAAGCACAAGTAAGTTCACCATCAATTACAAACGTTCTCTTAGAAGAGTATCCTTCCAAATATGTTACTATAGAGGGAGTGAAGAAGTTGTTTTCCTCTCAAAGGGAATCCTCTCACTTGTATGAGGAGATAAAAATACCTTACCCTGAAAGTATGAGTGAGAAGCCCGGCCCTGAGGGGTATGTTCCATCGATCTTCATAAAGTTCAATGGCAAACGAGAAAATTCTCGATAAAATATAAAGAGGTTTGTGGAATATTTAGGTGTGCATGTAAATGATAAGGACTTAAAGTTCAGGGAGTTACCTAAGACTGTCATTAGAAAGGCATATACATGGTATTCCCACCTTGCACCAAATAGCATTCCCACATGGGAGGAGGTGCACAAGCAGTTCCTCCAAAAGTTTTTTGTGGTTGAAGATGAGTTTATGTTGAGGCACCTCGCCCAAGAAGTGCAGAAGATCGGTGAGGTACTAATGCAGTACATCAAATGTTTTCAAAAAAGCTCTACGAATGTTCATGAAGACGTGGTTGAATTTGGGTTTCTACAAATTTGTGTAGCAGATGGACAATGGTCCTCCTGTAAATGTCAATGAGAACCCAGTTCCAGCACATCATTATGGCACTGCCAATATGGTGGTAGCATATGATGAAGAAGAAGTTTCAAGATCTAAAGGAATGGGGAGACAGCGAGATTACATGTGAGGAGCTGAGGGGGTTGAGCCTTGATAGAGAATGGAAAGTTAAAAATGAGAAGATGTATGAAGAATGATTTTTCATCCCTGATCAAGAAGTTAAATGTGAGGGATTTTAGCAGGTGAACCCAACGAAAGGCAAAGCAGAAGTAATCCTTGCTCTAAATGAAGTAGGAACATCTGAGGCAAAATATGTCTGCAATGCTCAAACTTATGAGGTAGACTTGGACTCTGAATGCGAAGCTATATCCAGGAGTCCTAAGTTCAAATGGTTTTTCGACCAGATAGGTGTGAAGTATGACACCCGAGTGGTCATTGCATGAAAGATTTTATAATCAGTGCAATAATAAAAGGATCCCTCGCTAAATTAGTAGGGACACATTGGGTTATTAGTCAAAAGATACACTTCTGAGGTGGTATTTCCCAAGGCAGATAGATAAGTAACATAATTTCACAACTGCCCACTCTATGAGACAACCTTGATCAATGGGATTTCTTTCCCTATGGCTTTGATGGATGGAGGAGAAACCATAAACATCATGCCAATTAACACAATATATGAGACAAGGATCTTTCAAGACAAGATAGTGCATATACCACTAGTGTAGGCATATAGTCACTTGGGTATGTGAATGTGGGTACCAATCTGAGCAAATTTACTTACTATATTAAATTTCATGTCATCAATTCTAACATAAGCTACCAGTTGCTCATAGGGCGAGTGTGGATGCACACTCACGACATAGTTCCCTCCACATATCATCAATGCTCTAAAAATGATGTCAGAGGTATCTGAATTTTAATCAAAGAAACTCAAAAGGAATTTACTATTAAGGAAGCCCATCTAGTGGATGCGGCATTCTATACTGAACTTGACGAAGAGAGAAAGAGCTCAGTGATAAAATTAGAGGGGATGCAAGTGGTTAGAGGAGGTACCTAACAAAGGATATTCGTTCATGATTGCTTGGGGAAGAGAGTGATCCCCCTGATGGAAAAAGGAAAAAGGAAAATAGAGGTGGTATCCAAGCCCCCTCAAATAAGTAAGAAGGTCATCCTTTCGGACAAAAGAGTTATATACTGCTTACAACGATCTACGTGGGCAGAGTTATAGGATGAGAGCTTCGACTTGGCACCAAAGTGTTTTTTGGTAGATGAATCACATATTATAGAGAATGTAGAGGAACCTGAGGAGGCTCCTGAATGCATGTAAGATGGTCCAAGAGAGCAACTATAGGAGCTAGAAAAGATAAACCTAAGCTTAGAAGGGCAAGAACGTTGACCCATTCTAATTCTAAAGGGTTGGACCCAAAGCAAAGGGAGGAGATCATTGCTCTTCTCAAATAATTCATTGATGTATTTTCTTGAATGTTCACGAAGATGCCATAGATAGATTTCGATGTGAGCTCCCACAAACTCAATGGCCTTCCTAATGCTCCACCAGTAAAGCAAGCTACTCGTACGTATAAAGGAGATCTAGACATTAAGATGTGGAAAGGCTACTAACAGTAGGGTTCATCAAACCCATACAACAATCGATTTTTCTTTCCAGCATTATACTGGTGATAAAGAAAAAGAAAAGTCAAAGACGAATTTACGTGGAATTTGTTGATCTAAATAGGTCTTACCAAAAGGATGAATTACCATTGCCCAATATTGATAGCTTAGTAGATGTGATCACGGGTCATGAAATATACAATTTCATGGATGCGTATATTGACTAAAATCATATTAGAATGGATCTAGTTGATGTGAAAAAGGTTGCCTTTTGCACACCATTAGGAAACTTTAACTACACATTTATACCGTTCGGGCTAAAAAATGTAAGTGCCACATACCAGCACACTATGATGGAAATATTTCTTGATTTATTTTATGACATATTGGATTTCTATGTGGACGACCTGGTGGTGAAGCCAAGGAAGGAAAGAAATCATGCCCAAGACATGAGGTAGGTGTTTGAAAGGTGCCATAGGATAAGATGAGAATGAGTCTTTCAAAATGTGCTTTTGGAGGAATAGCTAGAAAGTTCTTGGGTTTTGTAGTAATCCAGTAGGGGTAGAAGTAGATGAAGAGAAGAAGAAGGCCATACAATTGATGCCATTGCCAAAGAGTCAGTGGAAGCTTAAAATCTTCTTAGGGGAAGTTTCTTAACTAAGAAGGTTTATACCAGCTCTAGAAGAGGTGACCCACCCATTCGCTCTGCTGATGAAGGAAAAAACTAAATGGGTTTGGGAAGATGCACAGAAGACGACCTTTGAGAAAATTGAAGAGATATTATCATAACCCTCAACTATGGTACCACCCGAGGTGGGTGCATCGCTTTTTCTCTGCCTAACTTTGACTGAGAGGTTTATAGGGGCTTTGTTTGCCCAATAAAGAGTAGGGGTAAAGAGACATGTTTACTAGTTGTCGCGAGTGATCTCAAGTACTGAATCTAGATACACCAATGTAAAGAGACAGTATCTGGCCTTGGTGTTTGTTTCTTAGAAGATGAGGCATTACCTATTGCCATTTACAATCCATATCGTCACTGAGTGTGATCCTATCAAGTACCTCCTGGAGAGCACTACACCAAAACTGGAAAATGGTCCCGGTTACAATCCCTCACCAAGACAGTGGGTCGCGGACATGGGACGTGAAAATTTCGAGCATGACCAATTTTGTGGGTTGTGACCCAAGTCCGTGACCAATATGGAGGTCACGGCAGATGGTCACATACTTGGTTTATGACCCATACCGCGACTCACATTGCGATGGGAAAAAAATGGTCACAGCCAAAATCTGTGACCCCAACTGTGACAAAAATTGGTCACGGCCAAAGTCCATGACCCACACCGCGACAAAAAAAAGGAAAAAAATGGTCACGGCCAAAGTCCGTGATCCCCAACCGTGATAAAAATTGGTCGTGACCAAAGTATGTGCCCCACATCCCGACCGAAAAAAAAGCAAAAAAATGGTTGTGGCCAAAGTCCGTGACCCATACCGCCACCATTTTATCCATTTTTATCGCGGTGTGGGTCACGGACTTTAGCCGCGATAATTTTTTTTCCATTTTTTTTCATCACGGTGTGGATCATAGGCTTTGGCCGCGACCATTTTCGTCACGGTTGGGGGTGGTGGACTTTGGCCTCGACCTTTTTATGCGCGATGGAAAAAATAGAAATGGTTATCGACAAAGTCCATGACCATATTTAACTATAATTAAAAAATGTTTTTTTGTCCAGTCCTTAAATTGGGGGTCCTGCGACTGCACGGTCAGTTGCTACGTGTAACGTTGGATGCGTATGAGATTTTACAAATATTTACTATTGGAAAAATGATAAAAAAAAATCACAAATTGCGAATCGGGAACGTTGTTAATAAACTAATATATATATATATATATACAAACTTAAAAATGTTACACGTCTTAATAATTCACAAACCAAAAAAAAAATTGGGCAGAGTTTCCTCTACTTTTTGGACATTCCAAACCCTGTTAATATAAAACCTGCTCATTATAAAGCATGCACGACCATAAAATTTAACAATCAAATTATAAAAGCCCGCACGGCCATAAAACTAAACAATAAAACAATAAAAGCCCGCACGAATGTAACACATAAAAAACATAATCCTGAATGTCCGCAACATTATATAAACAAACTTCATGTTGTAAACCATTGTCTCCTTCATTTTTTCCACGTACAAAAAATAAAATGATACAATGTTATCCTGCAAATGATAGGATACAGAAAAAAGTGATATAAGTAACCAAGTAGTTTTACAAAAATCTAATTCAAATTATCAAAAATCTTATTCAAATTAAGCCTAAGTCTAGAAATTTTCAAATTATCATCGTATTATCAAATCGGGAGCCCTGTGACCAAGCAATCAGTTCCTACGAGTTACACTGGTCCCGTGCGAGGTGTTGGTGCCTCTCACGGGGCCATACGGGGGTCGTTTCAAGTTGTTGCTGTATAACACCATGTTGTTAATCCTAAGTCCTCATATTTTCAAATTATCATCGTATTCTCAAACCAGGAGTATCATGATAACATGATTAGTTCCTACGAGTTACATTAGTCCCATGCGAGGTGTTGGTGCCTCTCACGGGCCTATACGGGGGCTATTTTAGGTTTTCACCCTCTAACGCCATGTTTTTAAGCCTACGTCTAGATATTTTCAAATTATCCTCGTATTCTCAAACCAGGAGTATCATGATCGTACGATCAGTTCCTACAAGTTACATTGGTCTCCGGCAAGGTGTCGGTACCTCTCATAAGGTTGTTAAGCGGTTGTTTCGGGATTTTCCCCTCTAACGCCATGTTTTTAAGCCTAAGTCTACATATTTTCAAATTATTATTTTATTATCAAACTAGGAGCCCCGTTACCATGCGATCAGTTCCTACAAGTTACATTGGTCCGGTGCGAGGTGTTAGCAGCCGTTTGGGGGTTGTTTCGGGGTTCCCCCCTCTAGCACCATGTTTTTAAGCCTAAGTCTAGATATTTTCAAATTATCACCATATTCTCAAACCGGGAATCCCGTGAACACGTGGTCAGTTCCTATGACTTACATTAGTCCCCTGCGAGGTGTCGGTGCCTCTCATGGGATCGTTCGAGAGTTGTTTCGAGTTTTAACCTTCTGATGCCATGTTTTTAAGCCTAAGTCTAGAAATTTTCAAATTATCATTGTATTATCAAACCAAAATCCCCATGACTAGGTGATCTATTCCTACGAGTTACATTAGTTCCGTGAGAGGTGTCGGTGCCTCTCACAGGGCCGCTTAGGGGCTGTTTCGAGTTTTCGCACTCTGATGCCAAGTTTTAAGCCTAAGTCTAGATATTTTCAAATTATCATCGTATTCTCAAATCGAGAGTACCGCATTTATGCGATCAGTTCCTATGAGTTACATTAGTACCGTGCGAGGTGTATGTGCCTCTCATGGGGCCGCTTGGGGGCCTGTTTCGATTTTTCGCACTCTAACGCCAAGTTTTAAGCCTAAGTCTAGATATTTTCAAATTATCATCGTATTTTCAAATCGTTAGTACCGTGATCACGCGGTCAGTTC
Source organism: Sambucus nigra (assembly GCA_949130495.1). Lineage (NCBI taxonomy): Eukaryota > Viridiplantae > Streptophyta > Magnoliopsida > Dipsacales > Adoxaceae > Sambucus > Sambucus nigra. The sequence goes on along the minus strand of OX422212.1, from coordinate 545,717,725 downwards.
CTACGAGTTACATTGGTCCCGTGCGAGGTGTTGGTGCCTCTCACGGGGCCATATGAGGGCCGGTTCCAGTTTTTGCCATCTAACGCCATGTTTTTAATCCTAAGTCCTCATATTTTCAAATTATCCTCATATTCTCAAACCGAGAGTACTGTGATCGCACGATCGGTTCCTACGAGTTACATTGGTCCCGTACGAGGTGTCGATACCTCTCACTGGGCCGTTAGGGGGTTGTTTTGGGCTTTCCCCTCTAACACCATGTTTTTAAGCCTAAGTTTAGATAGTTTCAAATTATTATCGTATTCTCAAACCGGGAGTCCCATGACCACGCGGTTAGTTCCTATGAGTTACATTGGACCTGTGCGAGGTGTCGATGCGTCTCACGAGGCTGTTTGGGGGTTATTTTGAGGTTCCCCCTCTAGCGCCATGTTTTTAAGCCTAAGTCTAGATATTTTTAAATTATCATTGTATTCTCAAATCAGTAGTCCCCTGTTAATGCGGCCAGTTCTTAAGAGTTACATTGGTCCCGTGCGAGGTGTCGGTGCCTCTCACGAGGCCGTTCGAGAGTTGTTTCAGGTTTTCTCCCTCTGACGCCGTGTTTTTAAGCCTAAGTCTAGAAATTTTCAAATTATCATTGTATTCTCAAACTGAAAGCCCCATGACCAGGAGGTTAGTTCCTAGAAGTTACAATTGGTCCCGTGCAAGGTGTCAGTGCTTCTCACGGGACCGCTTGGGGGTTGTTTTGAGTTTTCTCACTCTGACGCCAAGTTTTAAGCCTAAGTCTAGATATTTTAAAATTATTGTCGAATTCTCAAATCAGGAGTACTATGATCGCACGGTCAGTTCTTACGAGTTACATTGGTCGCGTGCGAGGTATACGTGCCTCTCACGGGGTTGCTTGGGGACTATTTCGATTTTTCGCACTTTGACGCCAAGTTTTAAGCCTAAGTCTAAATATTTTTAAATTATCGTCGTATTCTCAAACTGGGAGTACCGTGATCATGCGGTCAGTTCCTATGAGTTACGTTGGTCCCGTACGAGGTGTTGGTGCCTCTCACGAGACCGCTTGGGGACTGTTTTGAGTTTTTTCACTCTGACGCCAAGTTTTAAGCCTAAGTTTAGATATTGCTCATGTCCTTGATATAGTACTCTTCTCCATAGTCACCGTGATTTGTTGATGATTATCCAAGTCCCGTGACTAGTCGAGGCGCAGGGGAGGGGTCTATTGGAGGATGAGACATTTGAGAGGGGAATGTTGGAGGAGGAGGCACTTGGGAGGGTAATGTTGGAGGGGAAGGATATGTGAAACCTTGAGTAGGAGTGAGATAAGGGTAACCTTAAGGAAGCATTGGGGACCTATAACTTTTTACAAAGTTGACAAGTTTCCCAATTTTATTCGTCAATAATCCCAGGGTATTTTTAATCTCATGGACATACCCATCGGTCTTCAACTGGTTCTCATTTTTGGGTGAGATACAATTCTTGAGTGAAGAAATCTCGTCCGCAAAAGGTGCAGTGTGTTGAAGTTTTGTTTATGGCATATGTGAGCCAACACCTCTCATCCTCCACCTTTTATGATTTCCAAAGGTTTGGGTCAAGGAATCATTTTCGAGTTTAAAGTCATCATTAGGTCTCGAATCGAATTGAGTGATGATGGTCTCTATTGATTTTAGCATGTTAGCGAAATGCGGCAAGAATTTATTATCTTTGTCCTATCTAGCATGAACGAATAAGTTGGATTGATTTGGGTTTTTATCGGCATTTGGACCATCCTTTGTCCTACTCACCCATTCATTCTTCAAATCCTCATATGATTTGGATCCAGCCTATGGATATCAGTTTTTTGTGCCCTATTTTTTTTTATCCCTCTGGCCTAACTTTTTCTTTTTTGCCTCATTCTCCAAAAAATTATTCCACTTCTCCAACGGTATTCCAACATTGGGAGGAACTCTCTCTTTTAAAGCCAAAATATCTGAGCTCGCTACCTCTTTCTGGAAATGTTTCTTCCGAAGGTTTCCCCTTTATGTCCTTAATCCTTCAGCAACCTGAGATAGAACCCTATTCTTGGAACGGTCAGGAAATGAGAAATGCTTACAGAGTTGATCATGTATATCATCTTTGACAGCTTGATCAACAAGGTTCCAATTGTCTGGTCCACCAACTTCCATGTTCATTTTTTCCAGCGACAAACATCAGGCTTTAAAGTTCAGTACGTCATTCCTATCAATTGTCGGGTTATTCCCGAGAAGGGAGAACCCAATGGGCTTATTTTCATTTGAGCGGGAGGCATCGGGAGTGCTGGATTGGAGCGTTGGAGTAACGGGAGTACTAGATTGGGGCGTAGGAACACTTGGAGTTGGACTTGGTGAGAAGTGAAGCATTGTTGGAGTTATGAATTGCTCAGCCATTGGTGTTGATATTCAAGTTCTGCACAAGATTGTGGACCTCCTTGTGGTGTCACCTCGGCACTTGGTACCATTGGGTTGTTTCCTCTTGACATCATCTACAAAAATGAAAAAAAAATAAGTGACTAAATAATTATAACAATATGAAAGTATAACTAATTAATCGAGCTTAGATAGATAGATAGATAGATAGATAGATAGATAGATAGATAGATAGATAGATAGATAGATAGATAGATAGATAGATAGATAGATAGATAGATAGATAGATAGATAGATAGATAGATAGATAGATGGATACCTTTTCAGAGTAAGAATATATAATAAGTTCAATGTGTCTCATCTCCATCCATTCGGTATTAGTTTTTAAGAACCTATGAATTTTTTCACTTGACCAACTAGGAGGAATGATATCTATGATTAATGTGTAGATATCCGTGACATGAACTAGGAATCCCAAATTTCTCAACTTGTTGGCAAGATTCAATTTTACGTGCATGTGGCGCGAGACATCATAGCATATGTCAATGCTCTTTGTATGCAGTTGTATCCATAACGGGTGGTTTTTTTCCCGTCTTCTCCAACAATGTAACAAACGTCAGGGCTATGTCGGGATTATGCGTGTGAAATATATGTTGTATAACGTAATCCTAGTTTTCTGGTAGAGAAAATAGAATACGATCGAACAAGTAATCTTGCTAGAGATCAAATCCACGATTTACAAGGTAGTTAAATTATTCGATATTTTTATTTCCATACCTATAAATAGGAGTACCCTCTATATGGTGCATACTAATAAAAGAGTTATGTGTGCGGTCTAATTGCAACCTTTCCCACTCTTATTGATAGTAATGATCACCGTGCCTCGTTTTTCCTGAGAAAAGTACACGAGGGCGTAAATATGAGTCCTACTATGAAGGGCTCTAATTAATTAATAACTATTAATTCAAACATATGGCGTATAAGGTTATATTAGTTTGATTAAGGTTTTGATTCATCACTACCCTTCTCTTAACCCCTTGCATTTTGGATCTCATTAATGTGAAATCCCAACAACAACCCGCCGTAATTGTTTATAACATGTTTTGTTAGGGTTTATTTTGAGAGAGTTTAAAAGTATATGTGTATTATCTATTCAATAAACCTACAAACTGCAGAATCAATAGAGACACACTGTACTCACACATATTTTAGTGCAAACAAACAACAAATGCATAAACACTACTACAGAAGGTAGATGTAAAAAATCACATATTGTAGTACTTACACACATATTGTAGTACTTACACACATATTGTAGTGCAAAAAATCATGAAATGCATATAACCCTCAATATAATATGATGGCACGCATTTAACCCCCAATAAAATTACGACAAGGTAGATGTATTTTTTTTACTTATTAAAAATGCATTTAATAATATTTTGTCAAAAAAATATAATGCCTAGGGTTTTGAATAATATTTTGTCAGAAAAAATATAATGTTTAGGATTTTGAATAATATTGTCAAAAAAAAATATAATGTCTAGGGTTTTGAATAATATTTTGTCAAAAAAAAAAATACACACATATACAATCTAGGGTTTATTGACATAATATATACATACACACACATATAATCTAGGGTTTACTTAAACCCCAATATTTTTTTGACACAAATCTATACATACACACACATATAATCTATTCATATACATACATAAAATCCAGGGTTTATTGCCATAAAAACAATTTATTCGTTCATAGTTGAACACACATTAATACACATATACACATATATATATGCATACACACGCATATAAACATAAATCTATACACACGTAGACAAACATAAATCTATACACACACTCACAGAAATTAGGGCTTTCAAATTAAATCGAAATGAAATCGCACTTGATGTTGTGAAATCGAACAAATGGAAATGAATACGCACAAGCGTTGAGAGAATATTCATTCGACCGAAATGATTCTCAGCGGGTCTTTTTTTTTAAATTCTAAACCTGGTCATGGCTTAGAGCCATGACCCATAATGCACGACCAATAAATAAGAGAGTAACCTTGCTAGATTAAACCTGGTCACGAATCTAGGCCATGACACACCATGCACGACAATTTCTCCCTCAAAACCACTGTTGGAATGAAGGACGGTCACGACCCATTACAGTGACCAAGACCAAGAAATGGTCACGGCCCCCAGTCGTGACCCAATTTGTGTATATTTTATGCTTCTTCATGCCTATGGTCATGGTCCAAGTCCGTGACCCATCCTTGACCCAGCTTGGAGGGAATTTTGGCTTGAATTTGGCCCCAAGTTCATCACGCCTTGGTCAGGAACTTGGATCGTGACCCCCAGTAGTCAAGGATTTGTTCTGTGACCACTTCTAGAGCATCCATGATTGAGTGTGGTAATAAATATGGTCAGGCCAAAAATTAAGATGGTCATGGACAAAGTCCATGACCAGATGGTCGTGGACTTAAGCCCTGACCACCCAGGCGTGACCATTCACAGGATTTGGTGTAGTGGAGGGCGGTCTTGGTAGGAAAAACAAATAGGTGGTTCTTAATCTTATCAAAGTATGATTGAAGTGCATAGCCCCAAAGGTTGTCTAGAGTCAGGTAGTAGGAGATGTACTAGCCCACTTCCCATGCCAGAATTTTGAGACTCCTAAAGAGGAGCTACCAGGGGAAACCTTCCAAGCTTGCCACACAGGGGAGATGGAAGAATGGAAGATGGAATTTGACAGCTCTTGCACCCAGGGGACTAGTGCAACATGTATTATTATGTCTAATAGGAAGGAGAAGATCACATTCTCCTTTGAACTTGATTTCAAATGATCAACCAATGAGGCTGAATGTGAAGCTCTCATTCTGGGCTTGCTGGAAGCACTAAGGAGAGGCATTAGAGTGTTATGAATACGAGGGAACTCCAACCTCATAGTGAAATAGGTTAATGGAGAATTTTCCCTCAAACATGCCATCTTAGAACCATAATAGGTCTACTATCTAGAGATTGTTGAGTCATTTCTTGAACATCACCATTAAGAGGCATGCTCACATGATGAACAGGGATCTAGATGCCTTAGCCACCATAGCCCAAAAATTGGAGATGTATGAGTTATAAGAGACAATAATGGTATGGAAAAGAACAGTGCCTACCACGGTCAAGTATTTATTTCCATCTGAAGAACTAGATGACCGGAGGTGCCCAATGGTGAAGCAGTGAGAAACCAGAGAAGGAATGATGAAAATGTCAGAATTAGTGAACTACCATCTACTCCAGAGGAGTCTCTATTTCAAGAGCCTCGAGGTATTTCTCTTTAGATGTGTGGGTGAAGAAGAGGCCAAGGAGAGACTAGAGGCAATTCATAAAAATCATCATTTGGATATGAATATCCCCCTTTACTATCTGTTGTGTGTGGGGGGGGGTTACTATTAGCCCACTATGAGCATGAAGGTCGCTTGTCTGCAATAGGGGTATTTGAAATTCCAGACCCAATTTGATCAACCAGCTGAGGCAAATTTTGTAGAGTTGTTTGAAGATTAGAGGACACCTTATATAGCATATCTAAGGGATAAAGATTTGCCAATGAAAAGAGCATATGAGATCTACCTCAAGAAGAGAGTGGCATGTATCTATCTAGTAGAAGGGGAACTATATAGGAAGGGAAATAATGATAAGGCATTAAAGTGTGTAGCGAATTGATACATATAAAGTATGTTGAACGAGGCACATGAACTCTTTCATATGGGTGGTGCCAAGTTATACGATCAACTGATGACGATGGGGTATGACCGGACCACGGTGGAGGTTGATTTAATCAGTTATGTGAAGAAATGCAAGTCATGTCAAGTGCACAAAAACATAGTGCATGACCCCTCAATGAGTTTACAAAGCCTAGTAGTTACTTAACCCTTCCACCCTTGAGCATTCGATCTGGTGGGACAGATTATCCTAGCTTATAATGGCAAGGCCTTTATCATTATTGCCACATAACAATACACCAAATGGGCAAAAGTAATACCTCTAAGAAGAGTAATTTCCCCAGTGGTGACCCAATTTATAAGGTAATATATCATATGCATGTTTGGTATTCCGAAAGTGATTCTAACAGATAATGAGAAATGGTTTATATGTAAAGCGATAGGGATCCTGATGGATGAGTACAAGATTGTAAACAACAGTTCCACCATCTCATAGCCGAAGGGAAATGGACAGGCAAAAGCTACAAACAAGACACTCATTAATATTTTTAAGAAGATTATGGAGTACATGCCAGGGTCTTGGGATGAACAACTATCGAATGGTGCTTTGGGCTATATAACTCTAAAGAGGAAGTCGATGGGGTTTACTCCATATTAGCTGGTCGACGCTACCGAAAGTATCCTACCAGTAGAGATGGAAGTACCCCCATCTTGGATTGCTCTAAGCAATGGTTTTATACCAGACCCCCGGCATGTGCAGTTAGAGTCGTTGGATGAGCACAGAGAGAAAGCAAAGGAAAATTTCAAGGTCTATAACCAACGGCTATCCAGGGCTTATGAGAACTTGGTCAAGCCCAGGGAATTTCAAGTAGGAGACTTGGTCCTATGTACGTCGACTCACCATCTTTGCAGCATGGCAGCATTAAAGTTCAAGCCTAATTAGGAAGGCCCCTTCGTGGTGAGAAGGGTGGGAAAGTCAAGAACTGCTAGATATTTGAACCCAAGAGTGACTGCCTTCAATCTATTAACTGTAAGTGGTTGAAAAAGTACTATGCCTAGTTTTTTGTAAGTTTCATTTCTTCTGAAAGTTTGAACATCCCGCTCTAGTACAAGAATTTTATTTTTTGTAAAGATAGAAAAGCGAAGTTTTGAAACCAGCATACCGTATAAAAGAAATGAATAACAATTATTTTGATCATTATCTGATATCTTATGCATTATTCATTTACCTGCTTTATGATGTGGGTGCACCATATTAACGTTTTATCTTTCTTATAAAGAAATAATAGTAAAACTCTCTACTAGACTAGAAGAGGGTCCATGATAAAAGGAACTTTCCTCATTATATTTGAGGGGGTACATCCATTACATAGGCAAAGTATAGTGAGGAAATCCCCTACAGACAGAACAATTTAAGCATTTCCAAAGATTAACAGGAGATGGTTCCCTAAGAAGTAAAAAAAATTAAAAGAAAATATTTGTTATAGACTTATAACCTGGAGAACAAGTTATCAACTCTATTCTCAAGAAAGAAAATTTTAATTACTAGTTTATATGAAAATGTGAAGAAGGGGGTCTACCCCCCTCTCTAAGATGGAGATTTTCAAAAACAAAAATCTCCATTAAAAGTTCTCAAGTTAGAGTTTAGAATAAGGATGCAGACTAGGGCAGTTTACCAAAAAAAGTAGAGAAAAATAGTTATTCTTTTTCTCTTAGTTCTAGTTTTTTTTATTGATCTTTATAAAATTGGGAACGAGAAGGGGGTCACCCTCTTCTAAGTTATTCCCTAAAAATGTATATAGACCATGTACCCTGCTGTTAGAGGGGAAACTTTAAAAATATAATTGGCTCATCTCACATATAAGTACATCATAGTTAGAGGGGAAGATCTAAAATGATATCTTGCCCACATCATAGGCAAGTAGCCCATAGAACATGGGGTAGCTCTAATTGACAAAAAAAATTGGAAAAAACTAATAGTTTTCATTAATGTCAAGTAGCTTGTAAAAGCTAACAATTTCCTTTTGTGATAAAACACGATGCGGAAGCGAAAGGTGATGGTTCAACAAAATTAATCAATTAATGTATTCACTTAAACCGATTAATTAATCCAAGTCCTTGAATTTGCCTAAGTCATATTTATCAATATTAGCAAGTTAGGCGAAACTAAATTTTAGCAAATAACTTGAATTAAACAACATTACTGAATATTTAATTTAAGTCCCAATTAAAGTGAGTGTGATGATGTAAACCGAATTTTATCTTGAATTAGTCTAAGCATGCGTTCTACGTTATTATGCAAGATAAAATAAACCAATCACACTACGCCGCGATGTACGAGGAAAAACCCAAGACGGGAAACAACCTCGGACGGCCCTAGCCACAAATCCACTAGATACGGAATTACAATTACAAGACAGGTAGACTTACAACGACTGACTCGATCCCTCTCAAGCCTCGATGCTTCTTCTTGTAGACACCTCTTCCTAGCGGATAACCTCGGAACACCACCGTGGTCTCGGAATCCACCGATGGGGCTTTCTATGGTCACCGTCACCCGTACATGGAGCCTTTATCCAAGTGGGTAGAATCGCAACAAAGAGTCTTCTTCTTTAATGGATGTAGAAGCAAACCAAAACTTCTCTTCTTGAATTCGCTAGAGATAAACCGGTGCCAAACTCCAAGCAATTTGATATGTATATATGAACTTAGATAAACTCAATTGGGTGTAAACACTAGAGTGATGAAAATATTTTTCTCTAAAAAGCTCACTCAAAATATGAGCATTTTCCTAAACCATTTTTGCTCTCAAACTCTCTTTAAGATATAAACTAAGTTGGAAAAGTTATGGAAATGTTGGTTTCGAAAATGTGATTCCCGTCCTTCATAAAGTCTGAAAAAATCAGTTAAGAAACAAGTGTGAAAGTGGGTTAAAAACTGCCTAAAAACTGTTCCCGCCTAGCAGTTCGTTCGAACGACATTTCGTTTGAACGAACTCTCGTTCGAACGAGACTTCTAACGACGCTCCAGTTTGGACTCGTTAGAATCTCGTTTGAAATCTCGTTAGAACGAACAATCTCGTTCGAACGACATTTCGAATGACGGACCAGTTTAGACTTGTTGGCAAACTCGTTCGAACGAAACCTGGTTCGAACGAAAAACTCGTTCGAACGACATTTCGAACGACTTCCAGAATTTTTACAAAATTCGATTTTTGGCCCAGAAACTTTATATACTTTATTTTTAAAGTTCTAATTAAATTTTTCTGAAAGTAAACATGGTTTTAATTAAACCTAACACCCAACAAACTTTGTTCCAAGCTCCTATATATATATATAATTTCATTCATACCTTGGGAGCATGGAACTATGATTGATGACGTAGAAACGAGGCACGCAAACCGGCATAATTGATGAATCTTTATACTCTTTGTCGCTACGTCTTCAACAAACACTTCATAGGCTTAAGAATATTACATTTACATACTATCCTATGAATAAATCTTTTTGTCTGGAATTGAGCCAAAACTATATATGGACTCAATTGGAAATTTGTGTCCTTACAAATCTCCCCTTTGGCTATTCCGGGACAAAAACCAAAGCAAAAATCCTAAAGGGCCGTCAAGCTCACTAGACTCAAAACATAACCCACCCAAACTTGACTCAACCCAAGGATCAAATGCTTTGCCGTTTAAGCAATGCCGCTTTAGAAGAAATCCTGCACACTTAAGCAAACTCATCAAATGCATAGGGAATATCAAAGTATTAAATGCCATTAATTAATTACTCCCCCTAAATTAATTCTCCCCTTTATCAAACACATGTCCTACTTAGAAAGACGTCTCCCCCTAAGATAAATCTCCCCCAAACTAAGATACGATAACAATAGGATTAGATACCATTTATAGGATTAGATACCATTTCTCCCCCTATCATCATTCTCCCCCTTTTTGTTCAGGAATAGACAAAGGCTTAAAGAACTAATAAGCATAAAAGCATGTTTAAGCTTATAGTGATAAGACATGAAAGCATATGGGCAATAAACGCAAGGCAAAGACAAACAAATATCATATATATAAACTAGAAATATACCAATGAAGTACTTGCATATATATATAGATATAAACACAAATATAACACAAGATACAATAAGTTTGCACACTCGTATGGCAAAAATGTGTCATATGGAAACGTAAGTGTTAAGGTGTGAACTAGCAACGATTAAATTTAGACCCAGTCACTTAAAACATGTTCACGGAGTTCTTAATTGATTGCAAACTTCATCACATGTAAATATAACCTCATGTGACAATACAAATATTGAACTCAATGAACAAACATACACAATGCATACAAGCCTAGCATGATGATGATTCTACAAACCAAATAGAGTCATGACATTAAAGACAACTAGGATAAACGGACATTGTGCAAACCGTTGATATACCATCCAATTCTCCCTCAATAAGCATATATGTTCTTTTGTTTTTGAATGAACATATCAAACAAACATAGGCCTTGGCAATGGTTTTCTTTTTAATGCCAAATATTCTGTTTTTAGGCCTTTGGATCAGGTATTTCTTTTAAATCCAATAAACGGTGGCTTACTATCGCAAAGGATCACTTAGTCCTTTCGGATCCCTTCCCCGTGCATATTTATTTTTATCAGTTTTCATTTTTTTTCACACAAATCTCACATGCAACGGATTTTGACATGCACTAGTCCTCCTAGGTCATAAATATGTAGATGACTATATTGGTAGGAAAACACCTAAAAAAGCTCAAATATAACATGTGACATTAAGATTTCAAAAGAGCTCGTGCATGTGTGAATAGAGGCATATAGAAATAGAATCCATTTAAACAACTCAAAATCCAACTACTCCATAAAATATGGTAAAGAACATTTTATGAATTGACAATATAAACCAAAAGTTCGAGCCACATGGGAGCGTAAACAATGGGATTCAGACACAAATATATACCACATAAAGTGTGTCAAACTAAAATACACACAAAAGAAAATCTTTTTGAGTTTTTAACATTTTTAGTCAAAAATAAAGATATATACTCAAAAGGATAAACAAAAGTCATTTGTATTTTTCATTAAGCTTAAATGAAATAAATAAAACACAAATGATAAACAAAAATCTTTTTATATTATGCAGTCAATTCAAGAAAAAATATAATACAAAAAGATAAACAAGTCATAATATCTAGTATGTGATATGAAATAACGCAATGACTAGAAAATGACTAAACAAGCATACATTTTAGCATGTGAATATAGCATGAAGTACAAAAGCTAAAGTATGCAAACACTAACACATTCATCCTTTAGATTTAGCAAGGGAGGAAGCATGTGAAAGTAAATGAGAATCAAAAACCCTATTTTGCAAGGCAACCAAATCAGATTTCCTAACCCAAATTAATGAAGAATGACTATCTTGGGGTGTAGGAACTTTAACAACCGTGGTTACTTGACTATGGGGTTTTTTAGGAATTCGTTTAAGATCAAAACAAAATTCCTAAGATGACCTTGTCGACCACAATGTGTACAAGTGAGAACATGTCGAAAAGATTTACTTAAGGAGTGATCTTTAAATGTATTCCTAGTAGATTCTCCTAAAACATTGGTTTGGGCATTATGAGTAAATTCATTACAAGTATTGAAGCCTAAACCACAAGTGTCATTTTTAATTTGGACTGTTCCTAACATTTTATCTAGTTTTTCCGAACGACACTCCAAATCAAATTTGACATTACTAGAATCTTTTAATTTATTTTCCAATTATAAAATGTTAGATTCTAGTAAAACATTTTTCTCTTCAAAAACAAGAAACTCCTTTTTCAAGGATTCCATTAAACCTCTAAGGCTATCTCTCTCGCCTTCTACAAATTCAAGCTTCTCTTGAAGAGTCTTCACATGTGTCCTAAGGTCTTCTATTAAATCATTGTCGTCAACGACCTTGAGACTCTCTTTTAAACTAGCTTCTAACTTCAAATTAGCTCTTTTCAATTTAATAGATTCTTTATAAAGTTCTTGAAAAGCATTTTGAAGTTCACTCACATTAACCACTTCTTCATTTTCACTCTCACTTTCTTCTCCACTCTCACTATCATCAAAAACAAGAGAATCATGTACAATGACCTTGGAAGTGGCATGTGCTATCGTTTCATCAATCGATGAGTTCTCACTATCACTCATATGACTATCCATAAAAGCCACAAAATTTTTCTTAGTGGGGGAATCGGGCTTCTCTTCCTTATCACTATCACTAAGGGTCGCATTATATGAAATGGGTCGCTTACCCTCTTTCCTTAATTTAGTGAGGCACTCATAAGCCTTATGGCCATAACCTTCACAACCAAAACACTTATTAGACTCGTCCCTATCTAAATTGTCATTGCTAGGTTTAGGGATCTTCTCGGCTTTAGAAATCTTCTCGCTTTTATCATGTTTAGAAGTATCAAATTTCTTAAAATCATTTTTAAATTTATCTTTGTTAATTTTAAGAACTTTTCTAAATTTACGAGCAAACAAAGCCATGTCTTCCGAGTCACTATCACTATCGCTCTCTACTACTTGTTTGACCTCTTTTTGGGCTTTTAAAGCAACACCCTTTTCCATTTTCTTTTCAGTTTTAGAGGGAAACATATCTAGTTCATAGGTTTGTAAATCACCTACAAGCTCTTCTAATTTCGTAGAGGCTAAAGTGGGTAAAGAATTTAAAACGGTCACTTTTGGAATAAATCTATCGGGTAGGGACCTTAAAATTTTCTTTACAACACGATCGTCAGGTATTTTCTCTCCCAAGTTAAAAGATGAATTAACAATATCAGACAGTCTAGCATAAAATTCATCAAACGTTTCTTTTTCATTCATTTTGATAGTTTCAAATTGAGTGGTGAGGTTTTGGAGTTTTGAAGCTTTAACGACACTAGTTCCTTCATGAGTTAATTGTAAAATATCCCAAGCTTCTTTAGCGGTTTCACACATCATAATACGACGGAATTCATCCGGTGTGACAGCGCTAAACAAGGCATTTAAACCACGGGAATTGAAATTAGCAAGTTTAAACTCATTTTCAGTCCATCTATCGGCGGGTTTGGTAACACGTTCATTTTCAACTAAATAAGTTGGTGGGGACCACCCGTTAACAACAGACATCCAAACTCTCTCATCAATAGATTTTAGTGCCGATCTCATTCTCGCTTTCCAATACGCGTAGTTTGAACCATCAAAAATAGGAAATTTTGAAAATGGGGAAAAATCCATTTTAGCCAAAAATTATTTAAAAAGATCGTTAACGAAATAATTTATCGCTTTGGCTCTGATACCAATTTGTAAAAGCTAACAATTTCCTTTTGTGATAAAACACGATGCGGAAGCGAAAGGTGATGGTTCAACAAAATTAATCAATTAATGTATTCACTTAAACCGATTAATTAATCCAAGTCCTTGAATTTGCCTAAGTCATATTTATCAATATTAGCAAGTTAGGCGAAACTAAATTTTAGCAAATAACTTGAATTAAACAACATTACTGAATATTTAATTTAAGTCCCAATTAAAGTGAGTGTGATGATGTAAACCGAATTTTATCTTGAATTAGTCTAAGCATGCGTTATACGTTATTATGCAAGATAAAATAAACCAATCACACTACGCCACGATGTACGAGGAAAAACCCAAGATGGGAAACAACCTCGGACGGCCCTAGCCACAAATCCACTAGATACGGAATTACAATTACAAGACAGGTAGACTTACAACGACTGACTCGATCCCTCCCAAGCCTCTACGCTTCTTCTTGTAGACACCTCTTCCTAGCGGATAACCTCGAAACACCACCGCGGTCTCGGAATCCATCGATGGGGCTTTCTATGGTCACCGTCACCCGTACATGGAGCCTTTATCCAAGTGGGTAGAATCGCAACAAAGAGTCTTCTTCTTTAATGGATGTAGAAGCAAACCAAAACTTCTCTTCTTGAATTCGCTAGAGATAAACCGGTGCCAAACTCCAAGCAATTTGATATGTATATATGAACTTGGATAAACTCAATTGGGTGTAAACACTAGAGTGATGAAAATATTTTTCTCTAAAAAACTCACTCAAAACATGAACATTTTCCTAAACCATTTTTGCTCTCAAACTCTCTCTAAGAGATAAACTAAGTTGGAAAAGTTATGGAAATGTTGGTTTCGAAAATGTGATTCCCGTCCTTCATAAATTCTAAAAAAATCAGTTAAGAAACAAGTGGGAAAGTGGGTTAAAAACTGCCTAAAAACTGTTCCCGCCTAGCAGTTCGTTCGAACGACATTTCGTTCGAACGAGACTTCTAACGACGCTCCAATTTGGACTCGTTAGAATCTTGTTTGAAATCTCGTTAGAACGAACAATCTCATTCGAACGACATTTTGAACGACGGACCAGTTTAGACTTATTGGCAAACTCGTTCGAACGAAACCTGGTTCGAACGAAAAACTCGTTCGAACGACATTTCGAACGACTTCCAGAATTTTTACAAATTCGATTTTTTGCCCAGAAACTTTATATACTTTATTTTTAAAGTTCTAATTAAATTTTTCTGAAAGTGAACATAGTTTTAATTAAACCTAACACTCAACAAACTTTGTTCCAAGCTCCTATGTATATATAATTGCATTCATACCTTGGGAGCATGGAACTATGATTGATGACGTAGAAACGAGGCACGCAAACCGGCATATTTGATGAAGCTTTATACTCTTTGCCGCTACGTCTTTAACAAACACTTAATAGGCTTAAGAATATTACATTTACATACTATCCTATGAATAAATGTTTTTGTCCGGAATTGAGCCAAAATATATATGGACTCAATTGGAAATTTGTGTCCTTACATAGCTCTTTACATATACGGAAGGAAAGAAAAATACAAAGTAAAGTCTACATTTCAAAATAAGTTATCCGCTAGATTAAACAAAAAAATGAATTTCATCGAGAACGCACGTCTGCATAAGATGGACCTGCCTCCTCAATAAACTTCTCTTCCAACTAGGCCACCCTTACCTCATCCTCAGTATCACCAACATCAAGCTTGGCCAACTTGGCCTTAAGTGAATGAATTCGAGCCCTGATTCGAGTAGTCTCAACTGACGTTGCTAGATCCTAGATTACCTCGACGTGGGAAGTCTCATCATTCTAAATGAGACACTTAGAACATGATGAGCTATAGTTTCGAGCCAGTCCAACTCAGAATGATAGAATCTCTAGAGATCAAAAAGGTCCTAGAGAAATAATGTAGTCATGGTGCTAGTCACGTGAGCAGGGGGAGTGGACAAGAAATCATGAATACGTCAAATGAGAGCCTTCAGATTGAAACTGTAAGATTGTGGATGTTAAGAACACTCTAAGACGTAAAAGTCTCACGATGGTGATCTAAGATCGTTTCTATCACCTCCCGCTCATGAGTCTGAAACTTCAAAGGAAGCTCTACGTGCCATAAAGAACTCATAAAGGCCCCAGGAGCCTCTACCTTAACGTCATCATAACTCGTATTTCAACACTTGAGTTCTAAAAGAGTAAAAGAGAAATTATCGCTGGAGTTATCAGCAGCATTTGAGAGAGTGGCCTCAAAACTCTACTATGCCTCATCAGTTGCCTTGATAGTCTCACTCACGGTATCCTCAAAGTAAGAAACATAAAAATGATAAGTCATGAAAAGATAAGGACAGACAGATGAGTGTCTTTACTCAAAGTAAAGCAAGGAATATAGAGTATACCTCAAAGCTCAGAGGGGTAAGTATGCTACTACCAAATCAAAAAGGCGTCGCATGACTCTGAATACCAACCTAACAGAAGATAGGCAAGAATCGCATCAATATATTTTTCTTATTTAAGTGAAAAATGAAAATTTCTAAAAAAAATATCTAAAACTAAATTGAGTATGACATTTTATTACCTAGGGAGTGCCCAATATAACACTCACAGCATGTCCCGCAGAATTAGGGATGGTCGCCTCACTAACCTGAAAATAAGGAAATAGGGGCGTGAGGGCGAGCATACTTTCACAATAAAAGCAATAAGAAATGGGGAAATGGAAAGGATATGAAGGTATGACAGTATAATACCTCTCTCACAATGACTTTCCAAGATGTTCCATAGCTATCGAAACAGTCGCATCACTAACCTGAATGTAGGGAAATATGTAAGTGCTAGAAAGAACTTGCACAGTAAAAACAAGTTGAAAGATATAGTATACCAAGTGTTTACCTGGGAAGTCTCATCTGAGACACTAACCATAGGTCCTGTATTAGTAGGGACAGATGCAGTACTGACCTAAAACTAATAAGACAAGGAAGTGTTAGCAAAACCTTGCGTGAAAAATGCAAGTAAAAAAAATAATGTGCCAAACATATTGGGGTAGTCTCTTTCGGGATGCTAGCTAAGGGTTCTACAGATATAAGAACTGGCTTAATGCTAACCTGAGAACCAAGATATAGGTCCTGCAAATAAAGAGACCACGTCTACAAGGGTGTTAGAAAGACTTTAAAATTCTCGTATAAAGAAGAAAACAAAAGAAGTAGAAGCCTAACAAGTGGGTATGCCAAAAGAAGTACCTGGGAACTTACTCCTGCAGAACGCACAACAGGCCCCGCAGATAATGGAACTTTGGATATGCTGGTGTGATGGAAAGTAAAATTAGAAGGAGTATAAGCAAAAGGGTGGCACCAAAATAGCTACTCCTATACAAAAAATACATAGTACATGTGTGATTATATCTACAGGAATCAATATAGGACCTATCAATGATGCCTGGAAGGTTGCCTTCGTAGTACTCACTAGAGGGGACACAAATGAAGAGGTCTCAATAGTTGTAGAGGATAATAAAGAAATAACTGAAGTGGTAGACAATGATGTGGTAACATTGGCCAGCTGAAAAGCGAATAGATAGCGGCAAGTGATGAGAATGAAATTCTAGAGATGAATAGAACTGAGCCAAGAACAGAAGATTCAAAAATATATGAACCCCCTCGAGGGAAAAAGTATGAAAGATGGCTACAAGAGTAGTTGTTGCAGTGGTAGTGGCCCGTTCATCACAAGATTGTTAGAAACAAGCACAAGCCAAGGAAAGAATTTATCCTAATAAGAATGAGTTGTACTTGAGAACAGGTGATGGCTTATAGATTAGTCTCATTAGAAGTAATAATGAATATCGACTGAGATAGAAGGGGGTGGATAAGGGGCCTGTTATCCATAGGCATATAAAATCTGGGGATAGGGATCCTCCCAAAAAGTGATAGGTCTATGATGGTGACGCTAGTGACCATCACTGTTCACGCGATGGTGAAGGGGCGACGTGAAGACGATACCTACAAGGAAGAAAGACAAAAATAACACAGATAACATAAATTTCATCTATACAAAAAAATTTATAAAAAAAAAAGATGCTAGAAGTAAAAAAAAATTCAATGACATCTGGAAGCCTAGATGGAAAACTACCCACCACAGAAGAAGCAGGAGGTGGGGAAGTACTACTAGGAGGAATGGTTCTCTACAAACACACATAAGGAGAAATACATCAAGATATGTCTAAAAATATGACATATCATAAGAACTAGAGTGTTGATTCTTACCTGGACAAAACAAAAAGACACAGAAGATGTCCTCGTAGAGGTGGAAAACACAAAAGATAGCTGCAAAGGCAAAAAGGAGTAAGTTATGTCAGTAAAATGTTATGAGATAAGAGATTAAGAAATCAGTAGTTGAATAGTTAGGAAGTAACGACCCTCTTTAGCTAAACTTAGAGAATATATAAGGATGGAATTCCTTTCCCTGGGAAAGGGTACTTGGACAAGAGGTGGAGGTGAGAGATCACTCACCTCAACCAAAGAAACTTGTAAAAAGTAACAATGATAAAAATGAATTACACAAATCCATAAAAGTTTGCTAGATAAAAGTCCAGACAAAATAAGTCAAGAGAAAAGACTTACAATAGTTGGGCACATGCCCTCCCCATATGGGAGATTTTCGGCGGTAGGACTACTGGCGAAGGGAGAATATATTATAGTGTCCTCTCTAGAAGACTCCCTCAAAACTAGTAACAAAGTAAACACATCAGGATGATGTTCACCTTGAAGCTCCATTTCACTCACATCATTTAAAAAATAACTATCATCATCATTGGAAGGAGTGCTTCCATAATAAACTAGTGCCTTTTCAAATGAATGAGAAGGGGATCCAACAGGTGAAACCCCGTGAAAGCCAATTTAATTAAGTAAAGAGGAGCTATATATAATACCTTCGGTAATAGAAATGGAAGTAATAAGAGGTTATTGAGAAGACAAACCCAAGGCTTCATAGTTGTAACACCCCGTATTTTTGTACATTTAATATTTAATTAATTCGGGAATTTTAAATTACTTGTGTGTTGTAATTTTTAATTGAATTAATTATGGAAATATATATTTAAATATTAATCGGGGAGTGAATGGTTAATGTTTAGGAAAATTTATTTACTAAGTGAATAGTAATAATTTAATTACGTCATTTCGGGTATTAATGACGGGGTATGCACTTATCCCAGCCGGGAGTCGATATAGACTAAATTGGGTGTGAGATAAAAAAATTTATAAATTAATTTGGATGCCAATTCTGAGTGCGCGGTTGAGTCCGGATGGGTCGAGATAGTCAGAAAAGAGTACTTGGGGGTAGTAATTGGGTCTCGGGATATTTTTGGGCATAGCCGGGCCCACACGGGGTGAGTTGGGCCACGTTAATTAAGCCCATTAGGTGAAAAACGGGATTAAGGGTTTTTAACCTAATTGGGAGATTAGGGAATGGCAGCCAACATAATTCTAAGCCTAGGGCTTGAGAAGAAAATTGGGGAAAAGCTTAGCAAAAGCCAATTTGGGGATTTTGGAGCCAAATTGAAGGACTACGCCAACGGATCAGACACTACGAACACTTTCAGGCAAGTGGTTAACTGTTGTGATTTCTAAAATTTTGATAATCAATTCATATCATAGTGATGTGTGTATGAAAATTCGTTTTGGGTGTGTCACCAAAGTCTAAATTGGGTTTTTATAAATTTATATACCTTAATGGGATTAAGGGGGAGATTGATCGTGTTTATGATTCTAGAATGTAGAGCACTGAATCAGATGTTAAAACCAGTAAGAGTAGATGGTTAATTGTTGTTAAAATAAATGAAATTCGTATAGGGGATTTGAAACCCGGATAATACCCAAATCGGGAAAGCCTTGGAATTTATGGATATTGATGATGAAATTAGGTCTGTGAGATGTTTAGACCCTTTCCTTACATGGAGGATGTGTTGTTTGTATTCGGGTAAGGGCTTAGGTTGAGAAATTAATCTTTAAGTTTCATCCATAGCTGACAGAGGCTTGAGAAGATGATTACTGGAACGATCGATCGATCGACCGAGGGGGCTCGATCGATTGATGAAGGCAAAATCTGGGCAGTTCGGCCAGTTTGTTATATAAAAGGAAATTTTATTAAAAGTTAAGTTTCATACATTAATAAGTGATAAATAATTATGAAACAAATATTCCTAGAAATTATGGGAGGAAGTAATTGGGACTAGGATAAATTTATGTGGGGCACTTAATGGATGAAATTGAGAGGTTTTATTCCAAAATGGTGAAATACGGATCAAGTGAGAAAATACAGGTATATTGGTCAAGTGACCCTAAGATATTGAATTAGGTTGGAGATAAACTATTTAATTTAGAGTCGGGATATAGACTCGATAAATAATTAATTTCGGGCCAAGTGAATCGAGTCCGGGTATGATGATAATTATAGGCAAATATAATTGGGAAAATTATGGAAATGAATGCGTGACACATTGTGGGCAAATATGTGAGGACGAAATTATGAGATGTAAAATGGACCTAGTGAGTGAGTCCGATTATGTTGGTTAAGTGACACCAAAGTATTTAATTAATTATTGAGAGAGAGTAATTAAGGTGGAGTCGGTATATAGACTTGGTAAATATTAAGGTATGGGTCAAGTGAGCGAGTTCGGGGATAATGGTTGGGTGACACCAAGTTATTAAATTAATAAGCGTGATAATTAATTTAATAGGAGTCGGATTTGTAGACTCGGGTAGGATTAAATTAATAGGTGTGATAATTAATTTAATCAGAGTTGGATTATAGATTCGGGAAGGTGTTGAATTAATAAGTGTGTTAACTAATTTTATTAGAGTCGGACCACAGACTCGGATTGGTGTAAATTAATTAATGGGTAAATTGATTATATTAGAGTCGGACCACAGACTCGGATTTGTGTTGATTAATTAATGGGTAAATTAATTAAATTAGAGTCGGACGATAGACTCGGGGGGTATTAAATTAATGGATGAGTTAATTAATTTAATTAGAGTCGGACGATAGACTCGGGGCGGTATTAAATTAATGGGTGAGTTAATTAATTAAATTAGAGTCGGACCATAGACTCGGGTGAAGTATTATATTATTTGAGGCATGAATATATTAGAGTCGGACCATAGACTCGAGAAGACGATAAATTATTTAGTGAGAAAATTAATTACGCTGAGTCGGGCCACAGACTCGGGAAATTTTAGGCAGTGTACAGAATTTTCGGTACACGGTAAAGCCATGGATTATAATATATATATATATAAGGTGTAGTGATAGTATATATATATTCGTGTATATATTGCGTGTGATATTAAATTACAAGCAGTGTACGGGATTTTGAGTACATGGTAAAGTCGGGGTTTATATTATATATATATGGTGTAGTGACAGTATATATATACGTGTATATATTGTATGTGATATTAAATATCAGTGATTAGATATTTATTAAATTTATATAATCTAATGCTATCAAGGGAGGTTACGCGATGTGGGTGAATCCCCTAGCTTGAGGAGTAAGGTGAGTATATCCCCAAGTCATAGTGTCTGGTATATATGGGTGAGGGATTTATCTCACTTTCAGGGAAGGAATATGATCGCCTCCACCACGTTTATATTTTTGGCCAAGTTGGTGAGCGATTCCAACTTGGGGAAACTAGGTTTTGTGAGCACACCTAGTGAGATAGCATTTTAGAGGGAACCATCCGGTGAGGGTATACTCGGAAGGATGGATACACGTATGATATATGTGTGGATGTTAGTAAAGGTACGTATAATATGGTAGTAAATATTATATGTAGGTGATAATACAGTGTGTGATGTATTTACCTTATATAACTCGGGTTACAGTTATATCTTGTTAATTAATGAGAAATTAATTAAGTTAATCATTTGTGGGAATAATACAGTGTGTGATGTATTTATTTTATATAACTTGTGACACGGTTATATGCTATTATTTAAGAGGAATTAATTAAGTTAATTATGAAATAACTTTTAATTAAAGAATCATTATACTCGGGTTAGAGTAGTATGGCAAGGGAAGGTTATACCAGAACTAGTTGGACGGGGTAGTACAACTAGGTGGGGTTAAGGTAGCCGTTAGGTGTGCACAATAGTGGAGGGGTGAGAATGTCCACAAGGGAGTGCGACACTAACTTAAATATGAAGAGCATTCATGCATTTTAAATTACTGTAGTTAATTCACTTGCTAAATATTTTCAAAACGTTTTGGGTTCTAACCCTTGCTATAAAACTATTTTCAAAACCTTTTAGGTGTCCAGCCACAGGGACGCCAAGATTGATATTCTATTCCAGGGACACGGAGTTGCGGCATATGTGGATGCTAGCAGGAGTTTGGATTAGACACATCATTCATTCATTCCTAAAGTAGGAATTTTGTATCAGTTTCAATTTTATTTAAGGCTTGTCGCCCAGACTTCTTGGTACAGTTTTCAGGTGTAATTTATTCAGGTGTTGAATATTTGTATTGGATTATTTCTTTGGTGGCCGGTGATTTATTCGGCAAGTTGTGTAATTATGATTCAGTTTATTTTCATTTAGTTGTATGAATGGTTTATATTTTAATTACGCATGTACTGTTTTAGTTTAATTAAAAAGTTAAAATTGGCACCAGTTTTTGGAATACTAGGTGGTTAGTAAGTCTTAAAAAGTTTTCGACAGTGATGCTAAGGATGATCCAACTGAGATTCCTGTTTTAATTTGGTATAGGACTGATCACCCGGTATTTTATTAGGCGGGGTGTCACAATAGCCTTGCTCGTGCACAATCCTGTAGGTCTTCTCCACTCCAAGGTCATCAATATCAGACTCTTGCTCTAGTGCGGGAGAGGGAGCAATAGCTTCAGCACTAACTTTCTTCTTCTTCTTACTCACCTTGTCCTTACAAGTGAAGAAGGAGAAGAAGGGTCGGCAATAGGAGGAGGAGTAACAGGTATAGAAGCATTGTCTAGTATAAAATTTGACACGTTTAAGTCAAGATGTTTTGTTTTGGAACTATTTGGGTGCACTTTCCCTTGGTCTTGATAGGCTGAGGCTCAAGATGTTTTGTGTAAATAGATTCATTGAGAAGAGGCCTCACCAAGATTGGGGTGACTTGATTAAGAAGGTTCTTGGAGACAATACTTTGATGCCACAATGCTCTTTGAGTTATTTTACCCAAGTATTTGTTGATATTGGGGATTTTTGTAGGGATGGTCTCGTGAGGAACATCCTTCACATAGTTATGAATGAGGCTCACATGCCTCTACCACAAATTGAACCAGGAGCGAGTAAAAGATGGCAAGTAATATTGAGGAGGTACATATAAACCTCCCGAATGGATAACTTTGTGAACTATCCCCTCAATGGTGAAATATGCTTTAGGCCTCAAGATACAGCTCAGAGGAAGAGGTGCTTAAAGGGTAGGAATGTGAATGAACATCTTAATCATAATCTAATTATATCCTCACCCTCTCAGAGTGGTAAAACTCCACAACTTGACCCAGGTCAGTCAATAAAGGATGAATGCAAGGTAGGAGCATAACTACTACCTCAATATGATGACAAGAAGAAACAGACTCAGCATCTAAGGGACAATATAAGGTACCTCCTGAAGATGAGAGGAGACCCATGTAAAAATACCACCATCTTATTTTTAATAAGTCTAGAAGCATAAATCATTAATGTTATCTATTATAGGTCCTATAAGAGCCTTGAGAGTTTTCTTGTGCCACCTTATAACTCAATCAACTTGACTATGGCAAGCCCTTGACTCAAAGGTAAAGTTGGGGAATCTCTCAAATAAAAAGGGCATGATAATGAAAAAGTTTGTGAAATTAATTATGTCATAATGGCCACAGAATCGCTCTATGTCAACATGAGCGGTATCTAGCCAAGTATATATAGACGCCAAGGCTAAAGTTGAGAGGGGAACCAACCTCCCTCGAGCAAGTCTCACTGTAAGTTTAAAAATAAGCTCATGAGGAAAATCGTTTGGCCTCCCTTGGAATATAAACCTACTAAGTAAAGTAACAAAGAAAGTTGCCAAATAAGAGGGGGAGTTGATTTTTGGGCCCTCTTGGCTTCTCAACACCCTGCTCGAACTTCCCCCTTAGGAAAATGCTCAAAATCCTTACACCAATACCTTTTCCATTTGGCAAAAGTATGTTTGGTGGTTCCAATCTGATTGATTTTTGTGTATTTATAGCACTCTCCTAATTAGGGTACGACGAGCAGCTAACAAATATCCCCCGTGGTTATGGTAAAATCGCCCCATCCAGTGACAAAAGTATGCGAGTCCTTTCTCCAACGAGAAGCCAACAAATTGAAATTAGTGGCATGCTTATAAATGGAAAAATTCTTCAAACTATTAATGGTGGTGGAAAGGCCAAGACCCTAAACAATAGCCTTGTGCGAGGGGTGGAAAATATATGATCTGCCCAAAGAGCCCACTCATTAGGAGCACCTCCATAAACTTTGTGTTCAATGTCAGAATGGGGAAAATCACCCTATCCACTCGAACCCTAAGAATACTATCAGGTAAAAGAACTGAAAGACTAGTAGACTCACTCAAACCCACATGGGGCTACTCGATGATTTTATCCACAAAATCCTCCTCAAAATTAGAAAGAACAGGCATAAAAGTGTCTTGAGGGCCAAAGTATGGAGCGAGGTAGTATAACCCAAAATATCTTTTCAAACGGTTTTCCAAGTACTCCCTTTGGGATTTGGAATAGGCAGTGTTGGTCGAGGGACCCTCGCTCGTAACAACCCAAAAAGACAAATCACCCACCGCAGAAGTGATGTCATCCAAAGCAGCGGTGGTGATCGTGGTTGCTCTTGTGTCTAGGACAACGAAAATTGTAATTGAAATAGGGAAGGAACCCACTAGAACCTCGCTGGTAGTGGTGGAAACGGTGGAAGAAGGTTTCTTTGAGGAAGAATCCATTTTTGAAAGGTTTGAAGAATTAGGGATGATGGGTTTAAGGGCTCTATAAAAATAGGGGATATATCTTTCTCTCTAAAACTTTGTTGAAAATACAATGCCAAAGTAAAAATCTAACGAAGTTAATATGGTTGTTTTATACTAATAGAGACCCACACGCTCCTGCCAATAAAAGTTGAGAAAATCATTTCCCAAATGATGGGATGCCTATTCTTTCCTCAACATGTGTCACCTCAAGACTCTCAATGTGCGCTGATGTGACAAACCCGTTTAATGCCAACACTTTAATGATGTAACTGAGTGAAAATGTTCTGATTCCAAGACAAATTAAATCACTGCGTATAAAACCCTTTGGTCTACCCAACACAAAGATTTTTTGTATGAGTGGACTAATGTGGAGGGGTGTTCATCTCTTATTCCAAAATAAGCATAAGGCGAGTGAGCCCACCTAAAGAGACGCCCACTGCCCAAATTAGCAAGAAAAGATTTAAGGGTGGGGGACCACCTTAAATGACCCTATGATCAAATGTAATACTTGGGCGAGGGGACATAACCCGAGCAACCCCTTCACTCAGTCTTGGAGCAACATAAAAAGAGGTAAGGACGAGGCGGCTCACCACGAGTAACCCTTCCAAATAGGACTGGGTCCACAGATAAAGGCCAAGGATGAGGGGGATCACCATGAGCAACTACTTGTCCTAAGAATGGAGCCATAGAAAAATAGGCATGGATGAGGGGCTCACCACGATTAACCCCTCCAAAAAAAACTGAGGCCACAGAAAAGGACCAAGGTAAAGGTTTCACTGTGAGTAACCCCCTCTGCCTAATTTTACACCCTAGAAAAGAGTTAGGGCTAGGAGGCCCACCTAGAAGTGGATACTCTTTCCAAAATAACATACTACAAAGTGACAAAGGGCGAGGGGATCCACCTTGAGTGGCCTCATACCCAAGACTTGTTACTTAGATAATAACAAAGTACTAAGATTTAATTTCTTTTACAGGTACCCTATTTGAGCAAGCAGGGCTCAAGCATGCCAATTGGGATCTCCTGGGAGTTTTGAATTGGTGGATGAGAGGCAAGGTTTGTTGAGCAATCCCAACCATTTATCATTTTAAGATAGAGAGAATATTAGTAGAGGGACTCTAGGAGTCACTCAAGCCAGTACACAAATAGCTGAAGTAATTAGCCAAGAGGCTGCTCACAAGAAAAGAACTTTTTATAAAGTGATTTTAGAGGGGGTGGCCCTCAAGAACACTCTCAAGTTTACAAAGTTTGTACAACAAGTTATTATTTGAAAAGATATTTACCAAATCATTTATTTTGTCAGCATTAGGAGACATATTTGATTTTTTACTTTAGTTTACACCAAGTGTCATTTATCAGAGGGGGCATGCAACTGCAAACTAGGTAGGTACAAAAGGTACATTACAGACCTTATCCCTCAAGTCCCCTCTCATTTTTAGCACCCCAAAAGACCCAAACTAGTCTTAGTATTCACCTATGAATAGGAACCCTGGTAAAGTTATATCATAGATCAGAAAGTCAAGCTAAGTTGTTACTCTGTCAAAAACACACTAGATCTAGTATTCTTTCCTTTCTATCTCTCTAAGTGATAAGTTCTTGTCTCTTCACTCCCATCATTACAACCATCATTCTCAGGAGATCTCTCTCTCCAAGTTACTATTATTGTTTGTGAATTTCATCTGTTGCAAGAAGAGGTTCTAGCATTGACTCATTTTTACCAGAAGAGGAAATATTTCTACCAGGAGCTGCTCCTGAGACTTTAAGGTCCTTGAAGATAGAATCCATTGGAGTGGGTCATGCCCCAATCATTCCATTTCTCCTCAGACCTCAGTCATACTACCCTCCTACATGTTCCTACACGCTCGCCTTTTCAAAGGAGAAGGACAAACCATTATAATAATTCGTTGATCATATTTATGTCATTGTCCCAGGTACTAAGATCTGACACGGAAGATCTGGAAAGACTCTTCTTTAACTTCTTCCTGGTGGGGGTGGCATGTCCCTCCGAGATGGCTCAGTAGTGGACTTATCTTGCATCATACGAGCCAATTGCCAAATTAATTCTTGCATGGCTTCCTTCCTTTTAGCAAGGTTAAGTAAAATTTCTTAAAGATCTACCACACTGGGAGGAGCAGAGTGAATAGAAATGTTGTTTTCATTCCTAATGCTATTTTTTGGGTCGGTCATCTCTTCAAGGGAAAAGAAATGAACCAAGTGGTATAGAATGATGACAGATGATCGATCCTAAGAACAGTGTCAATCTGTTTATGTCTAACAATGGAGTGTGTCCAAATTTATAATCAAAGATAAAATAAAGGTAATCAAGCAATAAAGCACAAAACAAAGAGGATTTTAAAGTGGTTCAGCTATGAGAAAAGCATGTGTCCACTGTTTTTAGTATTTCTGGTGGTTAATATAGTTCAGGGTTAAGTATATTTGTGCGTGTTTGAATCGTCCCCTTAAGCTAATGGAGATCATGTATTTGTAGGAGTTAAGAACCCAAGAGATGTAATGCCTTTATATATATATATAAGAATTTACATATGTATACAATAAATAAGACTGTTGACATTCACAGGTACGTGTACAAGAGCTGTTAGCTATTCCACCCAAGTGACATTTCCTATTCTTGATGGTTCGTATTATTAAGGTTGGTTAGCCAATTGGCTGACCAAGTGTTTTTAGAGGCGACCAAGAAAATAAGTACTATGAGGATATCTACGTTGGAGGACAGGTGTCCATCTCTCATTGGTTCACGTAGATTAATAATTTTTACATACAACAAAGATATTATCCATAGTCATGTTTGTGTCGATTGTGTAGAAGTTAAATGTTTTGCTTAATTACAAAGAGTTGCATTAAAATGTAGTGAAAACCCAATTAAATGAAGATCATCAGTTCAATGAAAATTCCAAATATTGCTTCGTACTTATCTTGCTTATCGCCATCAATTGCTACATAGTTTGGACGAAATTTAACTAAAGAACACCATTTTATGGTGAAATTAGATTATAATTATATAGACGCTACGAGAGCGTATAAGGAGTCTCATATCCCTCATACTCTCCTAATAACGCCAAGAGGGAGGATCAACCTTATTAAACATCACTTGTAGTGGTGAAGACAAAAATTAAAAATCATTTCATTATATTTGGGTAAAAATTAGATTATAACTCTCTCGGTGATACGATGGTGTGTGAGGAGTCTTGTCTCCTTCACTCCCCCCATAACGTTGAAACGGAGGATTAACCTTATTAAACATCACTTATAGTGGCGAAAATAAAAATTAAAAATAATTTTAGTATAGTTGTGTAACATCAGTTTAAGGTGAAATTAGATTTTGGCTCTCTTGAAAATAGAAAAGTCTATGAGGAGTCTTGTCTATTTCATAATCTCCCCATAACACCAAAAGGGAAGATCAATCATATTAAACATCTGTTATAATGGTGAAAATTTCATTATTAAATGTCACTTGCAGTGATGAAAGTCATTGTAACAAGTGGTAAAACACAATTGATTATTGTACTTAAACATTAATCAATGGTGATGAAAGTAAAGATCAAAAATCATAATTATGCAAAAATCAAAAATTCCAGAAACATCCAGAGAGTGGAATAATTACAAAATTTTCATGAGGAAAAAAATAATATTGTTCAGACAGAAGATACACAATAGGGAATTCAGAGACCACAAGCAGTCGCCCTTAAAAAAAAGAAGTTTAACTCTCAACTATGTCTTTATCATCCTCGATCGGGATCTCAAAGGTAATGGGAGGTGAAATAGTTATAGTATTTCATTCTTGGTCATTGGCATCATCAGATCCAATTGTGTCATCCTCGGTCACAAGTGTCATCTTGACAGCAGCTTCATAGGCCTCAGTCTTGGCTTGGACCTGGTTTAGGGAAGTTATGAACTCTGAGTCCCCTAAATCAAACAACTCTAAAATCTCATGCAGTGAAGGGTTAGGAAAAGCTGGGCAAAAATTCAATACCCGATGATACACAATCTTATCCCCTTGTTCAAATACAGGATAGTGTAATTAGAGAACTCATTAGATGACTTGAAGGAATAGAATGCCCTCTCCACTTCCTCCTTAACTTTAGTCTTATGTTTATCAATTAGATCATCAATATAGACCCTAAGGCCCATCCCTTGGGTGACGAGTGCCTCCGTGTGCTTCTTGCCCAAGTTAGAAATCTCTTTCTTCTTAGCCTCCTTAGCATCCATAAGTTTCTTCTTCTACTCTTCATTCTCCTCTTTGGGGAATTCTCCTTGACCCATGACTGCATGTTGTAAAGGGAAAGCATGGACTACTAAATAAAAAGAAACATATTTAATACAAGACGATGTTACACTTGGAAGAAACGATGATGAAAAATGATAAGTGTTAGGAGCAGTTACATGGGTAGCCTTGTGGAGTGAAAAGTCATTAACCCAAGAAGGGTCTTACGAGTTGATATTAGGCTATTGTAGTCGAGCATAATCGAAACAATAGCATCTTGGGAACTTAACTGGTTGTCGAGTAATGAGTAAGTTTTCAGGCTAAACTGAGACAAACGGGCAGCATCCGCAGTGTCGTCAAAAATAGGTATGGTTGTGTCTCTAGTGACTTTAAAATATACGTCATTTCTTTTATTTTTTAAAGGACAGTTGACACTAGTTCCCCAAGCCACTTTTGTAGAGGGATACACACTTTATAGCTCAAAGGCTTGGGAGAGAAAGACAAATTGGCGAGGAGGGACTCACCACGAGCATCACTAGAAAAGGCTCCTCGCCCCAATTTTCCCAAAGTTCACAGAATTGGAACTTGGGTGAGAAGGGACCCATAAAGGGATCGTCGCCCCCAATTTCCCCAAAATTGACAAAATTATATCTTGGATGAGGAGGGCCCCAGAAAGGGCTCTTCTCCCCTAACTTTTCCCAAAATTCACAAAATTAGAACTTGGGCGAGGAGGGCCCTAGAAAGGGCTCCTCTCCCCTAACATTCCCAAAGTTCACATAACTATAACTTGTGTGAGAAGGGCCAAAAAAAGGCTCCTCCGCCCCAATTTTCCTTCAGGCCACAGACTAAGAGATAGGGCGAGGAGGGCCCTAAAAAGGACTCCTCACCTCAATTCCTACAAAGTTCACATGATTATAATATTGGCGATGATCCCCCCAGAAAAGGCACCTCGCCCTAATGGACACCAAGTTCACAGATATTGAACTTGGGCTAGGAGGCCCATAAAAAAGGGCTGCTCACCCCAAAATGGTCAGATGTCACAAACTTGAAATTTGAGCGATGCCGCCTATTAGAAAGAGCTCCTTGTCTCAAACAACTCAAAAGACAACAAGAAATATAGTTTGGACGAGGAGGCCCATCATAAGTGGCTACTCGTTCGCAAATGTTCAAAAGTCATAGGAATAAATTATGAACGAGGAATCCCACCACAAGGAGCTCCTCATCCTTAAAAATCCAAATTCCTCACAGAATAGATCTAGTGGGCGATGAGGTCCACCTAGAGTGTCTTCCTCCCCAAGATTTGTTGGTCACAAGCATGTTAAAGCACTAACATGTCACTTTATTGTACAGGTAGCCTAGTTGAACAAGCAGAGGTCTCAAAAAGTCAAGTTGGGATCTCTTTGTAGTTTGTCTTGGTGGCTTAAGAACAAGGTTTATTAAGAAAGCTCAACCACTTAGCACTTTAAGATTAAGAGTGAACTAGTAGATAGACCATAAGGTTCACCCAGTCCTTACACAATTCACACCCAGTCATAATTAAGGTGATCAACTAAAGGGTTGTTCATAAGAAATGAACATTTTATAAAATGATTTTAGAGGAAGTTGTCCTTGAGACCTCTCCTTAATTTTATAAATGATTTTAAAGGAGGTGGTACTTGAGGCTCCTTCTCAAGTTTATAAAATATTTTATAGGAGGTGTTCCTTGAACCCCTCCTCAAGTTTACAAAGTTTGTACAGAAAGTTACTGTTTTAAAAGATATTTACCAAATAAGATATTTTTTCTTCAAGTGCAAACATATTTTCTTTTTTACTTTGGTTTACACCATGTGTCACCTATCAGAGGTTGCACACAAATAGGGATAACATATACGTTGCATCCCTTATCCCATACCAACCCACATCAGTTTTGGAGCCCAAAAGTGCCAACTCAACCCTAATGGCCAAGTATAAATAGGACCCTTTGGAAAGGTCAAGTCATAATATACAAATCCAATCACACCGTTACTCTATCAAAATCACCCTAGATACCTTGTGTTCTCTCCCTGCTCTCTCTCTTAGTGCTAAGTGACTTATTCTTTCACTCCACACTGACAGCCATCATTCTCAGGAGTTTCTCTTGAGAAAAAGTTACTATTATTGTTGTTAAGTTCATCTTCTTGCAATGAGTAACCCTTACTTTGGTTCCATTTTTACCAAAAGGAGAAGGTTTTACCAGGTGGTGCTCAAGAAGATCTTGAAAGACCTTGAAGGCAGATTCCATTGGAGTGGGTCACACCTCACCCTTTTCAGTTATTTATAGACCCCAGTACATCTACCCTCTTACAACTTCCTTTTTATTTTTGGATCCCTTAGTTGTGGTGGGACCCCTAGTGGTCATCTTCATGGATGGTTATAAGGGAGCAATCTTCTACGTGCCATCTTTAGGAGGAGGTTACCATTCATAGGAGCATATACCTCAAAAATCTCATCTGAAACCCCGAATGGACGATCTGTAAACAAAGAAAGTGATAGGTGTCGGCTAGAACAAATTGAGAAAAAACAACAGTCAAGTTATTTACAAAAATGAACTTACACAATTCAGTTAAGGCGTTGACTCCGAGACCAATCTCGACCAAAAGACTCGACTCCATCAAGGCCTCAAACATGACTAGTCCATTCTTATTGCCAAAAGTGCGAATGTGATTAATGTCTTTTGGTCGTCAGTGCTGAGACTGCGATCAAGCTTACAAGACATTGACATTTTACCCCACTTTTAAGGGACTCTCGACTCTTGAATGATAGAAGGGGTATTAGTGTCAATCTCTCAATCTCCCAAGACAAATAAGTACGAAGACTTCCAGCCATGATTGGAAGTTGGCATTTGGAAGGTGGATATGTATGCCAACCTCCAAAGTTGGATGGACCCGAGCAATAGTCTCCATGCATTGGGGGATAGTTGCATTGGATAAAGACTAATACTGGCAAGGATGGCCCTAACATTTGAGTGAATTGGCAATCAAAAGCTAAGTTTGAACATTTACTCATAAATAATAACCTCATCCTTAACGTCACTACTGGACTCTCTCTCATTCTCGAAACGAACCCTTATCCTGATTAAAGACTTGATGCCATAGAGGTATCTCCAAAAAATCAAGTTCGTTTCCCTAACATCACTAGGGATGGTTGAGGTATACAATATTTTAAACTCTTACTCCTCACTATCCTTATCCTCATCATTGTCATATGGTGGAGCTTGGCCACAAGGATTTCTATTTGCAAACTCATGCTCCGCCACGGGTTGTTAGCTAAATGTGACATCTACTCTTGGCTCATTATCATCTGAAAGTTCAACAACCTGAGGCTCGGTTCCATTTCACTAGTTTGATGGAGTTTGGGGGTGACCCATATTGCTTAACTTGATAGCCCCACTCTCATCCAGACAAGAGTCAGGGACCTTCATGGCTTACTCAAAGGAGTCATCCTTATACCTACGCCGATAATTTGGTGGTCTGGGAGTGTGTTGTGGACTATAAATGAAAATACCTAACTATGTTATTTGAAAATATGTTAAAAAGTTTAAATGATTTCCGAATTACTTTTTGAAGAGACTCTTGTAAAAATCTTTTAATAACACACAAGTTGTGTTAAAAAAAGTTTGTAAGAACGATTTATTCAAGTTTCTTAGAAATAGGTTTTTAGATTAAAACCTAAGTCTATATATGCAGATTGTAGAAATGGAAAATGAACAAGCATAGACAGAGACAAGATTTTTTAACGTGGTAAAACCACATCCAATTGGGAAGACATCCACGGAGGTCTCTACACCTCAAAACAAAAATCAACTAAAATAGTTTAAGGATTACAAGCATTCAATGGTAAATATACACAAAACAGACCTATTCTAAGTTCAAAAATATCCCTACTCTCCTCGGTTCTTTTTTGACTTCTTTAAGGCTCTGATTTTGTCCTCTCCGTTCTTTAGCTCTCCTCCTTTGATCCTTTTAGCTTTATGTCGACTCATGAGACCAGAATCTCTCAACCAACAACACTATTAAGTGATTGTAAGTGATGGTGTTTGTGAGTGTTGTACCTAAATCACATGCATGCACTCACACACACTTAAGTACAAACAATACCTACAAATTACAAACTGTCTCAGTGTTGTTCAATTTCACACTATAATTAGTAGTTTAATGACCCATTTTACCACATCTGAAACACTGAGTATTTTTAAGGTCTCTTTCATTTCTATGGTTGGTTTCAGTATTGTGTATGTATTGATTCCTATCAAGAGGCTTGTTGTTGGAATGATTAGGGTAAGCAGGTTTTCCTTGTTTAGAAGCAGCTTTGTTTTTAAACTTTAGAACTGAATTACAACGTTAAAACTAGACTGCCTTTTCTGATTATTAGTGAGATGTTTTTTTAAATTGAAGTTCCAATTCTACAGTCCTAAATTTACTACTAAGGAGTTCAGGGGTTACGAATAGATAATCTACCTCCTCAATCGCATATCTTTTATTGTCAAACTTAGGGGGAAGGGATCTTAGAATTTTAGATACAATTTCTTTCCTATTGTGCATTATGCCATTAGCATGATATTTTATTATGATATCAGTCAGTCTAATGTAAAATTCATCAAAGGTCTCAGTATCACGCATGAGCAAGGTGTTATATTGTTGAATCAACATTTGTGTTTTGGCAGCCTTAACACGCTCATCCCTTTCATGGGTTGTGACTAGTGTGTCCTAGGCTTCCTTAGATTTTGAACAAATATAGATTCGTTTAAGCTCATGTTCATTGACAGATATAAAGATAACATTCTTACCTTTATTATTACTTAAAGAGGGAAGTTTTCTTATTTAGTAAACTCATTGAGGTGCTTTTCTATCCTCTCAGTGCTACCTTCTTCTATAGGCATGATTGGGTGAGTATAACTATTTTCAATAGCTTCCCAGACAGCATCTCCCAAAGTCCCTTGGATGAAAGCAATGATCCTTACTTTACAGTAAGGGAAATTGGTTCCATCAAACAGGGGTGGTCTAGAAAGTTACCAAGACGCTCAAATATTTCATCCATAAAAAGATTTTGTAAGCAGTCTTAAAGTACAGTATCAAAAATGTTGAGAAAAACCCAATACAAAGCTCTGATACCAATTGAAAATCCCTCACTAAATTATTTTAACCTTTGTTAAAAAGTTTAAATGAGTTTCGAATTACTTTTTTGAAGAGACTCTTGTAAAAATCTTTTATTAATATATAAGTTCTGCTAAAAATAGTTTATAAGAAATATTTGTTCAAGTTTCTTAGAAATAGGTTTTTAGATTAAAACCTAAGTCTATATATGCATATTATAGAAATGGAAAATGAACTAGAACACATAGAGACAAGATTTTTTAATGTGGTAAATCCCCACCCAATTTGGGAAACATCCACTGAGGTCTCTACACCTCAAAACAAAAATTCACTAAAATAGTTTAAGGAATACAAGCATTTAATGAGAAATATACATAAAAAAGACCTATTCTATGTCCAAAAATATACCTACTCTCCTTGGTTCTTTTTTGACTTCTTTAAGTCTATGATGTTGTCCTCTCCATTCTTTAGCTCTCCTCCTTTGCTCCTTTTAGCCTTACCTCGACTCAGGAGACCAGAATCTCTCAACCAACAACGCTATTAAGTGATTGTGAGTGATGGTGCTTGTTAGTGTTGTACCTAAATCACATGCATGCACTCACACACACTTAAGTACAAATAATACCTACAAATTACAAACTGTCTCGGTATGAAACCTCTTTTTCATACTATCAAAATTAGATTTAGACTTGTTTTCTTAGAAAGTTTTCAGATATGTAAATTCTTTAGAATATTTAAAACAGAGATTCTTTAAAAATTATTTATACAAAAAAAATTCGAACTGAAAAACTATCAGATCTGAAAATATGAAAGTATGCATTATATATTTGTAAAAATAGAGAAAAATGTTGGATAAATAAAGCTACAACACTTTCAAAATAGATCCAACATGAGAGAGTGATTTCTTTCTAAAAAACTCAAGAACAATCTAAGATCTACATGACTGTATCACTTAAAATAAATCTTCATGTTTCTAAAACAAAAACGAGATCTATTTTGGGTGATGCTATTGAGTGAGAGATTTAGATCTAAGAGGATCTAAAATAGAAACCATAAAACCATAAACTATTAGAATATTTTCTAGAAACATTTGGCGAGAGTTTGGTTTGAGTTAACGGATTTTCTCTCTTTTATTTTTCTTTTCTCTCCCCTCTATCTCTTCTTTCTCTTTTTTTCTCTCAAACCCTAAGACTTTCCAAAGATTGGAATTGTGAAGATGAAGTTTCTTATTTATAGTTGTAATGGAAGGTTCTAGAAGCACTTTTGCAAAAAAAGGTTGATATTAGTTCGACTGTTCAAACTCTCAATCTAAAGGCTCACAATGCACTGCACAAGGAAAGGTTTTAATTGTTCCTTTTAAAGTCATAAGGATCAAGTTAGGTTGCATGTACACATTAGATAACATTTCATCTAACGGTATAGATATGATTGTTCAGTATAGACACGGAATAAACACAAAAACCTAGGATTATAAGCCAACACGTGTGTGAATCTCAGCAGCTGAAAAATGCGTGTTTTTTAACTTTAAAAATTATCATTTGCAATTCTCTAGCGCTTTCGGACTCTACCCAAGTCAAGTTTTAGGAAGTTTTAATATATGAGATTTAACCCCAAAAATTTCAAAATCCTAATTTAAATTATTTAAAATGGATTTAAAATGTTTAAAAATTCCTAATTAATGTAGAAAATTTATTTTAATTCAAATTAACGTACACCTCGTAAATGAACTAAAATGTGTAAATGTGTTGGTTTTCTACCTAATGTTCTTTTATATTTACCGATCTAGTCAACTTTCTGCTTCAATCTCCCTTTTAGAAATGAGAGATAAAATTTCCTTTGAGTCATCTAGGACTCGTAGGGATAACAAAATGTCAGAAAACCCTATTCTTATACAAATATCTATCTACCCCATTTCCTAGAAAATAAAAATTACATAACTCAACTACATACAGACCAATCCCCTAAATATATCTGATGGCAGTAAAGGTACTTATTCCTGAAAAATAAATAACCTCATGGAAAAGATCAAGATTTTTAGTTGAAAATATATATTAAAATGTCAAAGATGGACCCAAACACATCTCCCCCATTTCTATCAACCCAATTACATAGCAAGTCATATGTGAAACAACTATTTCTCATATCCACAAAAATATAAACAAGAAAGCAACAGGAGGATATAACAACAGGCGATATGAGTTTATTCAGAAAATATCATACCAGTGGATTTTTGCAAGGATCCAAATCTTATATTATCCAAAGGTTTAGTGAACAAATCATCCAGATGATAATTCAGTGGGTAAATAATTTGTCTCTAATTCTATATATTCAACTGATTCTCCTGTGAAATGATGTCTTATCTTAATATGTTTAGTATGGGAATGTTGAACTGGATTTGTAAAGATATTAATCGCACTTTGATTATCACAGTATAGGGTTAGCTTTTCTTCATTAATTCAATAATCACTAAGCATTTGTTTTATCCACATTAATTACATGCAATAGCTTCCTGTTGCTGTATACTCTAATTCTGCTATGGAAAGGAAAGTGCAGTTTTGCTTTTTACTACACCGTCCTACCAGATTATTACTTATGTAATAACAAGCACCTGATGTGCTTTCGCTATCATCGGAACACCCAGCCCAATCAGCATCGGTGTATCCAAAAAGTGTGTAGATGTATCTTTTGTGTACCATATACCTAAGTCTATTGTCCCTCTAACATACTTAATTATACGTTTAATACATAGAAGGTGAATTTCTTTAGGCACACTTTGGTAATGGTCATAAATACAAACAGCATATATGATATCAGGTCGAGAGGTTGTTAAGTATAACAAGCTACCTATCATGCTTCTATAAAGGGTAGGATCTATAGGTTTTCCAAGTTCACCTTTGGATAACTTCATAGAAGTACTCATGGGAGTCCTAGTGAGTTTGGCATTATCTAAACCAAAAATCTTTACTAACTCTAATGTGTAATTAGATTGTGAGATGAATAACCCGTTATCCTTCTATTTGACTTGAAGCCCTAAGAAATATTATAGATCCCCCATAAGCGACATTTGGAATTCCCCATGCATAATTTTAAAAAATTCTTTAACTTCAGATGGGGAGGTAGAACCAAATATTATGTCAGCGCATAGACCTGAGCTATTACGACCTATTTGTTAAAATGTTTAACAAATAATGTTTGGTCATTGCCACATCGTGTAAACCCTTTATTGATTAAAAAGTTTGACAGGCGTTCGTACCCGGCCTCAGGGACTTGCTTTAAACCATATATAGCCTTTTTTCAATATATAAAAATGGTTCGGGTAAGGAGGATCAACGAATCCTTTCGGTTGTTCAACATAAGTTACCTCTGTCAAAATACCATTTAAAAAGGGGGATTTCACATCCATTTTATAAAGTGTGAATTTTAAGTGACAGGTTATGGCCCAGAGTAAGCGAAAAGATTCAAGGTGTGTAACAAGAGAAAAAGATTCCTTGAAATCTATTCCAACAACTTGAGAATAACCTTGGGCAACTAATCTATCTTTGTTTATAACTATCATCCCTGACTCATCTGTTTTTTTTTAAATCCACCGAGTGCCAAAACCCTTTTATTTTCTGGCCTTGGTACGAGATACCACACATAATGACTTTTAAATTGGACGAGCTCTTCTTGCATAGCACCTATCGAAAATGAGTTATTAAGTTCTTCATTTACATTCTTAGGTTCAATTAAAGAAACAAATCATGCATAATGAGTAACATTACGTAATTTGGATCTTGTAGGTACAGGCTTTTCAGGGATACCAATAATATTATCTAAGGGATGATCTTTAGAAACCCACTTAGGTACTTCAGGTGTCTCGGTTGGTAAAGGATCAACTATCTCTGGAGAGTTATAGGTAAAATTATTTTCAGACTCATCCACGATAGTTGGCCCTTGTTCTTTACTCTTGACATTAGCGTCACTCACTATCATATTTATTGATTCCATTATGACTTTGGTACGCAAATTATAAATGAGATAAGCCCGACTATTAGGGGAGTAACCCAAAAATATGACTTTATCACCACGGGTTCAAATTTAGACAGGTGTTTCTCTGTCTTTACAAACATAGAAAATACTCCCAAAAATGCAAAAATATTTTAAATTAGCCTTTTTTCCATACCAAAGTTCATAAGACGTTTGTTTGGTATTTTTTTGAAGGTAAACTCTTTTGATAATATGACATGTTTAGTAACTGCCTCAACCAAAAAGTATTTTGGCAAATTCTTAGCATCTGTTATAACCTTAGCTATGTATTGGATTGTGCAATTTTTATGCTTGGCAACACCATTCTGCTAAGGTGTTTTAGGTGCACTGAACTCCTGTAAGTAACCATTACAGTTATAATATTCTGTTATGCCTAAATCTTTAAATTCACCTCTCTATCACTACGAATGTGATTGACTAAGATGTCCTTTTTATTTTCAATTCTTATAAGAATTTTTAAAAATGATATGAATGTACTAGATTTTTGTTTTAAAAAAGTAACCCAAGTAGATCAAGTAAAATCATCCACCATGACCAAAATATAATTGTTACAACAAGTCTTACGGTTCGGGAAGGACCCATGAGATCCATATGGATTAGCTCCAGAGGTTTTGTGATTAAAGTTTCTTTAACTTTCTTATGAGAAGATTTAACAATTTTTCCTTCCACACACGGCCCACAAACAACATTTGAAATTGGTTTTATTTTTGGCAAACCTCTAGCTATAAATTGTGAGCATAGTTTCTTAAGGTTATCAGAATTTATCTAACCCAAACGATTATGCCAGATTTCATTATCATCGAGTATGGATAACCTACAAGTCTCATTGTCCAAATTTACTGTGTAACAGTTGTCTGGGGTTCTGTGACCAGTAAGAATGCAATCACCATTCTCATTTAAGATTTTACAATTTTTTTTTGAAAATGTGATGGTATGATTAGAGTCGCAAAATTGTGATATACTCAACAGATTAGATTTTAGACCTCTCACGAATAGGACATCTTTAAGAATAGGAAGTCTTTTTTCTTAGAGTGTTCATTTGCCTATGGTCTGAGATGATACTCTGTCTCCAAAAAAAACATTTCCTCATAAGAAATCAGTTTTGTTGGTTAATTTAATATCTTCTCTAATCATAAGTTTAGAACATCCACAGTCTAAGTACCTACCAGAAGCAGTGTGTTCAACTTTTAAAGAACTTATCACAATATTACACTTCAATTGTGGTATTAAATCGTCCTTTATAACCCATATAGCTCTACTTTTAAAAGGTTTAAGAGCTTTTGGTTTAGATCTTTGAAAGGAAGTTTATCCATTTATTGGATAATGACCTTAGGTCTAACTGCAACAGTTTTCCACTTAGGTTGAAATCTTCTCACAAGGGGGCAAACATATTTAGCCTTAGGTTCAGCAGTAGGCTTTGGAAAAAAAATTATCAAGATGTCTGGCCCTTTTGGCTTATTCTCAAAATTAAGTTTTATGGATTGAAAATCAGGACATAGATCAGTACGTATTTTTCCAGAAGACACAAATTTTATATTTTGCAAAGGTTTGGTTTTTGTCTGTTTTTTTATCAAAACCTACGCGTGTTTTGTCTTCATAATTGGTTTTACTAGAGGCAACACAATCTTCGAAACACTTGGAATATTTTTTCAAACTTAGAAAAAAAAATTCAAAACAGTTGAAACCTTTTCTCTAGATTGTTCCAATTCAATCAAAGTTGCCTTATATTTCTTTTCCAAAATATCATTTGACTCAAAAAGTTCTTTAATTTTTTCAAGAAAAGATTTTTTTTTGGATTCATAGGACAGACATTGATCAGTATAATCCTCTGCATTCTTCTTTACCTTTAGGCTTAAGGCTTCAATTCTTTCAGTGAAGTCCTTGACAGTCTTTTCTAATT
Source organism: Sambucus nigra (assembly GCA_949130495.1). Lineage (NCBI taxonomy): Eukaryota > Viridiplantae > Streptophyta > Magnoliopsida > Dipsacales > Adoxaceae > Sambucus > Sambucus nigra. Next base: position 545,677,997 of record OX422212.1, on the reverse strand, counting down.
TGGCACTCTTCCTAAGTGTTTTAGTGTATAGTGTGTGAATGTCAGGTAGATCATCATTATCCGACTCATTAAGTGCAGTGTGTGTATAGTCCCCTAATGTTTCATTCGTTGAGCTCACACACCCATTCAATTTTGCCATAGTTACGTTCACTTTTACTCACACACATTGAAAAGAGTACGCGTGCGTTCAAATAGAGATATTATTTAATTAAACAGAGTTTTAATCAATTAAGTCCTAAACATGCATCTAGGTGTGGTTGAATAGAATGATGAAACAAGCAAGAACATTCAAACACACATATGTGAGGAATAATCCCCCAAAGGGGCAAACCTTTTTATTTTTACTATAATATTGTAAGGAATGGTTACACGGATTACAGTAAAAATACAGTGACACAAAAATACCCGCAGGCATCGGTTCTGTAGTCGGTGGCTGGAACTTTCCCTTTCCAGGAGGGAAACAATGAAGAAGAAGGACGGTCTTCTCCACAAGAGTATGAACAAACACAAGGTTGTGTTATTGGGTTGGAAACAGATTCATAAAGGTTTGGCAAAGTTGTGTGAATCAAAACATGACCCTTGGGACACAAAAAGGTGAAGACTTGAGTAATTAGGACTCTTAAATTCGTCTCTGAAAGTGTTGCAAAACAGCTCCCCCGAAGTTGGTTTTTATAAGAAAATAAATGAAGAGTTTTAAAAATGTTGAACTCTATCCAGCGTCGGGTACCCTGCGAACCGGTTCGCACCCCGAATCGGTTCGGCCCTCGGTTCTTGAAAAATTGCTGGTCAAGGGGCTTTAAACACTTAGCAAAATTCCAAGTTTTTTTTTAGAATTATCTCCATTTTCAACGGGCCATAACTTGTTCACCGTAGCTCAGATTGAGGTGCAGTTTCTTCCAGTATCTTTGCTGCGGCAATCTCTTCAACTTTCTAGTTGACCGGTCCTCCGGAAAGTGGCTGTAAAATTACCAAATTGCCCTTGAACTTCCCTATCGTGCCTTATTTCACTGTTTTGACTTCTCTTGCGTACCACTTGCATTACGAGCCTAAAATCATGGAATGTGAAGTCATTGAGGAAGATGAGAGACACGTATTGGAGATAATAAATGCTTGATTCCCAGAATTCGGATTGAGGCCGTCATGTGAGATCGTGTAGAGACGTGCCAAATGTAACGACGTACGACATATATAAATGAAATATAACGGACATGAGAAATATGTCCTTACAAATCTCCCTTTATGTCTATGTCGGTACATACATAAAAAATATGAATTATCAACTAACACAATTGCCTATACAAAATTACCCTTCCATGAAACCAAAACTGGAAAGATACAAATGAATAAGTCTTCATCGTTTGATCATCTTCAAATCTTTAAAGCTTTTTCTCATCAGGGTGCGCAATTCAGTGAACATCAATGTAGTACCTACACACATGAGATAAAGCAAATACCAAGTGATATATCGAGCTTGAAATGAGATAAACATAGATACCAATTTACAATGAAAGCATAGGATAAATCTCAAATCTCAAAAACTCCCCCATAATATGATAATTCTTTCTCCCCCTTTTTATGATGTCCCCAAATAGACAGATATGAGAATCACAAATAGATGCACATGGAGAATGTCACAAGGAAATCAACTTGCTATTTTTGAATTTTTCAAAAAAAAATTACATGAAATATATAAACAAAGAAACACACCATGAACGAGCACAAAAACAACCAAGCCGATGATAGCGTAAATGTAGGGGTGTGATGAAATTCGATAGGAAAATCAATGCATACAAACATGACATATGTGCATGATGAATATCGGATACTCCTAACGAATGAACTCAAAATCTTCCTTTTGTGTAAAAAAAAGTGGTAATATGAGACATTAACTCAATCAAACGTATGTGCATGATGCATATGTCTACCCCTAACGAATGAGCATCAAAAGTATCCTTAAGTGTAAAAAATTTGTTGAATTTAGATGACATCGTCTTATGCAAATCAACAAATCAAAGTCAAAGTGATTTCAACACCAATAACGCCCAAAACTATTTAGAGCTTTTTCAAGACTTTTAAGGAGGTGCAAACCCGTTGTAAATTCTCCAACCAAACTCCCTCATATATATTTTCTTTTAGAGGTGTTAAACTAAATTCTCAAACTTTGGAGAATTGGTGCAAAATCCTAAATGGCCCATAATTGGCATGAATTTCATTTTATTGCCTTTTAATTTTTTCGGGCTCTTTTAAACCTCTTTGGACCCCGGATAATAAAATTCCTCCATTTTTTAGGTCCAATTTAACGGTGGCTTAGTATTCGCAAAGGCAAAATGAACCTTTCGCAGCCCTTCTTCGTTTTCAAACAAAGCACACAAACTCACACAACGATTCTTATATGCATAATTTCCTTATTAAAAATTATCGCGCTTAGTTCATTTTAAGGACAGGATTGAAGTGAAAACACCCAACCAACATGCGATAAGATAAGCACAATAATCAAACAAATCTGTGCATGTGTGCAATAAAGGAAACATGAGTCAAACATGTAGGAAGTAACACTTAATTACATCTTAATGACTGCAAACATTATAAAGCACATGGATGAATTGATCTATTGTCTCAAAACACTATCAAATAGTCACATGAAAAATGTAATGATGTTGTGAATTGATCATCCTAAGTGTTTATCCATAAAAGGTGCAAACAAAATACAAAAATCTTTTTGGATTTTTCAAAAATTTTATTAAAATAAAATCTTTTTGTATTTTTCAAAAGCAAAAAAAAATTATACAAAAAGTACAAGTCATCACAATAGAAAAAATATATCATGAACCCACAACTAGTGTATGACAAACATGCAAACACAATCAACCAAAAGATTTCACATGGGGTGAATCACGTGCAAGCAAACGGGAATTGTGGACAAATAAACCATAAGTCTCTAAATCCGATTTTCTAACCCAAATAGATGTGTAACGGAGTGTGGGGATTTTGGGAATCGAATTTATTCTTTCATTAACCTTCCTAGGTCCATTTAAAAGCTTGTAACAAAAGTTCCTAAGATGACCTTGCCTACCGCAATGTGTGCAAGAGTAAATCGGTCGGTGTGTGTTACCTAAAGGTGGCCCTCTCCTCAAATTTCTCTATTGCTCTCTCCGAATTTTCCTAGGTGGGTCTCTCCTAATGATCCAAGGAGGTTCTCTCGCGATATTCGTATGGGGATATTTCCTAACAAACTTAGGTGCCTCTTTCTTAACAATCCTAGGAGGCTCTCACACACGTTTGGGAATGGGTGCAACATATTTTTCAAGACCAATCCCACCCCTATCCGTTTTGATCTCGACTGTGCCTAAAATCTTATCAAGTTTTTCAGACCTAGAATCCAAATCAAATTTCACCTTACTTGAATCTTTAAATTTCACCTCAAGTTCACATATCCTAGATTCAAGTACACGTCTAGAATCCTCAAACTCTAAAAGCTCCTTTTTTATAGTCTCCATCAACCCTCTAAGACTATCTCTCTCATCCTCGACGTACTCAAGCTTCTCTTTCAAAATTTTCTCATGTCCCCTAAGTTCTTTAACTAAAACATCATTATTTTTTAAGGCACATTCTTTCAATTGAGCTTCCAATTTCAAATTTTCTTTCTTTGTTTTCAAAGTTTTAGCATAAAGTTCATTGAAAGCAGTTTGCAAGTCACGATCATCTACACTTTCATCCTCACTCCCATCACCCTCACTATAATGGGATTCACTCTTAGTGGCTATGGAAGAAGTATCATCGTCATTCTCATGAGTAGAAACATAGTTGGGAAGGACACGCTTACTTGCATAAAACTTTTCTTCGCTCGGGTTACTCCCGCTAAGGGTGGCAACACAAACAATTGGTTTGTTAAAACTATCCCTAATTTTGGTGGGGCACTCATCTATGTTATGGCCAATCCCCTCACAACACATACATCTCTCAGATTCTTTCCTTTTAAAAAGAGATTTAAAAATAGATTTCACTCTAGATTTCCAAATAGAGTTTTCAAACACTTGAGTTCTAATATCATCAAAACCACCAAAAGCCATTTTTGAGGGAAAAATGGGATCAAACACAATGACTTAGTGCAACAGTCTTTGACACAAAGGTGCGTGCAAAAAATCAGGATCACTCGATAAATTAGCATAACCCGCTCTGATACCAATTTGAAAAGAGTGCACGTGCGTTCAAATAGAGATATTATTTAATTAAACACATTTTTTATCAATTAAGTCCTAAACATGCATCTAGGTGTGATCGAATATAATGATGAAACAAGCAAGAATATTCAAACACACACATGTGAGGAAAAATCCCCCAAAGGGGCAAAACCTTTTATTTTTACTATAATATTGTAAGGAATGGTTACACGGATTACAGTAAAAATACAGTGACACAGAAATACCCGCAGGCATCGGTTCTGTAGTCGGCGGGTGGAACTTTCCCTTTCCAGGAGGGCAGGAATGAAGAAGAAGGACGGTCTTCTCCACAAGAGTATGAACAAACACAAGGTTGTGTTCTTGGGTTGTAAACTGATTCACAAAGGTTTGGCAAAGTTGTGTGAATCAAAACATGAGTCTTGGGACTCAAAAAGGTGAATACTTGAGTAATTAGGACTCTTAAATTCATCTCTGAAAGTCTTGCAAAACAGCTACCCCGAAGTTGGTTTTTAAAATAAATGAAAAAATCTTGAACTCTATCCAGTGTCAGTTACCCCAAACCGGTTCGAGTACCCTGCGAATTTGTTCGCCCCCAAATCAGTTCGGCCCTTGGTTCGTGAAAAATCGTTGGTCAAGGGGCTTTAAACACTTAGAAAAATTCCAAGGTTTTGTTTTTCTTGGAATTATCTCCATTTTAACGGGCCATAACTTGTTCACCGTAGCTCAGATTGAGGTGTTGTTTCTTCAAGTATCTTTTTTACGGTAAGCTCTTCAACTTTCCAGTTGACCGGTCCTCTGGACGGTGGCTATAAAATTACCAAATTTCCCTTAAACTTCCTATCATGACTTATTTCACTGTTTTGACTTCTCTTGCGTACCACTTGCATTACGAGCCTAAAATCATGGAACGTGAAGTCATTGAGGCAGATGAGAAACACATATTGGAGATAATGAATGCTTGATTCCCGAAATTCTGATTGAGGCCATCATGTGAGATCATGTAGAGACGTGCCAAATGTAACGGCGTAAGACATATACAAATGAAATATGACGGACATGAGAAATATGTCCTTACACACATCATCGTAGAGTTACTACAAGTAGTATCAACAATATTAATATTATCTAGGCAGAGTGCATATAATCCATAAATAGGCAAGACATCATAGGTCATAACATAATTAGGCATGATAATATCAAGTTCATTATTACTAGTAGACACATCATCAGCATAAAAAAATTTAGCGAAAAAGGACATGCAAGGATCAAAACTATTGGATGATTCAGGCTTATCTTCTTTAGAATTGCTTGAATATCATCCCAGATCTTACTGATATGATCTCTAGCAGTGTTGTTCAGTTTCACTCTACAATTAGTAGTTAAATGACCAATTTTACCACATCTTAAACACTAAGTATTTGTAAGGTATCTTTGATTTATATGGTTGGTCTCAGTATTGTGTTTGTCCTGATTCCTATCAGGAGTCTTGTTATTGGAATGATTAGGATAAGCAGGTTTTCCTTGTTTAGAAGCAACTTTGTTTCTAAACATTAGAACTAAAATACAACATTAGACCTAAACTGCCTTTTCTGATTATTAGTGAGATGTTTTTTAAATTCAAGTACCATTTCTATAGTCCTAAGTTTACTACTAAGGAGTTCAGGGGTCAAGAATGTATCATCTACCTCCTCAATTGCATATCTTTTATTGTCAAACATAGGGGGAAGGGATCTTAGAATTTAAGATATAATTTCTTTCATATTGTTCATTATGCCATTAGCAAGCAATTTTATTATGATATCAGTTAGTCTAATGTAAAATTCACCAAAGGTCTCAGTATCACGCATGAGCAAGGTGTTATATTGTTGAATCAACATTTGTGTTTTGGCAGCCTTAACACGCTCATCCCTTTCATGGGTTGTGACTAGCGTGTCCCAGGCATCCTTAGATGTTGAACAAATAGAGATACGTTTAAACTCATGTTCATTGACAGATATAAAGATAACATTTTCCCCTTTATTATTATGTAAAGAGGGAAGTTTTTCTTCTTTAGTAAACTCACTAAGGAGCTTCTCTATCCTCTCAATGCTAACTTCTTATATAGGCATGATTGGGTGAGAATAACCATTTTCAATAGCTTCCCATACATCATCTCCCAAAGTCCCTTGGATGAATGCAATCATCCTTACTTTCCAGTAAGGGAAATTAGATCCATTAAATAGGGGTGGTCTAGAAAGATTTCCAAGACGCTCAAATATTTTATACATAAAAAGATTTTATAAGCAGTCTTAAAGTGCATGATCAAAAATGTTGAGAAAAACTCAATACAAAGCTCTGATACAAATTGAAAATCCATCACTAAATTATTTTAACCTTTGTTAAAAAGTTTAAATCAATTCTGAATTACGTTTTTGAAGAGACTCTTTGTGACACCCCGACTAATTAAATACCGGGTAGCTACTCCTTTATTAAATTAATACAAAATGCCAAGTTGGTTCAATTTTTGGGGCATATCATTTTAGACCGGGGGATATCTATTGATCCGGGGAAGGTATCCGCGGTGAGGGAGTGGGGACAGCCTACGACACCGACTAAGATCCATAGTTTCTTGGGCCTAGCAGGATACTACAGGAGGTTTATTCGGGGTTTCTCAAAGATAGCGGGTCCTTTGACACATCTGACTCGCAAAGCTGTACCATTCATCTGGAGCGATGCCTGTCAGTTGGAATTCAATGAGTTGAAAGACAAGTTGACCTCAGCGCCTGTGTTAGGATTGCCCAGGCCGGGGGTTGAGTATTTAGTTTACACCGATTCATCCTTAAAAGGACTTGGAGGTGTGCTTCAATAGGAGAGTCAGGCCATAGCTTATGCTTCCCATAAGCTTAAGCCTTACGAGAGGAATTACCCCACCCACGACTTGGAGTTAGCGACAGTCGTATTCGCTCTTTGGATTTAGAGAAACTATCTCCTGGGGGAGAAATTTTGGTTGTTCATAGACCACAAGTCTCTACAATACCTCTTCACGCAGAAGGAGCTGAATATGCATCAACGTCGGTGGCTTGAGTTTGTGAAGGATTATCAGTTCGATATCCAGTATCACCCAGGGAAGGCTAACGTGGTAGAAACGCGTTGAGCCGCCGGCCGGTAGATGAGGTGGCCGAGGTGTGGAAAGCTAAGTGGAGGGAGTTGGGACACCAGGATGCAGTGGCCCGATCATTCATGTTTGTGATGACTATTACACCTCAGATTGTTACGAGAGTGGTAAAGGACCAGGCAAATGACTTGTTCTGTCAGGAGCAGATAGTTCGATTAATAGCGGAGGGAGACGAGTACTATACCGTTGGTTCAGACGGGGGATTACGCTTCAATGGGAGACTGGTCTTTCGGGAAGGGGAGGACTTGCGACACGAGGTAATGACGGAGTCGCCCGGCTCACGGTTCACGGTGCACCCTGGTGGGGATAAGATGTACCAAGATATGAGACGACAGTATTAGTGAAGCGGGATGAAGAAAGATATCATCGTGTTTGGTTCTAAATGTTCCACTTGTCAGCTAGTAAAGGTGGACCATCAGAAATCGGCAGGACTTCTACAGCCGTTAGAGGTTCTGACGTGGATATGGGAGATCATCTCCATGGACTTTATCACGGGGTTACCTACATCGCAGAGAGGTCACGATTCCATTTGGGTAATTGTAGATAGGTTGACCAAAGTTGCTCATTTTCTGCCCGTGAGGCCCAACTACACTACGGGACAGTATGTTCAGCTTTTCATTGCAGAAATAGTGAGACTTCACGGGGTACCTCTAAATATCGTGTCTGACCGAGACAAGATATTTGTTTCACAATTTTGGGAGAGTTTCCAGGAGGCCATGGGTACGGAGTTGCAGTTGAGTCCGGCTTATCACCCACAGACGGATGGGTAAACTGAGCGGACAAATCAGATGTTGGAGGACATGTTGCGTATGTGCATCCTAGACTTTGTAGGTGGATGGGAGAAATACCTTGCACTGGTGGAGTTTTCTTATAATAACTCCTATCCGTTCACCATTGGAATGGATCCATTTGAGGCATTGTATGGTAGACCTTGTCGTTCCCCAGCATGTTCCCCAACATGTTGCTTCGAATGAACTACCAACACATTATAATGGATATTGTCATCTCATTAGAAACTCGTTCGAACAACCTGGGCAGGTCTTCTAACGAGATGGAAGTTTTCGCCCAGAAATTTCTCCAATTCGTTTTTCTTCAATTTCCCTTCCCTAAATCCATACTAAGATCATCCCAATTGAGTTTTAACGTTAATAAGCTACTCTAAGTCCTCCTAGGTCATCCTCTAACATATATTTGGGGTCAATGCTTCCTAAATTAACATGTAATCATCATAATTCCCAAACATTATCCCAAACCCTATAAACATGAAGTCATAATTTTAATGTCTACAATTTTTCCTTATAAATACGTTTTTAAATCATCAAAAGATACATTTTGGATATGAAATTCATTCATTACCATTCTACATGCAATCCCTATGTAAGATTATGAGTTCTATCTCCAATTTCATGGGTTTTTCATCAAACTTTCAATATAAGACATATATTCAATTCTAAGCATGGAAGAAACATTTGCTTGAAATTATGTAATTAAACCACTTGCCTTAGATTTTCTGATTCGATGTTGAAAGGTGAAAGTTGATTCTCCTCTTTCTCTCTTCAGATTTCTCCCAAAGATGGTGATGGTGGCTAGGGTTTCTTTTGGAACCTCTTAAGACTCTCCCTATAACTCCCGTAGCCCACTTATTGTTAAATGCTAAATTATGGAATTAGTGGGGTTATTTCTAATATAAAATTAAACTCTAAAATTCGTGGGTTTTAATTCCCCTATTTTAAAAATTACCAAAATACCCTTCTTGGTTGTCGGTATGGCCCAAAAATGCCCCGGGACCCAAACTAAACCCCTGGCTAGTGTTTTCTGACTACTTCGACCTTTCCGGACACGTTGGCGCACTCAAAATGACCATTCGGTTGATAAAAATATAATTCACTTTTTAATTCAAATAATTACATTCCTGACGCGACTGACACGCGCGTCCCAATTTAAATTTCCAAATTGTCGTATTTCTGTCTCGTGACAATTTAAATATTTTCAATACTCATAAAATATTAGCTTTTAATATCATAATCAAATACTAACTCACATCTCGCTAGTATTTATATCCGGATTAATTCCCAATTAATTCACATTTAATTTAATTAATCCCTTAAATAAAAATAATAAAATTACAGGGTATTACACTCTTGTAAAAATCTTTTAATAATACATAAGTTCTGTTAAAAATAGTTTATAAGAAATATTTATTCAAGTTTCTTGGAAATTAGATTAAAACCTAAGTCTATATGTGCAGATTGTAGAAATGGAAGATGAACTAGCACACACAGAGACAAGATTTTTTAATGTGGTAAAACCCCACCCAATTTGGGAAACATCCACTGAGGTCTCTACACCTCAAAACAAAAATCCACTAAAATAGTTTAAGGAATACAAGCATTTAATGAGAAATGTACATAAAAAAGACCTATTCTATGTCCAGAAATATACCTACTCTCCTTGGTTCTTTTCTGACTTCTTTAAGGCTTTGACGTTGTCCTCTCCTCGTTTGCTCCTTTTAGCTTTACGTCGACTCAAAAGACCATAATCTCTCAATAAGTAACACTATTAAGTGATTTTGGGTGATGGTGTTTATGAGTGTTGTGCCTAAATCGCATGTATGCACTCACACACACTTAAGCATAAATAATACCTATAAATTACAAATTTTCTAAGTATGAAACCTCTTTTTCATAATACTGAAATTAAACATAGACTTGTTTTTTTCTCGGAATGGTTTCAGATCTGTAAATTCTTTAGAATCTTTGGAATAGATATTCGTTAGAAATTATTTATATAAAAAATTTTGAACTGAAAATACGAAAGTCTTTATTTTAGATTTTTAAAAATAGGGAAAAAATGTTGGATAAACAGAGTTAAAACAGTTTCAAAATAGCTTATAAATAGATCTTCTTGAAGTTTCTAAAATAGAAACGAGATCCTTTTTGCGTGAAGCTATTGAGTTAGAGATCTAGATCTAATAGGATTTAAAATAGATATCAGAAAACCCTAAACTCTCATAATATTTTCTAGAAAATTTTGGCCAGATTTTGGTTTGTGTTTACGAATTTTCTCTCCTTTATTTTTCTTTTTTCTCCTCTCTTTATCTCTTCTCTCTCCTTTTTTCTCTTTGGCCCTAAGCCTTTCCAAATATTGAAATTATGAAGATCAAGGATCTTATTTATACTTGTAATGGAAGGGTCTGGAAGCACTTGTGCAAACAACGGTTGAGATTAGTTTGACTATTTGAACCCTCAATCTAAAGGCTCACAATGCACCGCACAAGGAAAGGTTTTGCTTAGCTCCTTTTAAAGTCACAAGGATCAAGTTAGATTACACGAAGACCCTAGATAACATTTGATCGAGCGATGTAGATATAATCATTCAATATAGACATAGAAGAAACACAAAAACCTACGCTTATATGCCAACACATGTATGAATCTCAACGACTGAAAAACGCGTGTTTTTTAACTTTAAAAAATATCATTTACATCCACACAATTCTCTAGCGCTTTTGGATTCTACCCAAGGAAAGTTTTAGGAAGTTTTGATATATGAAATTCAACCCCAAACATTTTAAATCCCTAAATCTAATTATTTAAAAATGGATTTTAAATGTTTAAAAAATCCTAATAAATATTTAAAAAATTATTTTAATTCAAATTAACACACACACCTCATATATGAACTAAAATGTGTAAATATGCAATCCTAGAGTGTGTTTGTGTGTTGGTTTTCCACCTGATGGTCTTTGATCTTTGCTAATGTAGTCAACTTTAAGTTTCTTGAAGATGCACTCAAATACGAGAGACTCAACATAACTTTGTCTTCTTTTCCAAACTAGTTGAGCTCCTATATAATGTAGACTCATGTGAGTCAACTATATAGTGTGCTTCAATAACCTGGGGAATAACGGACTGAGAACCCCCAAAAGAAGCAGCCAACATTAATTCAGTCCTAATAATAAAGATAACCCTAGGCTTGAATGGAAGAGGGTAAGTCAGAAGTAAAGTAGGATGAACGATAGATAAAGGAACTGGGTTTACGGGAAGTCTAGAATTGGCTTCGTCTTTTCTATCAACCTCGGTGTCGGACTTGCAAATTTCCCTAATTATGCGTACTCTAAGGTGGGGATACTACTCTTCAAGCTCGTATAATCTTTCGTACATGAAAAATAAAGATAACGTTGACTTATGTTGACTTTAAGATCTAGCAAAGGAATTAATGTTTTTAAGAAAGAATAGGATTACGTGTTTTCGTAAAAGAAAACAAAAAAACTCACTGGAAAAATTAACATACACCTAAAAGGTGATCTTTACTCCTAAATACTAGCCTAATCACCCTCTGCGGTCTAAATATCACCTTGAACCTGCCAAATACACCTTACTACCACCAGAAATGGTGGCTGAAAAATATAAAAGTTCAACAAAGAATAACAAAAGTAGAAAATCACAAACAGAAAAGAAAAATGAAAGTAAAAGAAGGGGGAAAAGGGTTAGCTGAGAATAAATAAGGTTTGTAACAAAGAAAAGGAAAGGATTCCCACCTGGAGTGAAAAAATGGAGAGAGCGGGAATTAGAGCTCTGGTTGCAATGGAAGCTAGGGTAGAACGGTTTGGAGAAGAAAGAGAAAAGAAAATGGTTCTGGGGTTTTAATCCTAGTAATAATTATGTACGTTTACTAATGAACCGTCATTAGGGCAGTATTCTCCAAGGCACATGTTACTTCTTCTTCTTGGGCTGCACGACATACCAAACAAAGGTCGACAGGCATCCACTTGAGTAATATTAGGCATCACTTCTATCAAAGTACTGAAATGACATCCCTAACACCTCTTTAGTTCAATCACATCACTAAGCTACACTCTGGCGCTGAGGGGACATCTCATAACAGGACGAAAGAAAATAGTACACCTCAGCCTCCCATATAAATTAAAGACTAAGATTTAGGGGGATTGATATACATAGGTATGACCTCATCTGGATAAAACTCGGTCCATCATCATGATACTCCCTTAATGTTACTTAGGCTCATCCTCATATGGGTTCACGTCACAGTGGGCCACATCAAACAGTCTCGACCTCCAAGACCCGATCAAGAGAACATTCATGACTCCCCTAAGGCCATTACAATACTCATGGCATGGTATTTTCAAAATCTCGATCCTGTTATGTGTTCGCCTCATAGGATGCCTTCAGAACGAGATCCATCATAATATTTGCAGAACGGTTATCACTCTCAGCATCATCCACTAGAAATCCACTTCATCAATCTTGGCTAGCAGAGACTTCCCAAAGCTAACATCAGCATCTCGCACACAATATGTAACTTGCATAATGCCAAGACACGTGGATAAAACCGTTATAGAAGATCAACCCCCACGTGAGGAGAATATTCTTTCATCGTGACATAAACATGCAAGAGACAATTGGCATTCTCTCATTCGTCCATTCATCCCATACACACCAGGTGCATGTTTAATGCTTGGGGTGACATTGTGCACCCCCGGCACTATCACTTCAACCTTGTCTTCTTCACAAAGGTTTAAAAAAATTAAAAAAACCTACTCAAAATCTGCTACTTTATATGCTTAGATAGAGAAATCTCGAATGTATATTTTCATAGCCATTAGAGCCCCATTAGAGCAAAAATCACACTTCAACTTGCACAGTGAAGTATGCCAAGGCCGAACCACTTACATACTTGTGTCATCATTTGTCTCTCATCCCTATACACACATCTTTTGCATTACTATGTTGTTCTCACCATTATTAACAGAGCTAGAATTTGATCTATTCACTTATTTATGGTGGTGATATCTCTGGTATCATCAATGACCACCATTCTCGCAGGGAGTAAAGAATAGCCTTTGTGAGTGAGAAAGTATTGCTCCCATGTGTCTTAAGGGTTGCCTACGTACCCCTTTGGGGTTTGAAAATTATGCTCTTCTTTTGTTTTATAAAGGGGTGATTTGAGATAGGATCGGGTCCTATGTAGTTCTAAGTAGAGAGAAGGGATGGTTTATAACAAAATTTTGAGGGGACGGTCTATAGGCATAGTCAAGGGTGCCTATCGACATGTGGCATGGACTCCTGGGCTTTTTAGAGGAGGTAAAATTTCATTACCGATCTTTATCCCTTAGAACTCGTTAGTGACCATTCACCTCCCCCAAAAAGCCCAAAATTCCGTGCCATATGCTGATAAGCACAATCTTGGCTATACTTATTGGTAGTCCCCTCAAAATTTCATTGTGATAATTCTAAAAAAATCCAAAAATTGCCAAAAAAATCCAAAAATAAATCCTCAAAAAGGCCCTACAGGGTCGATTACATCACAGCTCCAAGAAAAATCATTAAGGAGCACAATCCTCAGCATTATTTGGAGCAAAATGCATCATAACTTAAAAATCTCTCATCGTCAGTAACTCTCCAGTGAAACCAAAATCCAAGCGCGTATGCACTCGCAATACCAACACCCTCCCCAGCGGAGTTAGAATTGAAGAACACTCCTCGTGAGAAACTCTTTAGGTCCATAGAATTGACCACGACCCTATGAATCGTCCATTCTAATTTTTTAGGTTCGCAGAATCGTCCTCGACCTCTGAATTAATCATTTTAACTCCTCTTAATTGGCCTAATTCCACATAACTGATCTCTAACCTATGAATTGATCATCTCAACTCTTTAGGTATGTATAATCAACTTCGACCCTCTAAATTGGTTGTCTTAACTCTTTAGGTTGGTAGAATTAACCTCAACCATCTGAATTGATTGTCTCAACTCTTTAGGTCCGTAGAATTGACCTCCACCATCTGAAACAATCATCTCAACTCTTTAGGTACGTTGAATCGGCCTTGACCCTCTGAATCGTTCATCTCAAATTTTCAGGTTCATGGAATTGACCTTGACCTTATTAATCGGTTATTTTAATTGTTTACGTTCGTAAAGTTAACCTATCTTTGCCAAATGACCACGACCCTATGAATCGATGATCTCAACTCTTTAGGTCTGTAGAACTGACCTCGACCCTCTGAACCGATTGTCTCAAATCCTTAGGTCCGCTAGATTGACCTCAACCCTCTATATTGATAGTCTTAACTCTTTAAGTTCATAAAATTAATCTCTTAGTCGGTCGTCTCAACTCTTTACATTCGTGGAACCAACCTCAAGCCTTCGAATTGGTCATCTCAACTCCATAGGTCTTCATAATAGACCTCGACCCTCTAAATTGGTCACCTCGACTTTTTAGGTCCGTAGAATCATCCTCAATCCTATAATTAACCATATTTTAACCCCTTGCAAGGTCCCTAACCCTTAAACATCGATGAGGTGTCTACATTTTGATGACCTCCTCTTGTTCAAAGCTCACCCATTGAGGGGCTCTATAGACACCCCATCCCGATAACCTCTAAATACTTCATTAGTTGCCTAACACATCTCCTCCTACCATAAAACCCTATATCATAGTCCAAAGCTCGATCTGAAGGCCGTCGGGATGTTTTAAGCCTCGTTTAACCTCGGTTAACTTTACACCTTGAGTGAAGCTCATTAAACTCTCATAGGTCTCTGAATCCTCTTTCCAACGGTCTATACTATATACGAATCGACATCACAATTTGTACATACTGACCCTTTTACTCTGAACCCTAATCTAGAGGCTACTGGGCACTGTTGAGCACCGTTTGACTTTCATCAAACCTTTAACCTAAGAAAAACTCATTAAAATATCATAGGACTATGAATCCCCTTTCCAACAGTCCATATGGTGCATAAATTGGCCTTACAGTTCGCTCATACATACCTTTTTACACCAAGAACCCCCCCGTTTAGAGGTTGTTGGGTGCTTCTGAGATCCATTTGATTTTGGTCTAATCTTGAACCCAAGAGTAGCTCATGGATTCTTGAATGTTTTTTAATACCCTTTTCCAACAGTTCTAATGTGCATGATTCGTAATTATAGTTTGCATTTTATGCTCATTTTTTCAAAAAAGTCTGTTACAGATTGCCTATAGGCACCCAGATCCCCTGCCTATCGACAGGGTATACTTTTCTTTGCCAGCAATGTAGGGGTATGCTAATAGGTAGACCAAGGAATAACCTAAAATGAGCCTCTACCACTATAAAATCATAATTAAAGTCTTCTAGAAGGTTTAGTTTCATCCTTTTACAACTCATTTAATTAGTATTAGTTATCTACTTTTCTTTCCACTTTTGATTAATCTGTTCTCTTACTTCATTTCTTCACTTAAAACTAAACTACCTTTTTATTATTTGGTACACAGAGAAATTATTTTCATAAAGTATAAAAAAAGCCAAAACGAGGGTTTTTTATAAATTCAAAACCAGAATTTCCTCATTTTTCACAATCCCTTCACATGCGCGCATTTTTTAAAAACAAATTAAAGGAAGTTCTAATTTTGGATTTATGGTTAAACCCCACCCTTGTGCATTATCAAGCTACATGGACTTTCATGCCTTTTGTCTACGTAGGCATCTCGGGCCAATCTTTGGATTTTAGTCCTATTTTCTCATTTATTCATGTTATGGTTTCTAGTTAGTATTGCGGATACGCGTACTCCTACATATTCATGTTCTCGCTCAACGTACACATTCACTTCTACATAGCATTTTATGATTTGAAGGACACTCACGTTATATTTTTATGTCATTCTTTTGCACATTCCTTAGAACGATTCTGCCCCGTCCCTTCCATGATGTGGGTCGGATGACTTCTTTCTCTTATCATTCACATCACACATGTGCACACGTATCACATTTTGTAGAAAAGGAGAAGACTATCATAGCCCATTAGAAATTGAAAGGGATAAATGGGTTCCTAAACCCTTCCGATTATGTAATTTAGTCCCCGAACCCCCGACTCATTTGGTTTTGTACCCATTAGTATGTCTTTTAATGTTGTTCTCTCATGACGGTTACATTTTTTGCCTGTTTTGAGCAAAATAGGTTGGTGACTCCATTTCTACATTTTCTCCCCTTTGACAGCGGTCAATTTATATCTGCGGTAGGATGCGTAGATCAACACGAGTGAATATAAGAGGATTCCTTATCCTCGAGTACCACACTTGCAAAGAGAGAGATTTCTCTGATTTTCTCTCCTCTCCAATTTTTGGTCCAACCCATGTTGGAGCATTTCAATTGGAATGGCCACAGTTGGTTCCCGCAATAGAACTCTATCATCAAGGACATACTTAAAATTAACATAGGTATTCTCACTCCCTAATAACAGTGTATCAACCACACGCCATTCAAAACTGGCCCAGTCATTAGTGGCCATCCAAACATTATTAAGTGCACCTTTAATGAGTTATCTAGAATAAATACACTCGAAACATATTTTTTAGATAAAAAAGGAAGATATTTCACTAAAGTGAAGGTGTGAAAAATGAAGAGGGTTGCCCCCTTTTTATAAGGGACTAAGGGGTATGTTGATCGGTAGTCCCCTAGTCATGCCTATCGACAATGACCCTTAAACTCCCCAAAAAATCCAAGGATATGTGACCTATGTCAATAGACAACCCTCTGAATGTGCCTATCGGCAGTCCCCTAAAAAATTCATCACAAAAATTCCAAAACATTGCCTAAAAAATCCTAAAAATTCCCCACAATATTCAATGCATGATATCCCTGAGAAAAATTATTTAAAATCATGAAAGAACTTGAAGAACCCTCACCAGCATACCCCTAGTTAGATCAAAATCAAAGTACGATGGCACTTACAGTACAACACCCTCCCTCGCAGAGCCAGAATTAAAGAATGCCCCTAGCATCAACTCCAAGTCCACTAAACTGAACAAGGTCTTGAGAATTAACCTCGACCCTCTGAATCAGTCATATCAACTCTTTAGGTCCTTAAAATTGATCTAGGTCCGCATAACCTTGACCTTATGAATCAGTCATCTCACCTCTTTAGGTTTTCATAATTGACTTAGTTCTTAGAATTTACCTATATCTTCATAATCGACCTCGACTCTCTAAATCGATCATGTCAACTCTTAGGTCTGCAAAATCAACTTCAAACCTCTTAATCGGTCATCAAATATCCTAAGCCCATAAAATTAACCTCGACCCTTTAAATCAGTCATCTCAGCTACTAGATTTGTAGAATCAACCTCGACCCTCTGAATCGATTATCTTAACTCTTTCGGTCCACATAATTAACCTTGACCCTCTGAATTGGTCATATCAAATCTTTGGCTATCTAAAATTGAGCTAGGTCCATAGAAGTGATCGCGACCCTTTGAATCGGTCATATCAAGTCTTTAGCTCCATATAATTGAACTAGACCCGCGGAATAGACCACAAACCTCTGAAACGGTCATCTCAACTCTTTAGGTCCACATAATTGAACTAGTCCTATAGAATTGACCTCAACCCTATGAATCGGTCATCTTAACTCTTTAGGTCCATAGAACTGACCTAGGTACAAATAATTGACCTTGGCCCCTTTAATCGGTCATCTCAACTCTGCAGATCGGCAGAATTGGTCTCAACCCTTTAAATCGATCACCTTCAAACCCCAAGCAGAATCCTCAACCATCAAAAAGTTTTAAAACATGAATGAGTTGACTATATTTTGATGACATCCGCTTTTTTCAAACTCACCTATCAAGGGGTTCTTAGACACCCCATCCTAGTACCCGATAAATACCTCCTTTAGTCCAAAACACTTCTCCTTCCACCATAAGACCCTAGGTCCAACTCCAAACCTTGATCGAGAAGCCACTGGGTGCTCCTGAGACCTGTTTGACGTTGGTCAACTCTTCAAATCTAGTGAATCATTCTCATAGGGATCTGAATACCCTTTCTAACAATCTATACTGTGAATGAATCTACCTCATAGTTCACGTGTACTCATCTTTTTACTCCAAACTCTGATCCAGAGGCCACCGGGCTCTCAATTCCATTTTAACTTTAGTAAACCCTTCAACTTGAGAAAAGATCATTGCAATCTCATATATTTTTTGAATCCCTATTTAAATGGTCCATAACATGTGTGTATCGGCCTTACGATTCGCACGTACTCACCTTTTTACTTTAAAACCTAATCCACAGTCCACAAGGCACTCCCGAGGCCCGTTTAACTTTGTTTAACTCTCCAACTCAAGTGAATCTCATTGAACTCTAATAATATATAAGTTCCCTTACCAATGGTACATACTGCGCATAAATTGGCCTCACGATTCTCCCGTACTCACATTTTTAATCCAAAAACCCATCGAGCACTTTCGAACGGCATTTTACTTTCGTCAACTCTTGAATCCAAAAGTGGTCCAATATATTTTTATAAAGCTACAAATACCCTTTCCTCAAACTGTGAGATTTGGATTTACTATTTTCATTTTATGTCCATTTTATTTTTTAAAAGTGCGTTTTATACTATTTGTAGGCACCACAGAAGGTAGGGGTCTACTTTACTTCGCCAGCAAGCCAAGAGTATGCCGATGGGCAAGCCAGAGCCTATATCGATTAGCAGCCCCCCCCCCCCCAAAAAAAAACTATTTTTTACTATTCAAAGAGGTCATGATTTTATTCCCAAGGACGAACCTCTGTAGCAATCAAAACATTCCTTCCTCCAAATCAGAGCGCTGTTACTCCAAAAAAAAATATTCCCAATATTCCTTTCACCTCTGTTACCTCACTTTCATATAACTTTTGCCACTTACCTCACCCCTACTTCTCTATTATCATGACACCATAAAATTGACCTACTCTCCTTCAAAAACCAATAGTAAAATCTTTTAGGTGGTCTACTCTCACTTTTTTCTAGCTCATTTAATTAGTTTGTGTTTTACTTTTCTTCCATTTTTATATCTTTCAGTCATACTCCATTATCTCACATCAACTAACATTATTTTTCATTACTATTATTCACATAATATATTTTTATAAGATCAAAAATTACCAAAGAAAAAGGGTTTACTTGTAAACTCCAAAAGTTGTATTTCCTCAATTTTTCTACGCTTTTACATTTGAGCATGCGTTTCTTTAAATAATTAAGAAAAGATTCCTAAATCTGGGTTTACAGGTTAAACTCCACCCTTTAAACATGTCGAACTACATGGAGTTTTACACATATTATGTCCACGTAGGTGTCTTGAGTCATTACCTGGATTCGAGTCCTATTTTGTCCATTGCGTTACTTTTTTTAATCTCATATTTAGTATTGTTGCGCCTATTATTCACACCAACATATTCGTGTTCCCACCCGACTTTCACATTAAATTTCTCATAGTGAATTTTTATTAGATGGACATTAACATCATATTTTCTATTATTCTCTTTCTTTTGTACCCTATAATATGACTCCTCTCCATCCTTCCCATGACGTGAGTAGGATGATTTATTTTTCTCACTTATTTCCACATCACACACATTATACACATGAGTCACATCTTGGAGAAAAAAAGGAGAATGTTATTAATGTCCATGAGAGACTGAAAGTTAAGAATGGGTGTTTAACACCTTTTTGTTCCATAATTTAGTCCAAGGACCCTTGATTCATTTGGTTTCGTATGCATCAGTTAATCTTTTGATGATGTTCTTTTGGGAATAAGTACATTTATTTTCTTGTTTTGATTAAAATAGGTTGTCGACTCCCTATTTTATATTTTCTTCCCATTCTATGATGGAAGATTTATATCCATGGCAGCCCACAAAGATCGTGTGAGTGGTGGAAAGAGAATTTCTATCGTCGAATCTCCACATGCCGAGATATAGATTTCCCCATTTTATTTCTCTATCTCTCCCTTTCAAGGTCATCACGTGCTTGAGGAATTCTAGGATGGACACAATACCTTTATCCTTCTCATATTTGGTGGGTTTGGGGGGAACCTTATAACAAAATTTGATAAGTTGGGTGAAGGTAGCTTTAATGGAATTCCCAATGCATTCGCAATAAAAATTTATCTAAGTATTCCCGCGTAGTAGATTTATCAATATCAAGAGCTTCATCATTATAGGGGAGGGAACCATAAATCTCAAGGCCCATTAGCTCATAAACATATTCAAGGTAGTCAAGAATTCACCCCAAGCAGCGATAAAAGTGTGGGACACATGGTTCTATCGAGAGAGCAACAACCAAAGGGAACCGTAATTGCTGGACAAAATAAAGTCCACAAACTAACAAGTGTGGATAAAAACCACAATTTTTAGGATGACAGATTAGGTTTGGTGGAAATAGGTTGACCAGACAGTAAAATCTTCTTAGGACCTCCAGGTGCTTCGAAATCAATATGGGAGTAAGGTCGTGGTCCAATCTAAAACGAAGAGTTGTAACTAGGGCTAAGCCCCATTTTTATTTTTCCTTTGGTTCTTCCAACAACATTAGAGTGTAATATTTGGCTTGCAATTGGAGGGAAAATGCTTTACATTCTTCATTAAACTTATCATGTCCCCGAAAGTAGTGAGGTACGACATTATAACTTTAATTGGGCTTGATGCACCATTATTTGGGCCTGGTAAAAAACTTTAGGTTGATGATTGAAAGAAACCATTGCTGCTAAGTGAAGATTTTTAATCATGTGAAAATGACACAGAAAGGAAGACAATAAGAAATTACTGGTTGAGATGGTAATTTGTGGTGTTTTTTTATGAGATTCAAAGGAAAATGGAACTTTCTCTCTCTAGGAAAGATTGAAATCTGAGTTTTAATAGCAGAAAGTTTGAAGGTTTGAAACGAAATATGTTTTGGAGTTTAACCAATTGTTAGCTAGTCGTTTGGGATGATGACATTTTGATTTCCCATGGGTGGATATTATTAAAAAAAATGATGGCTTTAGTGTAAATGAGCTCTATGCAGATCACCCTAACTCGCCACATGGAAAATGGAGGCAGAAATGTCAAATGATTAGACTCCAACAATAATTGTTGACATGAGACAAAAAAAGGACAACTTTAATACAATGGAAGGTTTTTGCGATCTTTTATAATGCCAGTTTTTTTTATTTTTTTATGAACCAATGTTATTCATGACAAGCTCCCACGGATCAAGTTCAGTCGCAATGAGTCCCTACGAATTGTGTTTGTTTGAAATAGTTACCACGGATCAATTTTCTTTGTAATAAGTTCCCCAAATCAAGTTCATTCACAAGAAGGGCCCACATACCAAGTTTGTTCAAGAGTAGTATTTTCCTACTATGAAAATGGCAAATCATAGTTATTTTCCTTTGATTTGACACAAGGAGAGGTTTGTCAAAATGGAAGTGTTTCGGACATGGTGTTTTATATAAATGTTTCTTTATCTAACAACAAACTTCTCTACTAAGGGGTAAATGTAGGAGGGCTTAAAGAGAAACCCGTCAATAGAGATACTTTCCTTCATTAAGTAACTAGATAAGGATTCAAGAAAGATTAATGAGATTACAAAGGAGTGTAAAGATTATAATGAGCTTGTTCATATCCCAACTCTAATAAAGATAGAGAAAACTAGAGAAAGAACAAAAGAAGCTGGAGTAATAACAGAGGAAGCTAGACACAAGCTAACCATTCCAAATGGTAGACGGCGACAGGGAGGAAGCCTTCCCAAGGGAGGTGTTGAAATAAACTTTGTATTTTGTTTTAACTTATGTTATGTGAATTTAGGGGACATGTTGTAATATTTGGTAAGGTTACTCAGTATCCATGATGGATCAAGTTTCAAAACACTTAGGGGATCTTTCATGCTTTATAGAATAACCTCATCTAGGAAACTCACGAGGGAACTGGTTTAGAGGATTGAGAATCAAGGCAATATTAAGACATGACTTAACCTCTTTAGATACACTAGGTAAAGCACCACCTAATCCGATAGAACATTAGCTGAAGGAACATGTTGCGAGAAAGCACAAGATTAATCAACCAAAAGTCTTCATGAGCAGCGAAGAGATGCTGAGGTAGAAAGCATCATCTGATATAAAGTAATATTCCTTTTACACATGATTCCATTCTGAAAAACTTTATATAATGTATTGGGTAGAGAGATCACTACTTTTTATTATAGTTATACTTTCATACATGCTCACCATTAGATGGCTAATGGCGGGCCAACGGAGGCAGGATAATAGAGAAAAGCAGATTCAAGGTCCCACGAGATTGGGACTAAGACTATATGTACTACGTTATCCCATTGAGAGAAGGACGGATAATAAGGGATCACATACTAGAGAGAGAAATAAATATGTCTAAAAGAGAGATAGAGATTACTGAGAGAGTTATTACTAGAACCAGATCCTTTATCATTCATCATTAGTACCTTTACCCAAGTTTTCTACCAAGAACATAGGCATGTATTCATCTTTAAAACTTATTCCTTCAAACTTTGGTGTCTGAGATGCCTACATAGGGTGTATTGAGAGTGCTTGTTTTTCTCTCCATCTAGTTGGCTGCTTCAAAGGTTCAATTATTATTCTAAACAAATTATATTTATTTCTCGTTATTGAGTTATACACAAGCTTTTGTGAGTTTATAATAAAGAGTTTGATTGATTACAACTAATTTTATTCCTTCATTGTTAATAGAATCTTATCTATTAAAGTATCGCCATTAATGGAGGTTACATCTCAGTTTATATTTAAGCTCTCTGGCACTAAGAGAACTGCTCTCTTATAAACTTCATAGGTCTTAAGAATGTTGAACTTATTTTTTGAACTTACAACTTTTAATCATGATTCTAAGAAAAACATACACACAAAAATATTTGAACCACTGTAATAATAAAAATCACTAAGTATCTAAAGCGTGCAAATGTGCCTTAAAGTTGTTATATCTCTGATCTCAAATCCAAATCTTCAAACTTGTAGATGATCTATATAGTCATCATTAAGAATCAAGTGACATATCACACCTTATCATCTACATGATCATTAGATTATGTATCCAACATATGAAAGACTGAATGTTTTGAGACGACGTAAGGCTAACTTGTATATACAAAACTATATTTTTATAATTTAATAGTAGACAAATTCCCACCAATACATGTTATTATATAGTAATCGGGATGATGACTAATTCTTTTAAATTCTTTAGGGAAATAAATGAAAATTGAATCCAACGTTAACTAACCATCGTAATATGTTTATTTATTGTTTGATTATCCAGTTTCAAATGGTAACTTCAAAAACCACTTCTTATCATACTCAAATTTTATATACTTTGTGACAAAATTATTAATAATAAATCGGAATTAGACATATTGTTGATGGATGAGGGTCTCATTTGTACATTTGTTAATTGTTGTTATTATTCATCACTTTATAGGACGTGTGTAAGGGAATCCAAAATACAAGTGGGAAAACACTAATGAGATGTCACAATATGATTTGTTCATCAAGTAAGATATATACCAAAATCGATATTAGTTTGGGTTATCCCTTACGATATGAAGATCAATCGTGTATTGTTTGATATTCAAAATCATATAGTGAGGCAGAATGACATGAATGACTTCAAAGGAATATGATATGAATTATAAGATGTTACTTTCTATGTTTGTGTTTTGAAGGTGATTTCTCTTCTAAATGAATATAATGCCCCGTATTTCTGAGTGATTTGAAATTAATTAACTCGATAAATTTTAAATTACGTGTGTGCCGTGATTTGATGAAATTAAATATTTTTAGGAGATAATGATTATTGTTGATGAAATAATTATGTGACTATTAAATATTAATCGAGATCGAATAATATTAATATTATAATATAAATTTACTTAGGATGTAGTAAATAAAATGAGGAAATTAATAGACATCGCAGCAAGTGATATTGACGTAATTAGAATACACCTCAACCGAGAGTCACGTGTGGACTAATTTGAGGTCAAGATAGGATATTTGTATAAAGTGACTTGAATGATGATTTAGACGTCATGGTTGTTTCTGAATGGGTCAAACTAGTTGGAATAGTATACCTGGATGTATTTTTTGGGTCCCGAGGTAATTTTAGACCAACCTGACACCGTTTAAGGGTGTTTCAATCATTTGAGATATTAGGATAGGAAGAAATCCAAAACTTAAAAGGTTATATATTCCCCTTTGAATTAGAGGCTACATTTAACGTGAATTTATGAGGTGAGAGGCTATAGGAGAGGAAGAAAAGAAGAAAACCTAGGTTTTTCACATAAATTCTCACCACCGACGTGCCGAAATCAAAATCGAAACAAGGAGAGAGAAACCTCATCATCCTAAAATTAATTAAGACCTGAAAATACAAGGCAAGTATTTATATTTCATGTTTTTGAAGAAGTTATAATACCCATGTAGTGTAGGGTTTTCAATTTCATGATTTCAATTATGTTCTTGGGATTTAGATGAATATAACTCATGATTCTGTGTAGGATTGCATGTAGAATGAATCCCTACATGAAGAAAAAATGAAATTAGAATATATGTGACGATTAATATAGAATATTTATGGGTTCTTGGTTGAAAAATATGAATCTTGAATGACTTAGGGTTTAATTGATGAACATAAGATGTCAATCTGCCAGAATTTTTGAAGTGACTTTAAAGTATGCCATTTCAATTTCACTTATAATTAGATTGTTATCCATAGATTTATTGAAAGATCTATGTCTTAGTATTCCAATGAGCTTTGAATAAGGTCTTTTGGAGTTCTTTAGAGGAAGTAATCGACATTTTACTGTAGGGTGTCTGATCTGTCAGCATAGTATTCTGCGAGAATTTTTTACGTTACTTTAAACGTATACCATTTTAATTGTTCTTAGAATCAGATTACTATCCATAGATTTCTGGAAATTTCTATGTCTTAGATTTCCAATGAGCTTTGAAATAGTTCATTTGGAGTTTTGTAGAGGGAGAAATCAAAATTTTGCTGTCGGGTCTTTAATCTGCTAGGAAATTAAAGAGTCGATTTGGTTACCGATAATTACCCTATTTTCCTTGTTTAAGACCTGAATTTGTGAATAATTAATTGGGGGAACTTTTGGGGCATATTTTAAACTATAATGATGGATATATTATTGACTTATAGTAGGCCTAATGTGGGGTTGAGGCTGACCCATAACGAGAGAACTAAGGCGATTACTTATTGGATATAAATTGTAAAATAATGAATTTGAAGGAATGAGAATGGATCATAGAGAGTATTAGTGAACCTCTTATGTGGACCAGTAGTGTATGAGTGAATTAACTACTGAAATAACTTAAGGGGTAACTAGGGCCCTTCGGATAGAGAATAATACTGGGGAAAATGCGATAAGATGCTATAATTGTGAATCGATAGTATGTTGAGTATTCGAGAGATATATATTACATACGAATTATGTTTATAGGTTGTGTATACCTATATGGACTACCTATACGGATTATATTTATAGGTTGTGTGTATTCCTATATGTGACATACAGATAGGTTGTGTGTATGCATATCATGTGCTTCATTTATGTGTGAACATACCTTCGCCGCCTACTATCAAGGGAGGTTCCATGTATAGGAAGATCCCACCTTGATGATTCTAGTGGGGTCTGTATTTTTTCCCTAAAACATAGAACCTACATACGATGACTATTTAGGTGTATGATGGTATTGATGATAAATTGGGTACGTTACGTGACTCATATGCTTGGAACTATGTTTGCCTCCATTGTGAATTATTTGATTTGTGGTTTGAGGAGACATTTCGAATTGGTAGTCTTGATTTAGTACGAGAGGTAATTGGACTTGATAGCAAAGTATGCAAGAGTGCATCACGGTGGCCAGTCCGGGATATGCTGTATTTACATGTGTGTGTGTGTGTGTGTGTGTGTGTTTGTGTGTATATATATATATAGTGTGTGTGTATGTGTGTGTGTGTGTGTGTGTATGTGTGAGTATGTGTGTGTGTGACATATATATCTATATACTTGTGTGATTTATCCTACTTATGTGTAATAGTAGTGGAAATAGATGGTGTATATCTAAAGTGATGTTCATTCTATTTATGTGTAATGATAGAAAGAGATAGAGCCTATCTACAGTATAAAATAAGTAGAGAAACTTAATGAAATAATTTAGTGTGAAGATATGAAAAATGTTAACTAAATGGATTAATAATAACATATAGGATATATTAATTATCAGTTAGCGGATAGCATGTTGTATGGGTTGTATGAGTGGAGTTAAAGAGAAACTCAACAAAGGACTTAATGATAATTAAGGGTATACTGTAGCGTACTATATGGGCAGTACGGGTGGGATAAACCTAATAGCGGCTAGTAAGATACTTATGAGGTCTAGTTAGGTTAGGTAGTATAACTAGGTGGAATAAGTAGGGGATGTTAGGTGTGCATATTAGATGAGAGGTGAGGAAATCAAGGGAGTGCGTAAAACTAACATGTGTAATAAATAACTTCTTTTGAACTGTGATATAAATTCATGCTAAATATTTTTAAAAGGGTTTCTCGGGCTATGACCCGTGTCAAATCTATTTTATTTATTTTTCCAAAATACTTTAGGTGTCCAGCCACAGGATCATTAATCTTAGTAATAGATTCCAGGGATGCGTAGCTGCAACACTTATGGAGGCTTGCAGGATTTGGATTAGACACTTCAGTTACTTCATTACTAGAGAAGGATTCAGTTTCATTTATTCATTTGGGTGTGTCTCCCCTTCATCTATTACTTTTATATCAGTTCAGACTGTGTATTAAAGTTTATTATTTCTGTTGGATTTTTTTTAGACTTGGGAACCGATGGTTTATTCGGTATTATATATTTTAGATAATTATCTTGTAATGGATTCAGATTATTAGTATGTGTATGGTTTGGTTATTACATTTATTTTCACATGTTGTTTTTTAATGAAAGATAAATTTGGTACCGGCATTTTGAATACTAGGTGGTTAGTAAATGTTAAAACATTTTTTTACAATGATGTTAATAATGGACCATAAGAGATTCCTGTTTTATTTTTATAAAGGATTAATACCCCAGTATTTAAATAGGCGGGGTGTCATAATGAACTATAAATCTAGGTAGGAAAAATTGACAAGAAACCAATTAAATCAATGTTCTCCCCAACAAAGTGTTTTGTTAGAAATTATATAAGTAGTTGTGTTATTGAAACAACCTCATATATTTAACTGAAAGGTGGATAGAACTCTGAGTAATGTCAAAATTAAGGCATTAACTAGGAATCAAATGCAATTAATGAATTGTGCAAAAGTCAAGTGAATTCACTAAGAGAGGTCAAAACACAATGATAAGATAATAAGCTTATCTTCATTAAAAGAACACAATGATAAGATAATAAGATTATCTTCTTTAAAAGAATAAGGTAGATAAATTTAATTCACAAAAAGATAAATAATGTTTAATGGTACATTCGAAAGTCACATAGATTATAGACACATGAGTTATTAACCATTCATTCCACCTTACCAATCATCGAGTTATAGATAACTTTACATACTATTAGGAATTTGTATTTGCAATGGTATACATAGGTCTCAATTTTTACAATTTATTTTATATTTTCATAGGATTTCTAACATGTACCTAAAATAGAAGGAACTTTGGTTCACATTATGTTTTTGTTATGAAATGATATATAGTTTGTATTAAAGACATTCATGTTGTTTATGGTTATAAATATTACATTTCTCCAATTACCAGAAATCTATAATGTTTATAAAATCAAAGGAAATTCCACATATCCCCCTTCAACTATCTTAGGTTTATGAGTTACCCCTTAAATCAATACCTAACAAACTCACCCTTAAATATCATTTTTTTACAATTAGATCTAGAATTAAAGTTTTGACCTATTTTAAGTCTAAAATGACAAAAATACCCATCAAATAAAATTGTAAACCTAAACTAAAATATATAAAAGAAAAATCAACTCACCCTGTCTTTCTCATTTTTAGGAAACATAAACCATACAACCACCATCAATTGGTGATAAGGTTTGAAGTCAGTTGTGGTTGTTTGTTAGGTTGGTTTGGAGCTTTGAAGTCAAGTTAAAATCCGTTGATAGATTTTTCGCTTGGTGCTAAACTCTTGTGACTGATTTTTATTGGGATGTTCATTGGGTTGATTTTTGGTTCTGTAGGAGGGTAGTGAGACTGGGGTCTATGAATAACTGCAAAAGGTGAGGCGTGACCCACTCCAATGGAAACTGCCTGCAACTTCTCAAGAAACTTTCTCCTTCGGGTAACAACGGAACTCAAGCTTCAACTCACTCCCTATAAGAACATGAACTTTCACAGCAAAAATAGTAATTTTCTCAAGGGAAACACCTGAGAATGATGGTTGTCAGTGGGGAGTGAAAGAACAACGCACTCAGCACTAAGAGAATGAGCAGGAAGAGAATACTAGGTAGGTCTGGTATGGTTTTAACAGAGTAACAGTGAAATTTCAATTGTTTGTCCTATTGTCCTTGCCCAGAGGTTTATTTATACTTGGGCATTAGGGTTGAGTTGGCATTTTTGGGGGCCAAAATTGAGAGGGTTAGTGGGGAACAATATCTGAAGTGTACCATTTGTCCCTACCTGCAGGCAGCCCTTCCTGTCCCCTCCTGCAGGCGCCACCTGGCACCAACCAAAGTCAAAAAGCACATATGTCTCCTAATGAAGACTAGATATCTGATTTGATAAATATCTTTTAAAACGGTAACTTATGGTGCAATTTTACAAATCTTGAGAGAGGGGGCCTTAAGGACCCCTCTCTTCTAAAACCATTATTTTTCTTCAGAGGGACCTCGAGGACCCCCTCTTCTGGAA
The DNA here is from genome assembly GCA_949130495.1 of Sambucus nigra. Taxonomy (NCBI): domain Eukaryota; kingdom Viridiplantae; phylum Streptophyta; class Magnoliopsida; order Dipsacales; family Adoxaceae; genus Sambucus; species Sambucus nigra. The sequence continues at coordinate 545,648,951 of OX422212.1, read as the reverse complement.
AAGTCATTTTTTAAAAAAAGTTTATTCCTTGTGAGGAGCCACCTCTTTGGCTGCTTACTTCATTTGTGACCAAATGTGAAGTGTGTGTAGTCTTGAGTGACTGCTAGGTCTTCCTACTAGTATTCTCTAAATCCTATTGTGCTAAGTGGTTGAGCTTGCTCAACATACCTTGTCCCTCATCCACCAATCCAAAACTCTAAGCAGGTCCCAACTGGCCTACTTGAGCCTTTCTTGCTCAACTAGGAAACTTGTACAACAAAATAAGCGTTAGTAATTCTGTTATTTTATATGATGAGGGGTTGCTTATGATAGACACCCCATCATCTTAACTTGGTTTTTTGGGAGATGTGGGGGGAAGTACAGGTTCCTCCTCCCATGTAAGTTTCTAATGTTGAGGCACCCTAGTGGGGGGTTCCTTCCCAAACATCATTTTTGCTGTTGAAGAAGCCTTGGGAGATTCCTTCTCAAATGTCATTTCTGCAGTGGCCCTTACGGGGTACTTCTTCAAATGTCATTTTTTTAGTGACCCTCGTGGTGGCACTTCTCGAATGTCACTTCTGCAGTGACCCTTGAGGTGTCCCTTCTCAATCTTGGACTTCTGCAGTGGACCTTGCGGGGAACTTCAAATGTCATTTCTATAGTGACCCTTGCGGTGGCACTTCTTGAATGTCATTTTAGCAGTGACCCTTGCGACGGCCCTTCTCAATCTTGGACTTCTGCAGTGGCCATTGTGGGGAACTTCTCAAATGTCATTTCTGCAGTGACCCTTGCGGTGGCACTTCTCGCATGTCATTTCTACATTGACCTTTGCGGCGTCCCTTCTCAATCTTGGACTTCTGTAGTGGCCCTTGTGGGGAACTTCTCATATGTTATTACTGCAGTGACCCTTGCGGTGGCACTTCTTGAATGTCATTTCTATAGTGACCCTTATGGCAGGGCTTCTCAATCTTGTACTTTTGCAGTGGCCCTTGTGGTGGCACTTCTCGAATGTCATTTCTGCAATGACCCTTGCGGTGGCCCTTATCAATCTTGGACTTCTGCAGTGGCCCTTGCGGGGAACTTCTCAAATGTCATTTCTGCAGTGACCCTTGAGGTGGCACTTCTCGAATGTCATTTCTGTGGTGACCCTTGTGGTGGCCCTTATCAATCTTGGACTTTTGCAGTGGCCCTTGCGGGGAAATTTTTAATCTTGAGCTTCTACAGTGGCCTAGGTGGAGTGGCTTAGGCGGGGTCCTCCCAATATCCCCAAAAAAAGTATTTTAATTTTTTTTTCAGTAGACACCCTTCTACATTAACCCCTCGTGCAAAGTTTTTTGGGTTGGGTAGACCAAAAAAAGCTTTGTACGCTATAAAGTCGATTTCAACAGTTTTTTATTATTATTATTATTATTATTATTTTTTAGAGGGACCCTAGGACCATTAAGTGCATTGTCCCTTCATCCGATGTTTTTTTTATTTTCAAGAATCCACGCATCAGAGTGGGAACTATCATCTCATCATTTGGGAAAAAATGTCATAAATTTTTGCCTTCCTGCACATTTTCCCACTTTAGTGTAAAAAACATAATGCCTATTTCTAAAACTCTTTCATCTTCTTCAAAGCCCTCATAAAGATTCTTTAAGCTTGTAGTTAGGGAAAGTAAGAGAAAAAATTTAAAAACCATAGCCCCAATCTTTTTTTTTCTCTAGCTTTTTCAAACACTCCGTTAATGGCTTCTAATCCATCAAATACCTCTTCAAATGTGAACACCCCCATAGCTCCCCTAACACTTGGCTCCATACCTTCTTCATTGCACATCCCAACTGCCCCGACCCTTGGTACTATGGGCCCCGACGACCTCCAGTCGCGTTCTATTGGTAGTGCCGATGCTTCTTCTGTGCAGTCGACATTTTCTCCCTCTGGTGACGCCCTCGTCGGTGGTATTAATTTTAGGTAGAGAAACCTCATAGGTTCCTCGTCCTTCCTCTTAGCGAGCAAGGATTTTTTTGTGTCCTTCCCATCAAAGCGTGACTTCGCAATACACGAGTTCATTTAATCCTTTATTGTCTTGCAATTCCTTGACCGAATCTTTGTGGGCGACTAGGGGTGTCTAGACTAGTGGGATTTTATTTGGAGAAGAGGGTGTCTCGTCTAATCCGCACGTGACTTCAGATTTTTTACTTGAGACGACTGTTGTTAAGGGTTCGCCCTGAGTGGACCCCTCATCCGAAGGTTCCTCGCATATGACGTTAGATTTTGAAAGTTTGCAAGTTGCTTTGGGTGGGGGTATTTCGACCTTGGGTTCTGAAAATTTACAAGTTGATTTGGGTGGGGGCCTCTCGACCTTAGATTCTTTTATGGGTTCCTCGTGTGTTGGTTCTGTGCCCGTGGTTGGGTGTTCTATTGTCACTAGTTACTCGCTGACGAGAGGTATTATTTGGGGTTCCTCGTCGATGCCACCAGTTGGACCCGCGAGACCTTGTTTGGCAATGGGTTCCTCGCGAAAGGTCTTCACAACAGAGGGTTCCTCTCCAGAAGAGTCATTGGTGCCTGGTATTTTGGATGAGGGTGTCTCATCCTCAACTATGTTGAAAGGGGGTATCTCGACGTATGCTAATGTTGGTGTTGGTTCCTCGCGTCTTGCGCTAAACATGGGGGGTTCCTCACATCACACAACCAAGGGTTCCTCATCGAATCAGGTTTCGGCGGCTGGGGGTGTCTCGACCCCGTGCATTGTTGACGATTCCTCGACTGGTCATGTTGCGTTTTGGGGAATGCACAATTCGCAATTTGTTTCAGGTGGTGGGGTCTCGACCTCTTGTCGCGTCGAGGGTTCCACGACCCAGGGTGTCTCACAAACTATTGGCGTTATGGAGAGTATGCTGCTGACCTGAGGTTCCTCTCTACCCCCTTTGTTGGTGAGTTCATCATGTGCTGTCGATTTGGGGATTAGAGGTTTCGCACCTTTTGGGACTTCAATCATGGGACCCACTGCCATGGGTTCCTCATTGTTAGTTGTTTCTGCCAGGGATACCCAGGGCTCCTCGCCCATTTCGCGATTTGTTATTTCTACAGGGTTTTCCACTTCCACTCCTTTTTTGGCGGCGAGGGACACCCAAGGTTCCTCGCAATTTGGTGTTTTTATGGGGGTTGCCACTTTCACTTCTTTTTTTTGTGGCTGGGGATACTCAGGGTCCCTCAATCGGAGTTTCCACCAGGATGAGTTCTTTTCTTGAGCCAATGGCCCTTGGTAGTTCTTCAGCTACGTCATCCTCTTCTCAGGCATGGAAGGACTATATGTGCATTCGCCAAAGGAGGGGTTTTGGTATTTATCGTCGTGCCCCTTTTTTTGGTCTAGTTGATAACTTCATGGCTTCTCTTTCCAAATTTGAGGAAAAAATTTTGGACACTGTTCTCGAGCACCCTCATGTGGGGTTAACTGAGTCTGCCTATCTCCCTACTATTTCTCCAGACTCTATTCTCCAAGTTCGAGTCGACCACGGTGATTTTCCTTATTCCAATGTTGAAGTTAAAACTGCGAGGGGTGCCACGGAGGAGTGGGATAGCTAGGTTGACTATGTTCTGAGCGTTCCTGATTATGTAGCTATTCTTAGGGAAGTGGGTCTTTTTATCGCCATCAGTAGCCTGAAGTCCTGCACAATGTCTAAGAATATTTCTTTGCTCAATATTTTACTATCTTGGTGGATTATGGAGTCTCACACCTTCATCACAGGCTGGGGTGAATTTACAATCACCCTAGAGGATGTATGTGAACTATACGCTCTTCCTTTCTTTAGGCAACAGGTCTTTTCTGATGACTGCGAAGATCCTCTAGAGCAGGAGATGGTGGTGGAGCTACAGTCAGCTCTCGAGGAGTGCTCGAAATATGTAGCTATAAATATAACTGGTCATTCCAAGCATTCCTTTGCTAAATGGCAAAGGTACCGGTTCAGAGATTTCGAGCAGTTGCAGAAGGGGGAGACTTCCCGCGCAGCCCCCAGGACCTAGGATGGACCCAAGCTCCATTCTCCTTCATATCTAGCCACTTTCTTAGTTATATTTCTAACTCAGTTCCTTCTTCCAGGTAAGCCCAAAGATTCTCCTCGTGAACTTCTTTTTAAATTGGCTGTATGATTATCTCATGGCAGGTCAATACATATGGCCGCCTTGACTTTGGGTTCCCTTTACACCTGGATGGACCGAGCACATATAGATGTAGAGAGGTCTTGCATCGGTATGATGTTGCTAATTACGCAAATATCACTCTCTTAATGGCCTTTTTATTTGAGCATTTCCCCCACATTACTTTAGGGGCTCATGCATATCATAGCGATGTTGCGCGACTTCTCCGATGTCACAAGAAAATTCCCAAGAAATCTTTGGGAATATTGATTGATGATATTGAGGATTTTGAGTTTCGGCCTTATATCAAGCGCCCTGGGGGTACTTTCAGCTGGCTTTCTTTCTCTAGAGATGGCGGGACTTTCTAATGCCCTTCAGCAGTGGGGTCTGTTTCCACCTGCCCTCATCTTAAGGTGGTGATGATTCTCTTATCATGCCACCTCCCTTCTTGGACCGAGTTGGGTCCGCGCGCAGAGTTCTATCATTCTGAGAGGGCAAGATGACAGTTTGGCTATGATCAGGGCGTTCACTCCCCTCCTCTTCCTACCTACAGCAATCCCTCTGAGGCGTTTTTAGAGGCGTGCACCAGCTTCACTCTCCAGGGACTGTTACGTAGAGTTAACAGTTTAGGGGGCCTCTACGTGCCTCCCAGCGATTATCATCCTTCGTTTACTTCATCTTGGTTCCTACTTTGGCACCGATAGGTCCGTCTTATCCAAAAATATGTAGTTGGTCCCCCTCATGAGACTAACCCAGTTAAATATATCAAAGCCCAATTTTTGGTCAGGCGGATGTAGAAAGATCCTTAGTTTCTCAGCACCATTCCCAGACCACCCTTGGAGCAGGCCATTCCCATTTTATTGAAGCCTCTTCTCGACGAGTCACTTCAGCATCTGTCGACTGATCTTCCCCCTGTCAAGTCTAGGAGCTGATCAAAAAGCAGAGGTAAAGTGAGCACCTCTACCACAAACAAAAGGAAGCACCCTGACACGAATGTATCTAATTTCATTACTGTTACTACCGCTTCTCCTCCCTCTTCTCCTGTGAGGAACCGGGATGCAAAGAAGAAGAAAGGAAATGGAGCTGGCATGGTTGCCTCCTCCATGATAGACCAAGGGTTCGATACTAATGATCTCAGGGTAGAGGAGACCTACCAAGTTATGAAAGAGAAAGGTTGCGGACCATTGGACCTTTCTTCCCAGGAGGCACGAGTCGCATCTATTCCCAACGTAAAAGGTACTATATCCCAACATTCTTTGCTTAATGGAACTAATTCTCTCAGAGTTTAACCTCCTGGATCTACCTCCCCTTCTTTGGAAGAGGAATTAGTTGATTATGGAAGCACCCCTTCCTATGATGACCACAGTTTTTCTTCGGGTGATATGGGCAGCTTGGGTTTCCATAGTGAAGGCACTACTGACACTTATGCTTTGTTATCAGTCTTGAGAGAGTCTTCCAGTGATGATGAGGCATCACATTCTCCTGGGGGAGTTATCTCCACCACCAGACCTCTCCCTTATGGCCAGACTATGCGCCCTGCTGCTGTAAGTGTTCCCCTTTGTTTGAAATTTTATGTATATGATTTTCTTTCTTCCCACTCATTATTTTATTTGCTAATAAAAGTATTCTTTCATATTTTGCTGGTCATTTCCATGGAGGCAAGTAGTTCTCCTCTTCCCCCACTACGGCTTACGCCTTTTCAGCGGGAGAGGAATTTTATGCTCGTTTCTTCCCGGGGCCTTTTTAGAGAGGTTTGATATCTCCTTATTTCTTTTACCATCTAATGTAATTTGTTAATCTACCAATTACATCTTTGGTTGTGTATGTTGGCATTTTCCTGCAGCTTTCATCTCTGCACCTTACCAGCACCAGGACCACTTCCATGACTTCTCCTTCTGCTTAGGTATGCCCTATTTTCAAAAATTTCATTGTGCCCTTTTCCTTTTTACTTATTCCTTTTATTTACCCAGTTATAATGTGTAGAGGGTTGTGCCTTCCGGCGTTGTCATTTAGTCTTATCTTACTTCGGCAGTGGGCACTCCCACAGCTGAGCCCCTAGACACCTCCTCATCTAAGATATGTATTTTCAAAAGTTTGTGTCATTTCAGTAACAGGCACTTTATATATTTTGGCCTTTTGCATTTTCATGGGTCCTGATGACTTTTGGACTTTCTTCTCAGTGAGGAAATCTTCCCTTACCTGACGTTACTATCCCAGGTTTATCCTCGTCGGGGAGGATTTCTATCCCTTGGGTCCACATATCTATGGACGACAGACCATTGGTTCAGGCAATCTCTCGCGGTCCAATATTTACTGTGGCTTCAACTAGTGAGCCCATGCTTCAAGTTAGGCCTTTTCATTTGAGCATGGAATCTCTTTTTCCTCGAACATGTGATGAATAGCATGTTTTCGTTCTTTGTAGGCTATCAACACAGCCCCTACTGCACCGACCGTCCTTTTTCGCTCTTCCCCTCTAGATGGGCCTCAGTTACTTTCATATTTTCTTAGTTAGACATTTATTTTCTATCCAGCATGTACTTATCATAGCCCTCTTTACTTTTGTTGCAATTATCCCTTAATTTTATTTCGATGGTGGCTCCTGCTATTGTCTCTTTAGCGACCCTTATACGCGGGTCAGCTTGCCCTATTATTGTACCTCTTCAGGTAGCTATCTTTACTGCTCTATTGAGTAATTTCCCTTTTTTTTAATTGAGGTGTCCTTTCATTTATGAGGAAGATAATTTATTAACTCTTACTCTTTCTCCTCATTTGTAGCCTCACCTATCCGCTGCGACTGTCGTCGCTGAGGTTGCTCCTTCGGAAGCACCAATGGTTGAGGTCCCCTCTTTAGGAACACTGGTTACTGAGATAGCCCCTTTAGGTACGCCCGCTGTGACTACCATCTTTGAGGTATCTCCTTTAGGAGCACCTGAGTCTGAGGCCACCTCTTCAGAAGCACTGGTTACTAAGACAGCCCCTATAGGAGCATCGGCCAGTGTGGCGGCCCCTTTGGGAGCCCCTGCGACCCCTCCTTTGCCTGTTATGGAGAGAGTTACTCAGGTATAGTGCATAAGGGTATCCACTTACCTTATATAATTCTTACATCTTTATTATTTTGTTTAACTGCGTAAGCATTCCCATCTTCACCCTTGTTGCATTGTTTTTAGGTGAGTGACGTTACTCCAATGACTATGGAGTCTGATGAGGTTGCTCCGATATTCGTGGAGTCTGAGAGTGGGGTGGTTGGGAGAGATGTACTAAACTAGCATACCCCCTCTTTTCACTATTCCCTCTTTTCTTCTTGTGTATACTGTGCAAGTGTTCTCATTTCACCTTTGTCTCATTATTTTGAGGTGAATGATATTACTCCGATGACTGTGGAGTCTGGAGGTGGGGCAACTGCGAGAGAGGTATTAAACTAGCATACCCCCTCTTTTCACTATTCCCCTCTTTTCTTCTTGCGTATACCGTGCAAGTGTTTTCATTTCATCTTTGTCTCCTTGTTTTCAGGTGAATGAGATTACTCCGATGATTGTGGAGTTTGGCGGTGGGGTAACTGCGAGAGAGGTATTAAACTAGCATACCCCATCTTTTTACTATTCCCCTCTTTTCTTTTTGCGTATACTATGCAAGTGTTCTCATTTCACTTTTCCCCCATTGTTTCCAGGTGCATGAGATCACTCCGATGACTGTGGAGTCTGGCGGTGGGGTAACTGCGAGAGAGGTATTAAACTAGTATGCCCCCTATGTTTACTATTCCCCTCTTTTCTTCTTGCGTATACTGTGCAAGTGTTCTAATTTCACTTTTGGCCTATTGTTTCCAGGTGCATGAGATTACTCTGATGACTGTGGAGTCTGGCGGTGGGGTAACTGCGAGAGAGGTATTAAACTAGCATACCCCCTCTTTTTACTATTCCATTTTTTTCTTCTTGCGTATACTGTGCAAGTGTTCTCATTTCACTTTTGCCCCATTGTTTATAGGTGCATGAGATTATTCTGATGACTGTGGAGTCTGGACGGGGGATGGCAGGCAAGAGACATCATAGTTCTGAGGCCACTCCACTGGTCGGTAACACTGGTTCTAGTGGATAGTCTTATTTCCTCCCTTCTAAGGTAGGGTCTCACCATTCTGACGGAGATAGTGAAGTAGAGGATGCTGCAACAATTGTGGGTAGACTATGGCGTGAGGAGTTACCAGGACGATTCAGGACACATGAGCGTCAGCTCTTGGATCTCATCTTAGAGTACCACCCCGAGTCATTCACTCCTCAGAGCATATTTCAGATTGATAGTCTCACGGCCTTCAACCTGAAGGCTCTTGCCAGCCATGTTCATGAGTTCTTAGCTACCTCCCCTGCTAAGCTGACCAGCTCTTCTATTTCACTATTCTTGGATGCTCTCCGCGACTTGCAACAGTTCTATCATTTTCGTTTGGATTGGCTTGATACGGGAGTTCACCACTTTCTGAGTGTTCCTTTCCAAAAAATAGTGAGATTTCACACTTCTCGACAGTCTAGGGTCGAGTAGCGGCAGGCTGAGGCTACAAGAATTCGGAATCAGGTCGTATTATTGCAGGTGAAGCTCTCCAGACTTGAGTCTGGTGATGAGGAGGACGAGGCTAAATTCGCCAGGTTGGAGGAAGAGTTTATGCGGGAGGATGGTCCGTCTTATGCCGGCTCCATCGCTCGTGATGATTTATTTTTTGTAATTTCTAGCGGATAGGCTACTTATTGCTTTGTAGTGCTCAAAATTCTATGTGTACATCACTTATCCTTCATGAATGAGAGTAATGACACTTTGTTTCTTCTGCACTTTTCTTTTCCATTGTTCTCCATTTATATTGTGGGTGTTTGTTTTATATGACTTGCTCTAATTTCTGCGATCATTTGGCCTACTGATGGTTGCCCCATATACTGCGGGGTACTTGCATTAATATGAACAAGTTATGTATATATATACATTTTAGTTTTCTTTTTATTTTTATTTGAAAATGCACCTCTTGTAACTGTGAGGTATTTGCATGTTACTGTCCTGGATCACCCCTCATGTCTGTGGGGGTATTCTTGCACATTATTACTTATGCTCATAAAGGCTAGGTTGGAGAGGGGGTGACCCATGTCTCCTTCCTTAAAGTTTGGTTTCATTGTAGTACAAAATATTTGAATTAGCTAGCCCCTAGTCTTTGGGGTCCTTGATCTATATTCTCCTTAAGAGCTTCATTGTTCTTTGAAACATTAAAGAGGAGGAATTTAACCCTCCTCTACATTTTCAACTAATTTATGTCTGGGGGACTTTGCTCAGTATACTTTTTCTTCGGATGGACTTACCTCTCGAGTGTAGTGAGCAAAGTTCTTAATTTTTTTGTGTACTCTCTTCTAACTTAGTAGGAAGTGTATATATATATTTATGTATATATATAGATGAGTAAACAAATCAAGCATCAACAATGATCAGAAACATTGCTATTTCATTCCTTTACTTTTGTGCGCTGTTTACAATGTGGTATTGCTCTAAAAAAAATTTACAACAAAACTTTTTTGGTATAGGAGCAATCCTAAAAATCCATTACAGACATGACAAACATAAAAAATTTGTTAGCTATTACTAAGCATAGTACCTCTTCAGCCACTTACAGTTGATGGATTGGAAGCAATCACTCTCTGGTTCTGAGATTTGACAGTAGCCCAACTTCCCTACTCCTCTGACAACAAAGGGGCCTTCCCAGTTAGGTTTGAACTTTGATGTCGACATGCTGTGGAGATGGTGAGTGGATGCTCGCAAGACTAAATCTCCCACCTGGAACTCTCTAGGCTTGACCAAGTTCTCGTAGGCCCTGGATAGTTGCTGGCTGTAGACTTTGAAATTCTCATTCGCCTTGTCTCTATACTTGTCCAGTGCCACCAGCTGCACATGCCTTGGGTCAGGGATGAGCCCATTGCTGAGAGAAATTCTGGTTGAAGGTATTTCCAGCTCCACTGGTAGGATAGCTTCGATCCCGTATACTAGGGATAATGGAGTGAACCCTGTCGGTTTTCTTTTCGAAGTACGATAAGCCCATAACACCATAAGTAACTTTTCATCCCATGCCCCCGTCATGTCCTCTAGCATTTTTTTCAAAATGTCTATCAGGTTCTTATTGGTAGCCTTTGCTTGGCCATTGCCCTTGGGGTAGGAGATAGTTGAGCTATTATGCACAATTTTATATCTGTCTGTGAGGAGGGTCATTTCCTTGCATACTAATTGCTTCCCATTATCTGTTAAGATCACCTTGGGTACACCAAACTTACATATGATATACTCCTTTATAAACTGGGTTACCACTTGGGCGATGACTCTCTTTAGAGGGATGGCTTCCGCCCATTTGGTGTACAATTCTGTAGCCACAATGATAAAAGTCTTGCAGTGAGAGGCCGGGGTGATCTTTCCCACCAGGTCGAACGCTCATGTATGGAAGGGATAAGGAGCTGCCAAGGTTTGCAGGCTGGCGGAAGGAGAATGCACTATGTTTCCATGAACTTGACATGCTTTACACTTCTTCACATACCCAATGGAGTCAGCCTCTATGGTCGACCAGTAGTATCCCAGCGTCATCAGCTGGTCATACAGATTGGCGCCCCCCATATGGGAGGGATCATGAGCTTCTTTCAGCACCCTCTCTGCTTCCTCTTTGGCTATGCACCTTAGTGCCTTATCATTATACCCCTTCCTGTATAACTCTCCTTCGACCAAGTAGAAACGGGCTATACTTTTTCTAAGATAAATTTCATCCGCTCTCTAGGCTGGAATCTCCCCATCTTTCAGGTATGCTATATATGGCTGTCTCCAATCTTTGAAGGCTTCCACAAAGTTAGCCTCCGCTAGTTGGTCAAAATTTACTTGGCACTTTAAACATCTTTGTTGCAAGAAGGTCGCTTTCGCGCTCATGGCAGGCTAATGGTACCCCCTCGCTACAGTCGTCTATAGAGGGGAATATCAGTATCTTCGTAATGCTTTTGGTGCATTTCTATTAACCTTTCCTTGTCTTCTTGCTCACCGACGGACCTTGCTAGAAACCCTCTGGGACTGTTGAAGTAGAGATTTCCCTACAGCACATGATAGTTGGTTAACTCTAATATCTTCATTGTCCCTTTCTCTAGTTTCAAGCTGCCTCTCCACTAGATGCCTCCAATCTTTCGGCTCGTTACTTGGGAATAAAGATTTTATGGTAGTGGGTACCATTCTCCATCGCACTGTGATGGTTGCTTCTGACCCCTCCATGTCTAGCTTTTTCACTATGGTGGCGAGTGCCTCAGGGTACATGTTCATCGTTTGCGCCCGCCTCTCCACAGTTACTTCCAAGAATTATCCCAGCAGCCTTTAGATGATGTGTCTATAGCGTGCCAAATTGGCATGATTAAGGGAGAACTCCCCATTGACCTGCTTCACCACCAAATTGGAGTCCCCTCGTATACACAACACCCTGACCCCTCTTTTGAGCACTTCCAACATCCCTAGAATGAGGGCCTCGTACTCAGCTTCGTTATTTGAGCATTTAAAATCTAACTTGAAAGAGAGAGTGATATTATATTTCCCATCTGATAGTATGATGCCCGCTCCACCTGTTCCTTGAGCACTGGAACCATCAAATTCCATAGTCCACTTCTTCACCTCCTCCGCTATGCATGCTTGAAAGCTCTCCCCGAGTAGCTCCTCACTAAGTGGTTTAAAAATTCAACTTGGGAAGTGGGCAATTAGATCTGCCACTACTTGGCTTTTAATGGCCTTGGGCACTATACATTTTAGATCATATTCTAATAAGATCAAGAACCACCTTGTTGCTCATCCCACGAGTACAGTCCACGCGAGGAGGTCCTTGATGGGGTCGCACTTGGTGACTATGTGAACTCTAAAGGCTAGAAGGTAGTGTCTCAACTTCTGGGCTACAAAAACCAACACCAAACAATGTCTCTCAACGCTGGTGTACCTAGATTTTGTCCCAGAGATCACTCTTGACAAGTATTAGATCATCTTTTCCACTCCTTCCTTCTCTTACGCCAAGAGGGCCCTATCGATCTCTCTGTAAAAGTGAGGTAGAGCAGCAGCGGTGCTCTGGCCTCGGGGGGAATCATCGTGGATGGAGAGGCTAGGATTTCTTTAATCCTCTCAAACGCTTTCTCCTGTCTCTCTCCCTAAACCCACTTGGCCTTGTCCCCAAAAAAGTCGCCAAATATAGGAGGGTAGTGATACTGGGGTCTATGAATAACTGGAAAGGGTGAGGCGTGACCCACTCCAATGGACACTGCCTACAAGGTCTTCAAGGTCTTCTGGTGCAACTTATCAAGAAACCTTCTCCTTCGGGTAATAATGGAACTCAAGCTTCAACTCACTCCTTGCAAGAAGATGAACTTTCATAGCAAAAATAGTAATTTTCTCAAGGGAAACACCTGAGAATGATGACTGTCAGTGGGGAGTGCAAGAACAAGGCACTCAGCACTAAGAGAATGAATAGGGAGAGAATACTAGGTAGGTCTGGTGTGGTTTTGGCAGAGTAACAATGAAATTTCAATTGTTTGTCCTATTGACCTTGCCCAGAGGTCTATTTATACTTGGGCATTAGGGTTGAGTTGGTATTTTTAGGAACCAAAATTGAGAGGGTTGGTGGGGAACAATATCTGAAGTGTACCATTTGTCCCTACCTGCAGGCAGCCCTGCCTGTCCCCTCCTGTAGGCGCCACCTGGCACCAACCAAGGTCAAAAAGCACATATGTCTCCTAATAAAGACTAGATATCTGATTTGATAAATATCTTTTAAAACGGTAACTTGTGGTGCAATTTTGCAAATCTTGAAAGGGGGGGCCTTAAGGACCCCTCTCTTCTAAATCCATTATTTTTCTTCAGAGGGACCTCGAGGACCCCCTCTTCTGAAAAAGTCATTTTTTATAAAAGTTTATTCCTTGTGAGGAGCCACCTCTTTGGCTGCTTACTTCACTTGTGACCAAATGTGATGTGTGTGTAGTCTTGAGTGACTGCTAGGTCTTCCTACTAGTATTCTCTCAATCCTATTGTGCTAAGTCGTTGAGCTTGCTCAACATACCTTATCCCTCATCCACCAATCCAAAACTCCAAGGAGGTCCCAACTGGCCTACTTGAGCCCTGCTTGCTCAACTAGGCAACTTGTACAACAAAATAAGCGTTAGTAATTCTGTTCTTTTATATGATGAGGGGTTGCTTATGATAGACACCCCATCATCTTAACTTGGTTTTCTGGGAGATGTGGGGGGAAGGACAGGTTCCTCCTCCCTTGTAAGTTTCTAATGTTGAGGCACCCTAGTGGGGGGTTCCTTCTCAAACATCATTTTTGCTGTTGAAGAAGCCTTGGGGGATTCCTTCTCAAATGTCATTTCTGTAGTGGTCCTTACGGGGTACTTCTTCAAATGTCATTTTTGCAGTGACCCTCGTGGTGGCACTTCTCGAATGTCACTTCTGCAGTGACCCTTGCGGTGTCCCTTCTCAATCTTGGACTTTTGCAGTGGACCTTGCGGGGCACTTCAAATGTCATTTCTGTAGTGACCCTTGCGGTGGCACTTCTTGAATGTCATTTTAGCAGTGACCCTTGCGACGGCCCTTCTCAATCTTGGACTTCTGTAGTGGCCATTGTGGGGAACTTCTCAAATGTCATTTCTGCAGTGACCCTTGCAGTGGCACTTCTCGAATGTCATTTCTGCAGTGACCCTTGTGGCGGCCCTTCTCAATCTTGGACTTCTGGAGTGGCCCTTGTGGTGGCATTTCTCGAATGTCATTTCTGCAGTGACCCTTGCGATGGCCCTTCTCAATCTTGGACTTCTGCAGTGGCCCTTGCGGGACACTTCTCAAATGCATTTCTGCAGTGACCCTTACGGTGGCACTTCTCGAATGTCATTTCTATAGTGACCCTTGCGGCGGCCCTTCTGAATCTTGGACTTCTGTCCTGGCCCTTGCGGGGCACTTCTCAATCTTGGGCTTCTACAGTGTCCTAGGTGGAGTGGCCTAGGTGGGGTCCTCCCAATATCCCCAAAAAATGTATTTTAATTTTTTTTCGGTAGGCACACTTCTACTGGTTCTAAACTTCGGCAAGTGATTTTTGGTGGATTTATTGGTTTGATACTTGGTGATAAACTTCGGTGCCTAATTTTTTGTTATAATTTTATGAAATAGTTTTTTGGTGTTGGGCACAAGGGTGGGGTAGTGGGGATGGTGGGGGTGGGTGATAGGGGGTGGCTGGAGAATTGAGGGGTTAGTGCTGGTTGTGGGTGTTGTGTTTTTGTTTTAATTTTGGTTTTGGTTTTTTTATTAAAATAAATATGTAGGGAGGGAGAGAGAAAGAGAGAGGGGGAGTCACAGTTCTTTTATAACTTTTATGTTAGGTTTAAAACTTGATTTCAGGGGTATTTTCTCATTTTAAACTCAAAATAGGAGGGTGAGAACGCTAAGGGCTACATGTATTTACTTGTTTCTTAGGCTAAACACATAAAATGACTTTTTAACAAATTTATTTTGATTTAATTTTAAAGTGAACATGCAAGATAAATTGTGAAGCCAAATTCCAAACTAAACAGAATGGGAAGAAGATAGAGAAAAAATTATTTTCGGGCAAAACCTTTAATGCTGCTGTATTAAAGACAAGATAGATATGTAATGACTTACAAAAATACTTAGATATCTACTAACTATAATGCGCAAGGGTCTTTGAATCTTCAATAAAATATGATACAGTCCAGCACCCCCGCAAGAAATAAATCTTCCCTCGGTATCCACTTATCAGCTTCAGGCTTCGCAATTTTGATCTTCTTCATTCTTATAACCTCGACTCCACAAATCAGTAGTAGAAAAAAATATCTATAAGAGTTTAAAACTTTATACTGTGTTGTTCTTGGTTTAGAAAAGTAATCATAAAATATCCAAGAGGTTTGGATAAAAAAATTATTAAGTATGATCACAAAAAGAACTCTAAAAAGGCTTGTTGAAAAGTCTAATCCCGCATCTTTATTTATAGGAAATGATATTGCAAAGAGATAGGGCTTCAATATTTGGAAAATTTTAAATTAAAAATTAAAAACAAATATACTCATTCGAATGGACCGCCACCTCGTTTGAATGATGTGCCCTATTTCGTTCGAACGACTTCCAATGATACTTCGAACGACATTATTGAATTGACCAAAAAGTCGACACTTCAAAATTCATTCAAATGTGGGAACCTTATTCTAACGAGCAGCTGAATCTCGTTCGAATGAAAAATCAGTTCATTCTAAAGAGCCAACGAATTTTTCAAAAATCTTTAAAATCATTAAAAAATATTTTTAAAACTTTTAAATCCAAACTCTTTTAAAAAAATCCTGAAACTTTAAAGCTTTACCAAACCACTTCATAATACTTCTTGAATGATGTTATGACAAACGATCATCAAACTTCTTCTCTTTGAGTACTTGAAAATGATCATGAGGGTTCAATGTGGTGTAATGGGATAAACCAAGTAAAATGAAAATGAGAAATTATATTGCTTTCTCTTAAAAATATCATCCTTTGGCTATTCGGATACATAATGCAAACTAAAGCCAAATCCCTAAGACTAATACAACTAATGCCCTCCCAAATCGAGAAATGAAAATACATAAATGAATAAGTCATCAACTGAAATGCTTCTTCATCTTATGTGGTCTATGAAATCATCATCAAGGAAAAATGACCCACACACATGAAACAAAAGGAATATCGTGATACGTACAAGTTTAAATAAAATGAACTCCTCCTTTTTATCTGTAATAGACAAAGAGTAAGAAACTAAGCATGAATTATTATAATCACTCGAATGCAAAAGAAATATCATCATTGATGATACAAAATATGATACCACCAAGTAATATACTAAGATCTCAATCCAAAACAACCTTGAAGATGCAACAATGGCGAAATAACAGCAATAAAGTAAATGAAGAAGAAGATGAGGCAATGGAGAGATGGAGACTATAAAGTAAGTGGTTTGACCATATGGTCTACTCCACTGTGAAGGTGTGAGTGACCTTCATTATGAAAATTGCACTAAAAGGCCCCTAAATTTTAAAAATTGCTTTTCAATATGAATTTCCTTTAAGTGAAAAATAGGATGGTTCAACACAACACACACAAAATAGGCCAAAATATTGTTGGAAAAAATTTGTTTGAAGAAAAAAAATAGAGAACAAATGGCAATATCGTTTTCAAACTCGTTCGAATTCTCGTTCGAACGATAATCTTATCCGAACGACAATTCGAACGAAAAAACAGAAAATCCCATTTTTCAATATTAAGCCCAAAAACTTTTAAATAAAGTTCTAAATATTTTTTGGAAAAAAAAGTCATTTTAGACTAAAATAACACCCATAAAATATTCCAAGTATCCTATATATATTAAATGCATGCATACCTTTCGGAGACAATGGAATCCTCAACTTGATGACATAAAAACGAGGCACTAGAAATGAGGCAATAATAAAGCTTTAAGATCAGGGCTACTACGTCTTCAATAAACTCGTCATAGGCTTGGATGGATACATATTACACTCTATCCTATGACTCAAATTATTTTGTCCGGAATTGAGACAACACTACGTAAGAATCCATTGTAAATTTGTGTCCTTACATGCACTAATGGCCTTGTGATACAATTCACTCAACTTTATCTCTCTACTGTGATTTCAACAGAGTAATATCTAGGGTTTGAATCTTGCGATCCTTTACATTGTTGGTGAAGACAAGTATATATAGTGCCTAAGGGGTGTAGTGTATCCCCCAAGCATGTAATAAGCATGTGCAGAATGTTCTAGCTAATGAGGTTAAGCCCCCTATCTATGTCACATGTAGATCACGATGACGAAAAATTCCCTCACGTATGAGGGTGATCTGTTTATAAAGGTTTTGTGCACGTGGGATCTACAACCCACGCGCACCCTTCCACGCATTCCCAAATCCACGCGCTCTACCATTTGTTAACGATTGGCCATCTGGGCCAGACCGAGGCTGAGTGTATAATCCTCTAATAGTACAGTAATTGCTATGCTTAAGTTGTCTTTAGTCAGACCTCATCCTCCAAGGGACGGACGAGACTGAGGTTACTTGATTCATAATATCTCTGATGTTAACTTTGTTGGTTGTGTCCTCAGACGAGGAAGAGACGATGTTACTTCATGGGCTTTGCAAGGGCCGAGGACAAGACTTGTCATGCTCCATAATTTGGCCGAGTCATAACTTCCTCTATCTCACAATCTGACACTGGTCAGCCTTAGCTTAGTGATTCCAGTTTGTTGACAAGGTCATACTTCGTATATCAATCACAAAGATAATCAATAAATCACATGCGATAAATATTGCAAAAAAATCATACAACCTTTTTATTGAAATTTGTCAACTTTTATGTTTAAAAAGAATAAGTATAAAGAGTGCAAATACATCACACCATAGAATAACACTAAAATAATCGAATCATAAAAATGGAATGTAATTGTGTGAATATTCTCCACAAACAAAGCAAGAAAGACATTCATAACATGGGCCAAAGTCAATGAGATACTTATAAAGAAATAAGTCAATTTCAACCTTAGGTTTAAGAATGTTGAACATATATTAAATTGACTCGACTTATGAAACATGTCATGAATTAAAATGCTTCTTAAATCAATAATGATAAACTATTTAATGTTTTTCAAGAGAGTCTGTTGTGCAAACCCATTGATCTTTTACTTTCTAACACCCTCAAAATCTCACATATTTAAGAATTCACTCTTCAATTTTTTTAAGATATCATAATGCTCATGTGTAGCGAAGCATCAATGAAACAAAAATGGTCTTAGCACTTCTATTTTTTGTGTCATTAATATTTTAGGCTCTTTTTGCAAATGGTGGATTTTAACGCAAAGAGAATTTTTTCTTTAGTAGGTCCTTCCATTGCTTAACATAAAATAATTTTTTTGGGAAATGAAATCCGATCAATGGTTCTTACAAGAACAGCTTATCTCTAGTACATATGGTTCATTACTAAACACTATTGAGATGAGAACATCGTATCTGACATGGGATAAGCTGGCACGGTGTTCAAAAATTCCATTGTAAGTGTGTAATAAAGGTGAAAAAAATTATCATAAAGAAAGTAATCATCAATGAATAACGAAATGCTAGCCATGCATTGTTAAGCACGCGAAAGAAACTAAGCCATGAATCAAAATTACCTAAAAAGTCACATTAATAGATAGAAAGTAGGGGTGATTAGAAGATCTTAAATGCACATATATATGGTGCAAAATGAAAATTCAAAACTATTTTTGTCTTTTAAAAAAATTTATAAAAATAAAATATTTTTGTAATTTTTCAAACCTTTTTCTAACAAATAAAAATATATTTGGATTTTTTAAGATTTTTCTAAAATAAAAATATATAAACACAATAGAAATACAATCTAGAAATAGATAAAAATGAGATGAGCATGGTAATCACCCTATCGTAGATAAAGTACAAAACCTGAATCATTAGTTTGAGAGGAGTTCTCAAAAGGAGTGAACATCCTTTAAAATTCTTCGATCAAACTTTGAGAAGTTTGTGTTAAAAATTCCACTTTCTCTCGAAAACTCTAAAAATATCTATGGTGATCTGTGGTACCAAGTGTCAAACCGTGGGGGGGAGCATGTGTATGAACACAAGTGTGAAATCATGTGGGAGCATATCTGGGAACACGCATGTGAGAAACTCTCTCTTAAAAAAAATCCCAAAGGTGACCTTTTTTCTTGAAATGAGAACAAACATAAATAGGTCTGGGTCTACCTTGGTTAACACCCCTAGGACGAGCTCTCCGTGGAGATTTAGGTATCCTTGGTGGGTTAGGTCGAGGCGCATAAGGATCCATCACAAACTAGGGAACCATTTTGGGTGTGGCATTGAAAGTGGATGCTCCATCATAATCTATTTCTTGCCTCTTATTAAAACATTACGCGGATCCAAGGAACATCTTTCCAACCTTTTTTGATTTCCTTTAACCTCCCGATAACTTTTGAGATATTTCTCGAGTTAGGAAAAATGGCTTCAACTTTCTCACGAGTCTTTAATGAAGCTTTAACATTTCTCGTAAGACTAGCAACAATGTTGCTTAAATCGGTAATTTTCTTACCAACCACAGTCAATTGCTCACACATGGAAATTTTTACTTCTCGAGTTAACTCACCAATGCCTCATAAGATCTTAAAACTTTAACCTCCTTCTCTAAATCACTCCTTAAGAGTCAAACTTTTTATATTTCTCTTTATTTCTCAAAGGCTTTTTGTAAAGTTCATTGTAGTGTAATACCCCGTATTTTTGAATATTCCAAATAATTCTATTTAATTAGATTGGAGAATTAAATGAGAAAATTTTGGCTTAATTTAAATTACGTAAGAGTAGTAATTTAAAAAGTTTTATTTAAAAATTGTAATTTTGGAATATAAATCGAGAGATAGATACCGGTTTATATTGCCTCATTTTATTTACTTAGTGCGAGTGGTAAATAGTTAATTAACGTGTGTAGACCATGTTGGGGTGAGAACGAGTAATATTTTTAAGTGACTCAAATGATAATTTAGAGGTCACCGATGAGTCTGGAAGGGTCAAATTAGTCGAAATAGTATACCCGGGGGTACTAGCTGAGTCCCGGGGTAATTTTGGACTAAACCGAGACCGTCCGGGGGCGTTTTGGTCTTTTAACATAAGAGGGTATGGAGACCTACGAAATTGAGAGTTTTATATCAGCCGTATGATAGAGGAATTAGGGTTAGAACACCCATGACAACACCAAAACCATTAGAGAGAAGAGAGGCACAACTTTCTAAAGCAAAAGGAAGAATTGGGAAGGATTCAAAGGGATTTTTACCATCAACTTGTTGGGGAAGAAGGATTGAAGGATGAAGATCATCAATCATCAACAACAACCACGAAATCAGACCCTACTGATCATAAGGAAAGTTTTTTATTGCAAAAATTATAAATTTATAATACCCATGTGTAGGATTTTTGAATAATGTTGTTTAAATCATTATTTTGATTGGAGAAAGATGATATTTATACATGTTGGGATAGGAATCGCATGTAGAATGATTTATCTTATGTAGAGGTTTAAGATTCAGATTAGACTTGATGATTTTTCGTATTAAAACCTGGATTTTGAATGATAATATGGGAAGAACACCATAACAAGGGTTTCAAGAAATTCTGGATTTTAATTCATTATTTCTTTAAAGTAATTGGAGTTTTGATGTATTTGACACGTTAGAAACTGTCCTAGTATATGTGGAAATATGTTAGGATCGTTGGGTCAAAGTTTGGTGGACTATAATGGAGTTTTAAGGTTTGTTAATGGAGGAAAAATCTTAACGAGGAAGACAACTGCGTCTGTCCCTGTTCGATCGATCGATCGATCTCGAACTATCGATCGATCGACTATGTCGATCGATCGAACCCAGTCGTCGATCGATCGACGCAAGCTGTTTCCCGAAAATTTTGTGTTTAATTCTTCGTTGAGTTAGGGAATGAATGAGTATTCTAGGATTTACATTATACTTATATGGGAGTGAAAATAAGACCAGTAGGTATATTGTTGAGGTCCAATAAGGCCATTGGGTGTAGGGCTTGGATTACGGACCGAGGAGAATAATCCGATTTAGTAGAGTATCGGGGATTTCGAAAATTGAGTTACGGGGCGAAGTAAATTCAATTTTAAGTAATAGACCAGTAGGGTAAGAAATAACTATGAAAATTATATGTAAGGGGTAACTAGGACCCTTAGAGTTGTGTGAATACTCAAATAAATACGATTAATGAGATAAATCGTAAAGTGAATATTGTACGGTAGATATATGAGATTAAAATATTACGTACGTATATGATTAATAGGTCGGGCGTGTACCTACTGAATTATGTGATCTTTTAGGTAGAGAGATTATACCTAAATTAATTATGTTAGGGTCGATGAGACATTCCAAACTAACATAAAGTTATTATATGTTTGGGGTCGATGAGAAATGCCGAACCAAACTTTGAACTGGTGTCGCGATGAGAGAGTCCCGAACCAGAATATGTGTATATATATATTTTTAAAAATAGTTGGGGTCGATGGATAATTCCGAACCAATTCTTACTTGGGGTCGATGAATCATTCCGAACCAAGAGTCCTTTACGTGTATAAAAAGGGCAAAATAGTAATGACTGATATTTAGTATATATTGTGTGTGAAATATATACTTGATGATATTCTACTTCTGTGTATTAGTAGATTGATATATATTATGTATTTAAAGATACATACTGAATTGGTAAGTTAAGTAGTGAAACTTAATTACGAAATGCACCTTTAGATAGAGAAAATCTATTTAGTAATTCAAGTAGTGAAACTTAATTACATAAGTGGGAAGTCAACAATTGTGAGAATTGTAGTAATTTTAGTAGTGAAACTAAATGGGAAGTATTGAAAAATAACATAGATGAAATGTTACTTGAGAATTAATTAACATATGCGAGATGTTAGTGAAACGGTTGTACTGTATGGGCGGTACTGGAACTTAAGTATAGATAAGTTCAGATGATTACTTAGTCCTAGATAGCTTGGAAGATATGGCTAGGTAGGCTAAGTGTAGAACGTTAGGTGTGCACAAGAGATGAGGGATGAGTAAACTCACGAGAGTGTACGAGAACCTAACATGTGTAATCAATAACCGCATTTTTATATTGTGATAAACGCTTGCTAAATATTTTCAAAATGTTTTGAGTACTAACTCTTGCTATAAAATATTTTCAAAACCTTTTAGGTGTCCAGCTACAGGGATGCCATGTATGATGATTCCATTCCAGAGACTCGTAGTTGTAGCACAGTGGATGCTTACAGGATTTTGACTAGACGATATCTCCCATTCAGATATAGTACAGGATCTCACACTATTCTATGCATGGACTTGTGGTCCGGTATTAGTCTCAGATGTTAGTTTCAGACTAGTGGTTATTCTATTGTTGTTTGGGATTTTTAGCCGATGGTTTATTCGGTAATACTTTTGTTCTGTTGTACTTTTACTTTGTTGATTGGGTTATAGTACATGATTATTTTTACCTTGTTCCGCATGGTTGTTTTATCAGTTTTAAGAAAGATAAATTTGGCACCGGTCTAATTTTACTTAGGGGATTAGTAATTAAAAAGTTTTCGACAGTGATGCTAAGAATGAACCATTTGAGAAACCTGTTTTAATTTAATAAAGGCCTGATCACCCGATGTTTAATTAGGCGGGGTGTCACATGTAGGCACGTTGAAATCCACCTTATCCCTCACTCAAATTCTCTTCAGAATGGTTAGAAAAATTGTCATGGCTATCACATTTAAAAAAAGTGTCTTCAACTAAGAGAGACAAACTAGAAGTACTAACATGACTGTCCATTAATGCAATACAAGGTTCATGTGGTGATTCATCCATGGAATCCATCGGCTCGACCTCACTATCACTAAGAATGGCTTTGTATGCAGTTTTGCCTTTGCTCTGTCTCTTTAGCCTAGTGGAACGCTCATGGGATTTGTGTCCTTTCCCCTCACATGCAGAACATACCACTTAGTCATTCTCACAAACATTCTTTAACTCGTTGACATTTTTATTGTTCTTAAAACTTTTATTTTTTTATTAGAAGAATTTTATTTGTTGAAATTGAGAATGTTTTTGAACCTTTTTGCAAACAAGACAAGATCATCAAGCTTGAAATCAAACACAGAGTCAGAATCAAAAACCTTTTCTTTCTTTTTAGACTAGACTTTCAAAGAAATCCCTTTTTCCTTTTTATTTTGAGTTTTGAGGAACATGTCAATCCAATAAGTTTAGAGACAACCGTATGGAGATAGTCGAGGAGCTCTTCTAACCTAAGAGTACCTTAAATTCCCAAATAATTTAGGACAGTAAACTTAACATTAAAATGGTATGGAACTGATCTCAAAATATTTTTCACAACCCTCGTCTCATGAAATTTTTTCAAATTAAAGCATGAATTCACTATATCAGATAAACATGCGTAGAATTCATCAAAAGTGTCATACACATTCATATGTATGATCGCAAACTACGTGGTAAGATTCAAAGCTTTCACAGTGTTGGTACCATCGTGAGTGAGTTCGATGATATCCCACATTTCCTTAAATGTGGTACACGTCATTATACGATGAAGCTCATCGATAGTGACTTCACCCGAAATTGTGCTCAAGCCACGGGGGTTATAATTACTCCATTTAAAATCATCCTCTACACAATCGATGACAAGTTTAAGACTTTCGGAATTGTCGTTTTTAGAATGGGTGGTGTTCACCCTCTTTTAAAAACAATCCAGACCCTTTCGACAATCGACTTCAGTGCCAACATCATTAGATCTTTCCATATGCATAATTTAACTCATTAAAAATAGGTAGCCTGTGTATAATTATTCATATAATCCGAAAATTAAAATATCACACAATAAATTAATGTAACCGGTTTTGATAACAATTTGAGAATGGTAGGGGCTATATGGATTTACTTGTATCTTAGGCTAAACCCACAAAAACACTTTTTACCAAAATTTATCTTGATATAATTCAAACTAAACATGCAAGATAAATTGTGAAGACAAATTCTAAACCAAACAGAATGGGAAAAAAATATAGGAAAAATACCATTCGATAAAAACCTCTAATTCATCACTGTTAAAGATAAGATATGCACATAATGGCTTACAAAGTATGTAGAGATCCACTAAGTAAAATACACAATGGCCTTCGAATCTTAAAAAAATGATGCAGTCCAGCACTGCCCACATAAAGATGATCTCCATTGATATCCACCGATCAGCCTCAGTAATCAAAATTTCGATCTTCTTCAGTTATAAATCCTCAAATTCACAAATCAGCAGTAGAGAAAATCTATACAAGGGATTAGAACTTTGGATTGTGGTCTTCTTGATTTAAAAAAAGTGATCCTAAAAGATCTAAGGAGTTTGGATGAAAAAATTGTAGAGTTTGATTACAAAAGGAACTCTAAAAAGGCGTATTGAAAAGTCTAGTCATGCATCTCTATTTATGGGGAAAGTTGTTACAAAGAGATATAGATTAAAGAATTGGAAAACATTTGATTAGAAATAAAAACACGCATACTTGTTCGAACGGACTGCCACCTCAGTCGAATAGCTTCCAATGATACTTTGAACAACATTCCATAGTTAACCAAAAAGATGAAACTTCAGATCTCATTTGAAAGTAGGAAGCCCATTCTAATAACCAGTTAAATCTTCGTTCGAACGACATGACAGTTCGTGCTAATGAGCTAACGAGTTTTTTAAAAAAAAACTTTTAAATACAAACTCTTTTAAAAATATTTTGAAAACTTTTAAATACCAACTCTTTTAAAAATAACCCTCGAAACTTCAAGGCTTTACCAAACTAATTCATAACACTTATTTAATGATGTTATGATGAAGATCTTCAAAATTCTTTTCTTCGAATACTTGAAAGTGGTCATGAAGCTGTAGTGGGGTGTAACAGGAAAGACAAATAAAACTAAAATGAGCAATTTTAAAACATGATCTTACAGAGGGAACCCAAATTCTGGGTTTAGTTGCAAAAAATTAATATTTAAGAGGGTGAGTATGTCGAGTATTTTTTTAGAGGGTGGATCGTAAATTCGAGATAGTTAAGGAGGACAATGCGCAATTTTCCCTAAAAGTAAGCCTTTATATACACTTTAATTTCATAATAATTTTTTTACTTATCTCTAAAAGGGAACTATTCTTCTTAGTTAAACCATAATGAATAGGTCAGTGATAGGAGATGGGTTCTCAAACTCATTGAAACTGAGGACACTTCCAGTTATTGGATATGATTTCGATGAAAATGATTAAGGTGTATCAAAGCTACCTAAATATAAGAAATTATATTTTATTATTGACGTTAATTTATACATATATTTTTATAAAGTAATTAAATATCAAAAGTAATTATTATATCCCAAAAGACAATGTGGGAAGTTATGTCGAGTATCTCATGTCCATGAGAGAAGAATCAAGACTTTTAAAATGTGACATCATGCGTAATGGATTATTTACAGATATATATACACAATCAAGGGTAACCTCGTCTAGGACGAGGGCTCAGCTCTACTTCTACCCCCAGGGGGTCATACTGAATATGGGGGTTCAGACAAACCATTGGCAACACAAGTATGTTGGATGGCCCAAATCAGCCCAAGCCCGTGCATATTGAAGCCTCGGCTTGGGGACAGTTCAGACGGCCATACGACCGGCCCAACCTATGAAGGTCGATAGTATAAAAATCCTATATTCAGCAATCAGGGATTCCTCAGGTTAGCATCAACCTCGGCCTGTCACTATTAGCCGAGGGTGACACCATCATAGCACGTGATTTGGGAGACGTGTGGGACTCATGTAGCAGGTGGACTAATTCGTTATAACAAGATCGTTCCCTCATGTGATGGAATATTATATTATCATTACCTACAAATGGCCCAGTCAAGTGTCAACAAGGGATTAGTTGGATAATCATTCACATGCTCAATGTATGCTTGGGGGGGTCACTACACCCCCCCCCCAGCCCTATATATACTTGTCTCCTTCAACCTTGTAAAGGAATGGATAATTGTAACCCTAGATGAAACTCTATTTGTATACACAATAAAGAGAGAAATCTTATGCATTGTACCCAAGGCTTTAGTGCCCATATTTAGTGGATCACACACTCACAGTGGATATAGGCCTGATTGGCTAAACCACTATATATCATTGTCTTCATACCTCTTCTACTCAACTCCTTCTACATATATATATATATATATATATATATATATATATATATATATATATATATATATATATATATATATATATATATAACTTTATTGTCCCCATTGTTGCTACTGTTTGAGCTCTATCACCTCTTTATCTGGTGGTGTTGATTCTCAGCTTCATCAGTGACCCCTTCCTAACAAGATACCGAATCTTATAACAAGAATAGAGAAATGTATCGATCTTTACTTTAAGAGGTTATTGATGCTTTGGTGATTTGTCTTAAATGTACATGCTTAGACAAGTGATATGGCCTTCAATTTTGTACTAGAAAAAAACATAGCTCATTATCATAAGTTGACAATCCTAGATTCTTATGTTGTAGATCATTGCTTATAAAAGCCTAAGGTTTAGTGTCATGCATCAACATTGCACCGATTCCATGAGAACTTGCATCAATTTCCAGTAGAATATTTTTTATATTATAGTTGGAAGGGGTTGATATAGAAGCCGTAGCCACCTTTAGTCTTTGAAAAGCCTATGAAAGTTCTACATTCCAACACAGCCTATCACACTATGCTAAAAAACAAAAATGCTCATAGGAGGGGGGGTCACGATTTTGGACCTTAACCATCTTAGTCATGGTGAAAAATCATGACCATGACTTTTTAGCTTGGACAAAGTTTATCACCCTATCTATGGGTGATATATACCACTAGTTTGTCATGGTTTAGACCCATGACCATGATGATCACGTTCCAAAACTGTGACCCTAATGGAGGGGAAAATAGCGTCAAATTGGTCATGCAACAGGTCACAAAAGTGTAAAATATGGTTGGGGTTGGGAACCTCAATCCTCTTATGTGAAAACATTGAGATTCAAAATGATCACTGAAGTGGGATCACGGTTTTAAACCATGTCCATATCGAGGGGAATTTTCTAGGTCACGGACTTAAACTGTGACCATAATGACTAACTGTGACCCAAGTATTTATAAAACCCGTACAGGTTTATTTCTCATTTCAATCTTACTTAATTTCACTCTTTCTCTTTTTACATGGTCAACTTTGTCTCTCCTTTGCCTTCATCGGATACTACCATCATCGAATACCACCATCATCACCAGATTCCACCAGCGACCGACACACTATCTCTCTTTTTCTATGTAAGAACCATGAATTTTTTAACCCTAAAATGACCTAAGACCTCGATCTAAACCCCCGTAAGATGAGTAAAATGAAAAACCTTCTAAAGAAGAAATGAAGTATGTTTAAAACCCTACAAGTTTACTTTATTAACTTCAACCCTTTGAAAGTTTCAGCTAATTACAAAAGAGACCCTAAAACTTTCAAAATAAGATAAGTTAAGTATATTGAACCCCAAAACCTCAACCTTATATCAAATCAAACCTTTGGACCTCAACTCACATGAATTACAATTACAACCAGAAAACTTTTTGAAATTATCAAAATGCCCCTAAACTTTACAAAAAAAAGTACTTTTATGGACATAAATATAATTACATCAAAGATTAAGGACTCAAATCATAACCTTACTTTTACCACAATCCACACGCATCCCCACATCAGCAAAAAAGGTGAAAACCACATGGTAAACCTTAGGAACCTATGTGCCCCCATTTGAACCAAACTCAAAACTCACCCTAACAGAATTAAGATCCACCTCCTTTTTACTCCAATCAACTCCCACAATTCATTTCAAAATTTTTAATTTCTCTCAATTTAGGTAACTCATCGTTTTCTGCTTTAATTCCAATTCTAGTAGTATTCTGCACAGTTAATATAGTTAGAACACTCATAATATGAAAGCTTTTATGTGTAAAAATGCCAAGAATAGAGGAAAGCAATAGGAACCCCATTAAAGCTAGAGCTTTAATGGCGAAATCCATTACAGTAACCAAAACTCTAATATAAAGATATGAATAGACTCATTATAACCCAAGGATGTTGATTGTAATGGTGAAAACCCATGAATGTTGATACGGAAGACTAATCGATTAAAAGTGTTTTCAAAACTCAAAACTTGTAAATCCAAAATTCTTGATCTATAATCCATAAAATAAAAACCAAATTACTCTCACACATAGCAGAAACCAAAACCAATTCATAAGATACCCTTCCATACTCCATAAACCCATGAATGTTAGGTCAAAATTTCATGAAAACACATAGTTTTAAAACTCGAGTTATACTGAGATTCAAACCATGAAACTTATATATTTTAAATACTTATGAAAAATTAGGTTAAGTTGGTTAAGAAATCATCTCAAATGGTATAACAATGAAGGAGACAACCTTAATAAACGTTTTAAACCCTAGAAAGTCAAATTCGAGAGGTAGAAGATGAGGACTTTGGACAGGAACTTTGATAACACACGTGAGAGCGCGTGGCCAATCAGATAATTCTGAATTTTTTTCCAAAAATTCTATTTAACTTTTCTGATCAAAATGGTATAAGATAGGATGATGTTTGGATATTCCTAGCTCAAGTTATGTAAAAATGAGGTTTTTACTTAAAATTACAAATCAACCCTAGAAAATTTTCTAAATTTGGAATTTGCACCCCAAACTTTGCCCCTACATACATCAAACTATTTAAGACAAAAAATCTCTTTAACCAAAGTTCAAAAACAAGCTTAAGGTCCCTATTTTAAAGTCCAAAGATAATTAAATCTAATCCCCCGAAACTTTATTAAAAATAATTTTAAGTACAAAACTAACTGATTAAACCCTAATACTCATATGCCAAACATTGTATAAAAGAAAATCAAGTCCCAAATCTTCTGAATACTCCAGTGTTATAGCAACTCAACAAGATACCAAACAAGTAGGTTTTTCCTACCTTTTCAGTATTATACTTCGCGTATTTGAAATACTGTTATTGCTATCACTCTGTGATAGCCACATTGACTCTGAGTATGTGCATGTTATTATACTTCCATACTATGTATTTTGTTAGCCATCATCAGTATTTGAATTATCACCAGTATATAATTTTAGAATCAATTTTAAACCCTTCTCACCTAATAACTGAGATCATGTACCATATTAATTCAGTTTTCCTCTGAACTTTTGTGCTATATTTTGCTATAAGCATCAGATTAACTAGGAAGTAGACTGATGTGTCTTATTGGTCTCAGATGATTGAGAGCCCTGATTATTGTTAAATACGTATGAGTGCCACTTTAATTGTGAGCATAGCAGGTTACTTTTCCCCAAAAGTTTTGGGATGGTTTATGATAAAGTTACATTGATGGCTTAATTACCTTTATACCCCTTAGTGAACTAGTAAGAATGGAATTATTAGTTCAAATTCCTTGAGTTTCTATAATCATGATTCTAACTAAACTAGTAATGTACCGTATTTTCTTAAACAGACAATCACTATGGAATTTTGATTTTTTTATATTTTAAGGGCATCTAGGACATTGAATCAAATGCAATATCCAATGTACTTTGGAAGGGGAAAAGGTGGGAACAAGAGGTGTGGGATCCAATATGTTGAGGACCAAATCAATTCATGCCAAATTTTAATGGGCAATCTCTCTTCGGTGAGGATTCACATTTCAATCGAGGGGAAATAATGGGACACTATTAAAGAAGGCTTGTCATGTATTAATAAGGACATCAGATCTCTTACCAAAAATTAGGTGCAGATGACGAATGAGATCAAGGAATAGTGTTAATTTCTTAGTCAATAATAAGACGGATCTCAATTCATGCCTCAAGGTATTCCCTCTCATTCTCCTCAAGGTTTACCCTCCCAAATGCCTCCTCTGAAATACACCTCTCAACCACATATTTCACCCTCTTTCTAAACATCATCATCATACATTCACGGTGACTATGTGGAGTATTATATGAGGGATGTATCCAATACCAAGGTTATTGGCACATGCACGCTCATTTGTATGACTTCAGGAACACTTGTGCACAGTACTTCTTTGAAAATATGTAGGGCTAACATATTAGAGGATGAATTTACACGGGTTGAGAATAAGAACCTTTACATGTTAACCACATGGGTGAGCAGGCTATGTTACAAGAGTATAAGGAAAGATAAATTACCTGGACAATTTATTTTTCGGTGAAGATTATGTGATGAACAATGTATATTTTAGGACAAGTTTGTAATGTTGTTTCATATTTTGAGGCAAGTTTGTAATTATTTAAATTTCATAGAAATTGTGATGACATCTAAATTTTTTTAATTTTAATTCTTCAAGGTTTAGTTAGTTCTTAATTTGTTTGATTTTATTCCATATTGATTGAATGCATGGGTTGAATGAATTTTCTTGAGTTCTCAACTGAGATTTATTGTATGCACTATGACCATAGTTTTAACCTATTTATATAGGTGAATTTAATTTCAAGACTCTTCAATGGATTTCTCAAAATACAAAGAATGAATGGGAGAGAGTGTTAGAGTCTATAATAACCATGTAATGGGCACTCATGAATTTGTTAAATATGTACATATAAATATTAACATTGATAAGATCCCGTGTCTGTGTATCATTTGCATGAATGAAAAAATTAACTATTTGAAAGACATTGAACTACATTTTCTAAGATGAGGTATGTTGAAATAATATAAGCTATGGACATGCCATGAAAAAAAGAGTGTACCATATGTTTCTAAAGATTTACTGGTGCCTGAGTAGATGGAGGTGGTGAATGATTCTCTAAAACATTTCCCCTTAACCGACTTTATTGATGATGATGCTTACAAGTCCATCACCATCAAAACTACTAGCCTATGGATTTGGATATTGTTCATTGTGACCAAGTTTATGGTGAATTACTTGAACATTAGGAATATATCCGGTTGAAAGCTTAAGCGATTAGACCCTTGTATAAAAATTAAGATAAACATCACTCAGTATTATATGAAATGATTGGTTTGCGTAATTTGAAGAGTCAGTTGGGTTTGTCGAGAAATAGCGTAAACATAATTCTTAATTTGGATGAAGACATCCTCTCGAACGAGAACAGGTTATAAAAAATTTTAAATGCAAGACACCGTGAATTTTCAAGAGAACCACGCAACATCTGTCTTGGATTATCAATCGACGGGTTTAACCCCTTCAATAATTTAAGCGCTAATTAGATTTATTGGTCAATCCTCTTGGCGCCTCTAGGTCTCCTTCTAACACTCTGCATGAGAAAAGATTTCACATTATAGTCATTATTGATACCTGGTCCAAATGTTCCCAGTGATGGTATTGATATTTTTCTTAGGCTAAATAATTAAAGAACTCAAAGAGTTGTGGGATTACGTCATGAGAGAGATTGACTCTCATAAGGGTTAAGAGTTTACACTTAAAGAAATGGTGTTGTGGGAGTTCCACGACTTTCCCCCTATGGAACCTTGCTTGCTTGCAATGTTCATGGTTATTAGGGATGTACCATCTGTGGGGAGGACACTTATTCCATTTTTCTACATCATAATGTCGAACACCGTAGATTTTTGTTGAACATTTCCCCTTTTAGGAACGGCAAGTCTAACTTTTTACCTACCAATCACGAGTGTAGGATGAAACTAATTCGGCTTTCTGGTTATCAAATTTTCAGACTCCATAAAATCTAATCTAAATTGACCAGATCTAAAATAAATAAAATAGGAATCTAAACATTTGGGTATCATTCTAAGCATGACTAGAAATAAACTGAATGTATAATATAAATAACTAAATATAAATAAGTGAACCACAATACTTTGATTCCAAATCCATCACAAAGTAATAGAACCCTTACATACTATCATCGTTACCATACATGCCAATATGGAATAAAGAGACAATATTTGTATTATAAATCCGATATAATAATGAACGGAATATAAATTATGATCACGCATGCTCGAAGCCTACATCGTATAAGATCAATAATGGAGAGGAGATCAAGACTGGATCAGGGGTGAGGTTGAACTCATGGCCTATGTCCTGAAAATGTTAATATGAGGCTTTAACAACAATTTAAGTAGTATAACAGTATAATTGATCTTGGGTTACACTATAACTAAACATCTACTTGTAGTCTTTTAGTTATTTTTAAGTTAATACAAACCATAACATCCCTATATATCACATGTGTCTACTACCAAGTTCATATGTTCCCCATGATTAAGTCTTAATCATTATTTTATACTTTTATGATCCATTTCATTTTTATTCAATTATATATCTCAATTGTATAATGTCATAGGGGAAATTAGTCTCTATATTTAAGTCCACATAATACAAGTATGGTACCAGTCATGTAACTCATAATAAAGTCCCCATCATTAGTTTGCACATAAGGAAGGCCGATCCTACTTCCTTCGGGGATCGTTCATGAATACTAGTTATAGTTATAGGTTATCTCATCCATGCAACTGCTCAAGCATCTACTATGAATAATGTCTACATCTTCACACCAATCATATAGTTTTATACCTAAATCTATATAAAAGGATCAACCTATAAACCTTACACGGATAGAACGAGAATTTTAGTACGTAGTGTCTGCGGTAATCATAACCAAGTCAAACTCGTAACCATTTTTTGTACCGAAATCTATGTAAATGTTTCAACTCGCAAACCTTACACAGATAGACGCAAATTTTATCACGTAGTGTCCGAGGTAATCATAATTAAGTCAAACTCGTCATCATTTCATTAGGGTACCGGTTTTCATCGTCCATGCTCCACAATGATATCCTTTCTAGTATGTATCCTACGAGTACACATGCCCGATTTGTTGCACATAATACACTAAATAAGTAATTCTATACAGATAAGGATTACTAGTCTTAGTTCCAATTTAATTGCCTTAATTAACCCCTTTAATTAAGAAAAATGAATTCTGATTAAATGTCTTTTGATCTCCTCATTTGAATGAGAATACATCTCTCATTCGAAACTATCATTCGAATGGAACTACACTTATCTTTCGAATGAAATTACATTATCGTTCGAACAACTTCCTCTTTTCATTCAAAATAGAAATCCCACTTTGTTCGAAGGAGGATACAATAAACTTCATCTTCCCAACGAAATTCCGCCATTGATGACCCTCAAAACTCTATTCTAAGCCTATAAACATCTAAAAACTTCAATTTCTAGATGTATAATCATTCCAAGAACAATCATATCCAATCTATAATGGTTTTAGGTTGATCTTACATAGATTTAAAATATAATTCCAAATTCTTCTCCCAAGAACCCTAACAAGTGATTTAATACCAATTTAACCCTATTATGGATTAATCCACAAAATTGGCAAGGGTTTTTAATACTTTAACATGTAATCTCACATCAGGATCATCAATTGAATAATTTATACTTTAATCATGGTGAATCAAATCAATTTCATAAATAACGTGGATTGTGACCTAATTTCCCAATTAACACAATTCTAATAATTTTTAATTAAATTGACTCATTTAGATTATACTAGCACAACTTCAATTATAAGATAATACTAAATAAATTTGCCTTGAACAAAGATATGAGATTCTAATCCAAGTAGCCCAATTCCTTCTTCTCTAAGTCCACTTCCACCAATTTCTTCTTCTCCGAGTATTTTCCTCTCTTTAAACTTACGGTTTTCTCTCTAAAGTGTTAAGAATGAACTAAGCTAACCCTAATCCTCTTTTTATCTTGTTAGCCACAAAATTAGCGTTGGGATCTTTATTCATCCATTAAACCAAAATAATCTCTAAATAGTCCAAAGTCTATCACAAACCAACTTTGTAAGGCGTAATCGAACATTATACACATCCCTAAATTCACTTGAATTATTCGACCACCATAATTATTTTTATTATTTAAATAATAATTATTTCATTACTCTATTTTAAATGTAATTAAATTTCAAATAATAACATAATTTGAGTGACATCACCAGTCACTTCAAATAAATTACAAATAAATGCACACAAAATATACACAAATATAATTTATTTAATTTACTTTAAATTATGGGGTATTTCACAAATCGAGGAGAAAACTAAGGCTGCGACTTCAGAGAATAAGTTTGTAGGTAAACACACTCCGTTTGCAGGATAAAAGATAAAAGTTAAGAAGGATCTAAAAAATCCTAGTAAAATGAAGGCATGGTCTATATGGTCAACGTTATTTACCTTATTATGTTGGAAAGGGCATCGTGTAAGGCATGTAATTGATGTGATGCACACAAATAAGAATTTTAAGAAACACCTGATAGGAATATATGGGTGGATCTTATTAAAAATATCGAAACAATGTGTTCCACGACATAAAGGTGATGAAAATTTAAAAAAATATGTGGTTATAAACTGATCCTAAAATAAAAATAAATTAGATTACAATAAGTGATTTCACTTTGACGACGAGTGAGAAAAATATCCTCCCAGACACATTAATCAACTTGAATACTCCGACTTTCTATTCCGGTAATTTGCGTAGGGTTGTAAACTATCAAATAAATGATCTGAAATAGTTAAAGTCTCAGTAGTGGGATGTCATCATTCAATTAATCCCTTTGTTATTTAGGCATTGATTTTCTTATCACAAACATCTCCGCGGGGAAATTATGCAAATTTGTTTATGCTTCACGTTATTGTGTGTAAAAGTGGTAAACATAAAGCACGTTCTGACTGCAAAATCAACTTTAGAAGAAGTAACTTGTGTCTTAGAAAAATATTTTCCTCCGTTGTTCTTTGACACAAGCTTCCCTACTTGTGCATAGATACGAAGAGGCATTGTTGTGTGGACCTATCATGTATAGTTGGATGTATCTTTTTGAAAGATTATGTTAAGAATATAAACTATATTAGAAGGTCAATTGGGAAAGAATACATAATAAAAGAATCATCGTTATATGCTCGGAGACATATGTAGCAATAAGGGATTAGGTGGTTCAAACCTCGTGAGAATGAGTGGTCAAGTAACTTGACGAATTTAAGGATGAATTTCCTTTTAAGAACCATAAAGAAGTGAGACTCACCAATATACAATTTGAGCAAGCATATATGTCTTTCAATCGAAAGATAAAGTTAAAGATTGGAGAGATTAAGTACCTACATAGATAACATGTTTTTGTTTAGTTATCTATATTCTTTATATTAGCATTTAAATTTTGAAATTTCATGAACATGCATAGGAAGTATGAGAGCAAAAAATTTCGACATCGAAAGCGAAAAGTTTCAATGGATGTGATGAATGATTAAGGGCATGCGTATTATAAGAGGTAAATGTCACCTCGTTTATTGTTGTTACTTATGTATGTGCTATAAGAAATGACCTAATAAAAATCAACTAATAAATGTAGCTTTTAAAAATTAGTGATGTCTTTTCAAGGCTTGCACATTTAGCCAAAAGTCATAAATTTTGTGCGAATAAGTTAAAATTTTGCACAAACGGTTTTGATTTTGTCTCGTACCCATGCAAGGAAAAACTAGTGATGCAAAATAACTGAATTTCAATTTTTTTCTTGGCTTCTTGTGTGGCTAGGAAAAAAAGATAGAAATCCAAACGATACGGTGTGGAACTACTGTGGGATTGTCTAAAAAATAGGGAACTAGATTACTTAGGTTTCAAAGAAATTGTATTCATTGTATTGTATTTGGGTGAAGGAGGAGGACACTATTAATGTTTTTAAAGTTGATTTTTCGACAAAACTTATCATGGTAGATATATTTAAAATAAAGAGTAAAGATCTCATGGTTGACAAGCCTTTTGTTTGTGCCTTTACAAACTTGAAGAGGATATTCTACTCAAAGTGGACAAACGATGACAATTATTCTATTGTTGTGTATGTACCAAAGGGTTTAACTTTTCAAGTAGAAACATTAAAATCCCCCACAGAGTTTCAGTCTTCTCTCAATGACAACCCTAATTTTACGGATATTTTACTTAATTTAGATGAAGATTGAGTTATGATACATTATTTTTGTGTTACTTACTTAACCTTTATATGATAACGCTATTAGTATCATACATATATGAACAAAAATTTGAAAAAAAACTTGTATATATTTATATTTATGTGTTTATATTTTACACAATCGGTTAAAACATCTCGTTTATGAGTGGAAAAACATAACACAATAACATGACATCACAACACGATGACACGACACAAAAATAGAAATTAATATCCTATCGATAATTGGATCAATGATCCAAATAGTGAAGCAAAAATCTTGCTAGTATCAACAAAATGTTGTTCAAAGGGGATTAATCTTGTTAAAAAATAAATAGTGGTTTTAATCGATGTTGTTCCATACCTATAAATACTCAAGCATTTATTATGGATAATAACTACACCTTCACACCAGTCATATAGTCCCACACCCAAGCCTATATGAAAGCATTAACCCACGAACCTTATACTAGTTCAATAGGAAGTTCATCAAGTAGTGTTAAAGGTAATCAGAACCATGTCTACCCTATCATCATCGCATCAGGGTATAGATTTCCATTGCTCATGCCTCATAATGATACCCCCTCTAGAATGTATGTCACATCTACACATGTCCGGTATGTTGCATATTATACACAAAACAAGTAATCCAACATAGTCAAGGATTACTACTCTTAGTTCCAATTTATTTACCTTCATTAACTCCTTTTAATTAATAAATACTAATTCTGATTAAATGTCTTTCGATCTCCTTGTTCAAACGAGAATACATCGTTCATTTGAACGAGTACTAATTGTCATTCGAATGGAATTACACCTAGTATTCGAACAAATTAATCAAGTTCAAATAAAATTATTAAAGAAACTTCACCTTCCTGTCAAAATTCCACCACTGATGATCCTCTAAATTCCATTCCAAGCTTATAAACATTTTTAGACTTCAATTTTGAGATGTACAATCTTTCCAACCACAATCCTAACAAATTTATAATAGTTTTAGGTTAATCTTACATAAATTTAATATATAGTTCCAAATTCTCCTCGCAAGAACCCTAACTAATGATATAATCCCAGTTCAACCCAATTATTAATTAATTCACAAAATTAACAATGGTTTATAATTCTCTAATATGTAATCTCATAACCTTATCATCAATGGAATAATTTATACTCTAATAATTATGGATGACATCAATATCAAAATATTCTAATAACATGGATTGTAACCTAATTTCCCAATTAACATAATTCTAACAATTGTTAATTAAACTTCCTAATTTAGATTATATAAGTTTTAGGTTATAAATCCAACAAAAAATCATAATATAACACAACTTCATTTATAATATTATATACAATTATCCTAATTCCTTCTTCTCCAAGTTCACTTGCCCACAATTTCCTCTTCTCCAAGTATTTTCCTCTCTTTAGACTTAGGGTTTGTTTTCTCTTTAAAGTGTTAAAAATGAACTAAGTTACTCTTAATCTCCTTTTTATCTTGTTATCCATTAAATTGGGGTTGGGCCCCTTATTCATTTTGACCCATTAAGCCCAAAATTAACTCTAAATACTCTAAAGTCAAGTTCAAATCATATACTAGCCTATGGGACTTAAAATTGAAGGTGACCAACATCGATGCATAAAAGACATTATGTAGGCCCTAAAGGTGGCCAGATAAACCCAATTGATATGCCACTGGACCTACCCTATCCAAAATCGTGAAGTTTCAACGTAGCGGGGTACCAGCTTCCTCTTAGACCTAAATATGACAATCCTTTTCATTGAGGTGACTCGCAAATGCACCTAATCTCCCATTTAAAACTCAAATTTCGTCTATCTCTTGTTGTCTTAACTCTTTGTTGATCCTATGATGCCTCATCCATGCTCGGATGAGTGTAACCTTCTTTAAGGTTTCCCAAATAATACATGGCCCAAACATCCCATGCCCCTTACTCTAACCAACAGCTCGACAACAAGCATAGTCGCCCATACAGTGCCTTATAGGGTGCCATACTAATAGTTTTTAGTGACTATTGTTGTAAGACAACTCTATAAAAGACATATCTTAACCCCACCCATCTTTGAGATCCAACATACATGCCTAAAAGATTGAGTATGCTCTCTCATTCTGACCATCAGAGTGAGGATGAAATACTATGCTCAAATTCAACCGAACTCCCATATTATCCTAAAAATCCCTTCAGACCCGAGATATAAAAGTGTTGTCTTGATTGAACAGCATGTCACGTAGTACACCATGCAGTCGCACAATCTCTTCTATAAATAACTTGGCGTACTGCTTAGCTGTGAAATTGATTTGTACTGGAAGGAAATGAAACACATTTGTCAATATGTCAACAATTATGAAAATACAATCATGACATCTTGAGGATATTGGCAATATCACTATGAATTCCATGGATATACTCTCCAACTTTCACTCTGGAATCTACAAAGTTTGTAATTCCCCTATTGGTCTTTGGTGCTCCACCTTTACTATTTGATAAATGGTTCACTTAGACACAAACTATGCAATATCCTTATTTATCTTAGTCCACCAATATGCCTTATGCATGTCCAAGTACATTTTTCCCTCCCAATTATACCGTGAATCGTAAAACGTATGCCCTAAACAAAACTTCCTTCCTCAACTCAGGATTCTCCAAAACTACTAATCATTCCTGAAATATCAATTTATCATCTAAACTAATAGAGAAATAAGGAACTCTGATTAACACTAGCTATTGTAATTTTTTCCTGGCATAAGGTATCTGAAGCCTTCACCTACACACTCATCACCATGAATGGCATAATGGTCAGTACTCCCAAAGATTCATCAGACAAATCTCTAAGTCCCAAGTGGTACTCCAATATGTTGCCCAAATGTTTGGTAAATCATCCTCATACTCCACCCACAAGGTTGACAATGTAACGGTCGGTCTCTGACTCAACGCACCAGCTACCACATTCGCCTTCCTCGACTAAAACTGGATTAAAAAATAGTAATCCTTTACAATCTTGAGTCATTTCCTTTATCTCATAATTAACTCTTGTAACAATCCGCCCTTTTGGAGACGATTAAATTCCATAAATAAATATAAATTGGAATTTGGGGAATTTTCTTAAATAGTAATTTTTGAGATTTTCGAGGATTAAATGATTTTCGAGGGATGTTGTGATTATTTTTGGGACTATATAGGTCGAAATATTTTAATTATATGTCGTCGTTGAGTAAAGCGACATGAGGTAAGATTTTTAATTGGAAAACCCGCATTTATTTATTTTAGGTTGGAATAGTGATTTGCGGTCAAGTACCTCGGATGGGAATTTTGACTGCGCCGTGAGTCTCGAAATGTCCGAGATAGTCGAAAAAGAGTGTCCGATTGTCGAAATGAGTTTCGGATAATTTTAGAGGTAAAAGTAACTCGTAATTGGGTAAACGAGTCGTTTTTGGGTTTTAAGGGTTAAAAACCCTTTTCTTCCTATTTAAAGAGGGATAAGGGAATAGAATAGAGAGAAAAGAGAAAGAAAGAAAAGAAGAGAGAGATGAGGAGAGAAAAGTGGAGAGAGATGGAGGTCTCGGGCAAACTCCGCCGGATTCGACTCGAGGACGTCGGATTTTATCCACGAGGCAAGTGTTAACTTGCTTTATTTATCTTTTTGCATAAATATCTCATACCGTAGTTTGGTATAAACAAACCCTAAAGATTTTGGGGTGGATTATCGTGGATAAAACGGTTTTTGGAAGTTAAAACAATTAAACCCCAATAATATTTCAATTTGTGGAACTTAGGTTTTAACCTAAATTAATTGGTGGTTTTTGGTTCTAAGATGTTTAGAACCCTTAATACATGTGTATTTGTAGTTGGTTGAGGTTGTAGGACGTTGGGTGAGGCGACAAAAGCTTGGGAGAAGCTTTAATGGCCGAAACCTTCTTGAAGAAGGTGATGAATAGTAACCATGTAACCTTGTGGGGCCATTTTGGCCAGGAAAAGAATTGATTTAGCTTTCGGACAAAACACGAAAGTTGTAGATCTTTTCAATAGGTCGTGTGGGCACCGACCGCATATTTTTCTGATTTTTCTATGATTTGATATGATTTTTACAAGATGGCAGCTCCGGGTTGAAATCATCAACTCGAAAATCAAATCGGGAATTGGAAAAATTACGGCTAGAATTAATTGTGTAGATGTTCGGGATAATTTTTGGGGTAGTTTAGAAACCCCGATAATGAATTTGGGTTGTTGAAAAATGAATTTGAGGAATTTAGTTTGGGAGACCTGGTGTGACCGGTCGACCGCGCCCCTAAGGCCGGTCGACCGCGTCAAGAAGAAATGGCCTACTGCTTTGTTTCGTAGGTTTATTTGCAACCCGCGGTCGACCGGGGGTCCAGGACCGGTTGACCGGTGCCCTGTTTTCAGCCCAAGATTTTGGAGATTAGGATTATTTCTCCTTCTTTGATTCTAAGGTTTAAGGGCCCTCTAAATTAGAGTATTATAGAGGGTTATGTCCTAAAGGACTTGAGGAATTGGGAATATATATATGTGTATATTCACTTAGAGTGAATTAGTATAATTGGAGATATACAAATGAATCCGTAGATGGGATTTTGGTATATATATATTACTTGTTAAAGTAAGAAAATATATTGGGATGAGTATCATGCGTATATGAATGCATGATTAGGATTCTTGAGAGAATCTTTGGGATTAAGGGTCATCGATAGATGGTTTGGCAAATATGGCCATTTTTATATATTCAGGTAGGAATATATGGTATATATATACTATGTGATTAAAGTATATATATATGAATTAAGATAAATGACTTTTGAAAATTTAAATATAAATGTTTTCAAAAAGGAAAGATAAATGATTTTCTTAATTAATAAAAATGAGGATACACACCTCTCTAAATCGCTATCATATGGGAAGTTTGCGTACGTATGGTGAAGCCCCCTGGCTAATGAATGCAGGGTGGATATAGTCCTATAGGCCATAAGAGCGTTTGTTGTACTTTTTCTGCGATGGTTAGGAGATTCCGGGTGTGGTCTTGACTATCCCGCAGGCATATGGCCGCTTCCCGACGTCTTGCGATGTAGGATCCCAGGTTGTCTTGATTATAGGCCCTGGAAGATGATAGCCATTTAGGGGCGCGCACAGTGAAGAAATCCGGACGGGAGGTCTTAGAACGCGTTATATATTAAATCAATTCATGATAATGGACTGGCTTTAATTACATTTCCTGGATATAGGAAGGGAAATGGGTTATATGGATTGGCTTCGGTAACACTCCCGGATGGAAGAAGGGATGTGGAAGCATATGATATGGTAAAAGAATTTTTATGATAATAAAAATGGCTTTTAATTACATTCCCTGAGTATAAAAAGGAAAATGGGATGATTTAAAAAGGTAAAGCATTTTTATGATAATAAAAATGGCTTTTAATTACATTTCCTGAGTATAAAAAGGGAAATGGGATGATTTAAAAAGGTAAAGCATTTTTATGATAATAAAATTGGCTTTAAAAAGAGATATGATTTGTTAAAGAAATTCATGATAATGAATTGTCTTTTAAATACATTTCCTGGATATGAGAAGGGAAATGGAAGGTTTTGAGATAAAAATGATAAGTATTGATAAATACTTTGTATATGGATTCTCATTCCGGGAGATAGATCCGGATGGTTATGGTAATATATGTATATGTATATATGGATGAATCGAGTATCGAGGGTCTAATGGATCCCGACGATCGACCTTGTCGCATAGTAGTGTATCGGGGGGGTTCCTTATTTGAATTTCGCTTTGCGAGACACCCCACGCACGAATATGGCAATGTGTTGAGACTGGGGAGAAGTTTAATCCTTAGTGCTCTAATATTATAAATGCTCATGGTATATATTTATATATATCTTTATGTACTGAGGGACTGGCGGATTTCGACGATCGACCTTCCCGCATAGTAGTGTATCGGGGGGGGGGGGGGGGGTTCCTTGTTTGAATTTCGCTTCGTGAGACACCCCACGCACGAACATGGCATAGCGTCGAGATTAGAGTGAAGTTTAGACCTTAGTACATCTGTTGGACTATCTAGGGTAGATAGTGGTTAGGTGATAGACTAGTTTAGCAGGGTAGCTTGACTAGGATGTTTAGAGGGATGCGCTAGGAGTGCACTGTTAGTGGAGAGGTGAGGGGTATCTCATGGGAGTGCGAAACCAATTTAAATATGAGATAAAACCTTTTTCAAAATAATAAGGCATTTATGCACTTGCTAAATATTTTCAAAACTCGGGATCTGACCCGTTTATCTACTCTCCTTTCTTTCTATATTATATATATACATAGGTGTCCAGACACAGGAACGCCTGGATGGCACTTCCTTCGAGTCAGACGTCAACTGCAGCAGCTGTGGATGCGTGCAGGATTTTTAGTAGACGCTTCCATTATTGTAATTTAGATAGGAGGTATTGTATAAATATTCGGGCCAATGGTCCAATTGCATTTAGTTATTCTTTCAGTACAGCATTCGATATGGTTGTATATTTTGACCGAGTGTTCGGTTACTTTATTTCATTTCAGTTTCATTTACGCATAAACTGTGTGGAGGTTTTATTTATTGTCGTTATAAAGAGTAGTAAAGTTAAAATTTTTACACCGGCCTAATAGGTTATTAGTAATTAAATGGATTTTCGACAGTGATGCTAAGAATGATCCATATGAGACTCCTGTTTTAATTTAATATTGGAGTGATCGCCCGGTATCTTATTAGGCGGGGTGTCACAACTCTCTCTGTGTAAACAAGTACTAGAGACTCTATGATTCGAAAATAACGTGAGCCTCACACCCAATAACTAAGGGAAAATACTAATGCTCTCCAAACCATCGGTGTGGTAATTACCCTCATGAGGATTAAGATTTCGAAATACATATGATGTAGACCTCTCCTCCTATTTGGAATGCCTCTTAATCCATAAAGTGATGCATATGTAAGTATGAAATACTCCAAGCCGATTTGTGGTAGCGCAAGTACATGCGCGGGAGTGAGCTCCTTGAGATCTTCAAAAGCCTTATGGTAGTCTATACTCCAAACAAAAGGTACCCCCTTAAGCTTTAAGTGACTTAGTGGTCCAACAAAGCTCGAGAACTCCCAAATTAAACTCCTATAATACCCCACCAAACCCAAGAACTCCAAACTTTCGTGGGCATTTTGGTTGTCCCCACTCT
Source organism: Sambucus nigra (assembly GCA_949130495.1). Taxonomy (NCBI): domain Eukaryota; kingdom Viridiplantae; phylum Streptophyta; class Magnoliopsida; order Dipsacales; family Adoxaceae; genus Sambucus; species Sambucus nigra. The sequence continues at coordinate 545,605,907 of OX422212.1, read as the reverse complement.
ACCATACAGATACCTTTTTAGTATCCACAAAAAGCCCATATGCGAATACAACATGGCCTAAGAATAGTAACTCTCACAATTAAAACCCTCACTTAGAGATCTTGGCATACAACCTATGTTCACCTATTTTCTGTAAAATTAATCTTAAATGTTATGCATGTTACTTCTTTGATCGTGAGTATATCAAGATGATGTCAATAAACACGATGATTAACTTATCCATAATGGTTAAAATAAATAATTCATCATATCAATGAACATCGCTAGGGCATTGATTAGGCATGACATGAAAATATTATGACCCATATCGCATCAGAAAAGATGTATATCGTCTTCCCGAATACATACCTGGTGATACCCGAATGCAAATCAATCTTGGAAAATAATGATGTGCCCCTCAACTAGTCAAATAAATCATTGATATGTGTTAACGGATATTTGTTCTGTATCGTGACTTTATTCAACTCCCCATGATCTATACATAATCGAAGCGGTCCATATTTCTTCTTCATAAATGAGACTGGAGATCCCGATAGAGACATACTCCTCCATATGAACTTTCAGCCTAATAATTACTGCATCTACTCAAGTAACTCCTTCATATCTAACAGATCCTTCCGGTATGGTTCCCTCATAATGGGCATGGTGACCAACATCAAATCAATGCAAATTCTACCTCTCTAGCTGATAGTAACCTTGATACCTCCTCAAATACGTCTGTAAACTCCTAGACAATCATTATCAAATCTAACATTGTAGACAGTCAATATCAAATCCAATGATACAGTGACCTCCTCAAATGAAGTTTCATCTATATAATACAAGTGTGTTCTAGGCTGTCCCTCAATCTTAGGCATAATTATAACAACATCCTTTTTTAAAACGTTGACCGTAAAGATATACCTCCAGTAGTCGATATCAGCGTAATACACAGAGAAACTACTCAGAGTTAAATTATACAAGTCATTAGACCACATGTCTAAATCAATAAAGTGGTTGTACACCAAGCCAAAAAACTATAGATATGTCTCCACAATAACAATGTAAAGCATCCCCTACCCTTTGGGGTATCCAAATAAAAATACAAGTCGTTAATAACATCAACATATCTCATAATCGTATCAAACTCACTACTAATAAATAAAGATAACTTCTTGATGCCTAAGTAAGACTCCCGGGCGTGAGTCGTAAACATACATGTAACCATCCTTGATGGTACATCAAATGATTGGTTATCACTGGAATACTTAGTAATGGAGTGGCCTCACTCACAACAAGTGTAATGCCTTATTTTAAAGGAACTATCAAAATGGTAGCCCTATTGGCAGCAATGCTGACTTTACTTCTATGTCTGTTTATGCTAAAACTTGTCTAGTTATACCTACTATCATTAATCATGACCTCATGATTTCCCTTTGGGTATACTCCCCCTATGTGATTCCTTTTTTGAGTGAGTTATATCCTACTCGGGTCGACGCTCCACTACCTCTAATCATTTGGATCGTTTTCGACTTTTGTCTTCCCATTTTTAGGAATTCCTATCCTTCGTATAGTAGTGACAATCATGTTGATGTCCTACGATAACTTCCACCACCTAAGTATAAGTGATGAAGAATTGGTTACCCAGTAACATCGACTAAAATCGTCATATAAAGTTTATGTCATCTCCTAAGAGTCTTGTCTAACTGAAATTTCTAATAGCTTTCTTCACTTTCGTATCAATCCATCCTTCTGCAAAAAGATAAAGATAGTTGAACTCCTACCCATGTTGGTTTCCATGCGGTCGTCCAGATAAGTTCTCTATAAGTTTCTCTTTTGGTTGTGATGGATTATGAGTGGAAATATTTTCCCTCAAACCACATGGTAAGAACATTTACTATGTCTCACATCCAATGGTCCTTAACTCCCTATCGACAGTGACATCGTGTATGGGATGTCTCACGAGGGAAATACAAATAAGGAACCCTCCTGATATACTTATATCGCTCTGAGTCGATCATCTAGAAAAATGGACCAAAATCCCCTAAGTGGTCATTAATGTAGAGAATACAAGTCCTAAATAGTAAGGCTCTAAAGTAATCAAAGAACGCAATGTGAAAAAGCGATGGACGCACTCAAGATCCTAGAATATTATAACCTGGAATGCTCTGATACCAACTGTGATCCCCATAAAATCTAATCTAGATTGATCGAGTTTAAAATAAATAAATTAGGGATCTAAATATTTGGGTATCATTCTAAGCATGACTGGAAATAAAAGTGAATATATAATGTAAATAAGTGAACAATAATAACCATAATACTTTGATACCAAATCCATTATAAAGTAATATAACCTCCGCATAATATCACCATCACAATACATGCCAATATGGAATAAAGAGACAATATTTGAAATATAAATCCGACATAATAATGAAATTAATATAAATTACGAGCACGCATGCTCGACACTTACATCCTATAAGATCGCAACGGATAAAAGATCAAGATTGGATTAGGGGTGAAACTACATTGGTGGCCTATGTCCTGAAAAATATTAATAGGAAACATTAACGGAAAGTTTAAGTAGTATAACAATATAATTGATCTTGGGTTCCACTATAACTACACACCTTCTTCTAGTCTTTTAGTTGATTTTAAGTTAACCTAAACCATAACATCCCTATATATCACATTTGTCTACACTTAAGCCCATATATTCCCCATAATTAAGTCTTAATCATTGTTATAGTCTTTTATGTATCCATTCCATTTGGGTTCATATATATGTACAAATTGTATAATGTCAGAGGGTAGAGTAGTCTTTATATTTAAGTCCACATAATACAAGTACGGTCTCATGCATGTACCGTGTAAAAGGGCCGATCACAAGCTCTCACATAATGAAGGTATGTGCTACAACCATGGGGGATCGCTCACACGTACTAGGAATAGTTATAGGTTGTCCCATACCTATTACTACTCAACTATCTACTTAGTATAATCACTACTCCTTCACACTAGTGATATATCCCCATATCCAAAGCTATATGAAAGGGTCAACCAGCGAGCCTTGAACAAATACGATGGGAGTTTTAGCATGTAGTGTTTGGGGTAATCATAACCAAGTCAAACCCGTTATCATCACATCATGGTACCGATATTCGTTGCTCTCACCCCATAGGTATATCCCCTCTAATATGTATCCCACGAGTACTCGCACCTAGTATGTTGCACATTATACACAAAATAAGTAATCTGATAAAATTATGATTAAATGTCATTCGATCTCCTCGTTCAAGCGAGAATAAACAATTTGTTCAAATGAATCGAACGAAATTACACCTATTGTTCGAACAACATCCTCTTTTTTGTTCGAAAGAGAAATCCCACGTAATTCGAACGAGGCTACAATCTTATTTGAACGAGATTATCCCAGAAACTTCATCTTCCCAGCAAAATTCCTCCAATAATAACCCTTAAAACTCCTTTCAAACCCTCAAAATATCTCTAAAATTCAATTTCTAGATGTATAATCCTTCCAAGAACAATCCTAACCAATTTAAGGTGGCTTCAGGTTAATCTTACATAGATTTAAGATATACTTCCAAATTATCTTCCCAAGAACCCTAGCAAGTGAGTTAATCACAGTTCAACTCAATTACTAATTAATCCAAGAAATTAACAAGGGTTGTTAATTCTTTAATATTTAATCTCATAACCTTATAATCAGTTCAATAATTTATACTTTAATCATTATGCATAATATCTAATAACATGGATTGTAGACTAATTTGTCAATTAACAAAATTTTAACAATTTTTAATTAAATTACGTAATTTATATTATACTAGTTTTAGGTTAAGAGTTCTACGAGAAATCATAATATAAAACAACATCAATTATAAGATTATACTAAATAAACTTGACTTGAACAAAGATATGAAATTCCAATTCAAGTAGCTCAATTCTTTCTTCTGCAAATTCACTCCCCCCCCCCCCCCCCCCCCCAATTTCTTCTTGTCCAGCTACTCTCCTCTCTTTAGACTTAGGGTTTCCTCTTTAAAGTGGCAACAATGAACTACGCTAACCTTAATCCACTTTTTATCTTATTAACCTATAACTAGGGTTGGGGTCCTTATTCACCTTGATCCATTAAGCCCAAAATCATTTCTAAATGGTCTAAAGTCTAGCCCAAACCATATACTGGCCATTGGGTTTCAAAACCCAACTTTTTTAGGTAATTGGACATTCTACACACCCATAAAGTCACTTGAATTAAGTCACCACCATACTTATTTTTATTCGTTAAATAACTATTATCTCATTACTCAATTTTAAATGCAATTAAATTTCAAATGATAACATAATTTTAGTGACGTAACTAGTCATTGGAGATAAATTGCAGATAAATGCACATAAAATATGAACATATATAATTTATTTAAATTACAGGTTAATACATACATCGGGGAGAATGCGAAGGCTGGGACTTTGGGTAATAAGTTAGTAGGCAAACACAGTCCATTTGCAAGCTAAAAGGGAAAAATTAGGGAGGATCCAAAAGATCCTAGTAAAATGAAGGCTTTGTCTAGACAACAAGGTTATTTGACTTGTTGTATTGGAAAGAATATTGTGTAAGGCATGTAATTTATACGATGCACGTGGAAAATAATTACGCAACACATTTGATGGGAACATGTGGGTGGATGTCATTCAAAATAGGGAAAGAAGGCGCACCGCGATCTAAAGAAGGTGAAAATTTTGAAAAAAGTGGTTAAAAACTAAGCCTACAATAAATTCGATTAGGCAGGTGATTTCACTTTGACTACTAGTGAATAAAATATCCTCATAGACATGTTGTTCAAATTGAAGACTCCGACTAGTTATTGCAGTAATTTTCTCGGGGTTGTAAATTATCAAACAAATGATCTGAAATAGTAAAAGTCTCACGACCAACACATCATCATTCAATTAATCCCTTTGTTATTTTGGCATTGATCTTCTAAGCAAAAAGATCTCTATAGGGAAATTATGCCTATTATTTTGCTCTTCACCTTACTATGTACAAAAGTGGTATAAATAATGCACATTATGACTACAAAAGCAACTTTAGCCGAGGTGACTTATATCTTAGAGAAATATTTTCCTTTGTCGTTCTTTGATATCATCTTCCCTGCTTATGCATCGATGTGATGAGGCATTGTTGTGTGCACCTGCCAAGTATCATTAGATATATCCTTTTCGAGTGATTGATGAAAACCTTCAAAGGTTATTTTAACAATGTATGGTATATTGGAGGATAAATTGTGTAAGAATCATTGTCATACTCTCGTCGACATACGTCGAAATAAGGGATGAGGAAGCTCAACTGTGACACTCCGCCTAATTAAATACCGGGCGATCACTCCTTTATTAAATTAAATCAAGGTAAACAATTGGTTCATTCTCAGCATCACTATCGATAAAAATAATTTTTCCAATTTAACACCCTAAATAATTAAGCTAAGTGTCAACATTTTCCATACAAAACTTTCCAAATTATAATTAAAGAAAAAGATTTATTTTAATTAAAACAAAATTTCTACAATAAGGAATCACACCACAATAAACCAAATAACATAATACATTCGTTAATCGAATGTCAACAAATGGAACTAAAACCACAAATCCATCCTGAATAAATCCCATAGAACAATACTGGAAATAAATGAAATACAAAATCCCAGCAACAAATGAAATGATGAAAAGGGCGACACGTGCCCAATAAATGAGAATAATAGGAGTGGAGTCAATAACAGAAGCCGTCTACTCAAGTGACCTGCAACTCCCACCTAAGCTGCAGCTCGTTCTTCTCAAGGGATCCTAAGCAAGACGCCCCTGTGGCTGGGCACCTGAAAATATACATATATATATACAAGAGAGAGAGAGAGAAAAAGAAACGGGTCAGAGCCCGAAAGTGTGTTTGATTTTAAAATACGTTAAGCAAGTATTTAAATTGATACAGGCCAATGCAAATCATATTAGTGCATCTCTCTCTTGAGAAATACTCACCTTTCTTCTAATGTGCACACCTATCGTACTAACCTTCCCAGCGGTTTGTTTTAGCATCTAACATACTAGTCTTTCTAACAGCTTTAACTTAACTTAAATTACTCGTAAGATTTATAATACACGATATCCGCTTTAAAAGATGTTCCAACAGTAGCCCAAAATTCTCTATTTTTAACTTCATAAAAATAATAAAGTTCCCGTGACATTTTATACTTTCTCAAAACAAGTATTTAATAATTTGAGTCAACAACCATGTTCTACTTATCCAATCACAGTAGGCAGTTTAAAGTTTATAACCTCATATATATATTAACTACTCGTATAATATATATATTACAGCACCCCAACTAAACTATGGTGCGGGCATACTCTGCTATCCAATCCACGTATCGCTCACACAAAGGGAAATACAAGTTCGGAATCACTCTCGAACTGTATTAACATATACAAAACAACGTTGAGGAGAAGCATAGATTCCAAGTCCAAGAGGTCAGTACATACCCACACGTCTCTTAGGACCGTCTGACTATCAATCTGATAGCCCGTACCTAGGATCTCTAACTTCTAGGGTACGAATCAATATCCCCCATAAAGCAACACAAGATAAGATCGTCCCAGCGCGGTAACCTCAGGGATAGCAAGTAGCGCGGGTACGTTTTTCACATGTATATAATATATGTACACACAATCATATAAATATACCCATTCCTCATATTAATATAGGTTCCTCCCGTTACCCATAGTCACAACATTTATCCTTAATTTCCCATTATTATGATTTCGTATAAGGTTTCATCTCTAGCCTTAACTCGAAGGGTTTTCTCACTAGTTACGTGACACTCGGGGATTCTATCCATCCAAGTAGCAAAATCAGTAGGTAAACGTCTATTCAATATCGTAAGTATTTGACGAAATCTCTCACATGAATTACGTAGTTTCCTCATTTTATAAATAATTGTCCCTAAGATACAATTATCGTCTCATAATAAAGTTCTCAACACTTAATCATATGTCCTACTGGTCTCTCCTATATCCCAAAACATTTTATTCATAAAGCCCAAAAATTATTTCACGATGAATCATGTTCAATTAATTCAACAAGGGGAAATAAGAGTCTGCCAGGAAGGGTCGATCGATCGAGGTCTGGGGCTCGATCGATCGAACCTTCGATCGATCGAAGCTCTAGGCTCGATCGATCGATCAAGCAGGTCTGCGAAATCCTGCAGAAGTGCAGTTACGGGTTTTACCAAAATTCCTCACCCAAGTCAATATTTCCCAACACTAATCGTCCCAAAACTCCTACTACAAACATAATAACATATTTCCAGATGTTTTTAACGTTAAGCATGCGTATATCCATCATTAAACATGGTTAAACCATCCAAAATCTCATTTAAACATCAAGAACCCTAATGTTTTCTTGACTTTTGTTCTAATCAGTTTTCTCCAGAATTTCCTTCTAACAGATCATCAAAAATTCATGGGTTAATCATCTACTTCACATAATATTTCCAGAATATGGTTATAATGTTTTCTACATGCAAATCCCTATCAAAATTGGAGTTTTCTTCCATAGATTACACTCCTAATCATTCTTACACTAATATGAATATTGCACCAACGAAAATACGCAATTTAAACACTTGCCTGGGATTTCAGAGGTCTGGTTTCCTGCTGATATTGGTGTGGTTGCGTTCTCCTCCTCGCGATCTACGCGTTGGTGGTGACGGTGGTGCAAATGATGGTGTTTTTGGCCTTAAATCACCTTGAGAGGTCTGTCCTCTCTTCTCCAATGGCCGTTCTAGGGTTCTGAATGTTCTAACCCTAAAAGGCTGACCTAAATGGCTGCTAAGTATGGCTGAAATTCGTGGGTTTAATTACCCTGTATTGTAAAATGACCAAAATGCCCTCCCGGGTCACTAATTAAGCCTAAAAACATCCCGAGACCCAAACTAAACTCCCGGGTACACTTTTCTGACTATCTCGACCTTTCCGGACGCGTTGGCGCACTCAAAACGGCCATACGAACAACTTATAAAATATTTACTTTTATATCTCAATCATTAGTCCCGACGCGACACGGGCGCGTCCCGACTAAAATTCTCAAAATTGACATTTCACTCACTTGTGACCTTTAATATAACCCATACCATATATTACTATGCTCATTAGTAATATTCGACAATTTTTATATAATTACTAACTCTCGTCACGTTAATAATTATAACATAATTAATTTCCGGATTTTTATTAAATAATTCACTCTCATTAAATTTAACAAAACCCCCAAATTACTATAGCATAAAAATACGGGGTATTACATACTTCCCCCCTAATAACGGAATTTCGTCCCGAAATTCGAAAAATAAGGTATACCTGATAAGAACAAATCTGGATATCTCTCGCGCATATCTGCCTCACGCTCCCAAGTGGATTCCTCTACATTATGGTGCTCCCACTGGACCCGCACAAGTGGAACTATCTTCGACCTCAATCTCCTCTCACTAAAGTCTAGGATAGCCACCGGTCTCTCCTCATAGGATCTATCAGGCTGTAAGTCGATCTCCTCTATCGCGATGTGAGTATGGGCCATATCATCTCAAAGGTATCATCTCAACGACGAGATGTGAAATACATCGTGAATGCGATGTAAATGCTCCAGCAGTCCCAATCTGTATGCAACTGGCCCAATCCTCTCAATGATGGGAAATGGTCCCACGTACCTCGGAGCCAACTTTCCCTTCTTCCCGAACCTCATCACTCCTTTTATAGGAGACACACACAGTAACACTTGGTCCCCCACATTAAACTCCCTGAAGAACCGTTTCGCATCGGCATAGCTCTTTTGTCTGTCCTGGGATACTCAAATGCGACCCCTGATCATCTCAATCCTCGCAGAGGTCTCCTGAATTACCTCTGGTCCTAGCAACTTGTTATCCCCCACCTCAAGCCAACAGGTTGGGGAACGACAAGGCCTGCCATACAAAGCCTCAAATGGAGCCATACCAATTGTGAACTGATAAGAGTTATTATAAGCAAACTCTACCAGTGGAAGGTGTGGTTCCCAACCTCCTCCAAAATCGAGAACGCACATGCGTAGCATATCCTCTAACATCTGATTAGTACGCTCTGTCTGTCCATCTGTCTGTGGGTGATAAGCTGAACTCAACCTCAACTCAGTACCCATAGCCTCCTGAAAGCTTTCCCAAAAACGCGACACGAAAATCTTGTCTCTATCGGACACAATATTCAGGGGCACCCCGTGTAATCTTACAATCTCCCCGATGAACAACTGAGCATACTGACCCGTGGTATAATCTGTCCGCACCGACAAAAAATGAGCCACATTGGTCAAATGGTCTACAATCACCCAGATAGAATCGTAGCCCCTCTGTGATGTAGGCAACCCTGTAATGAAGTCCATGGAAATACTCTCCCACTTCCACGCGGGTACTTCCAATGGTTGAAGAAATCCTGACTGTTTCTGGTGGTCCACCTTCACCAGCTGGCAGGTGGAACACTTGGACACAAACTCGGCGATGTCCTTCTTCATCCCACTCCACCAGTACTGTCGTCTCATGTCCTGGTACATCTTATCGCCTCCTGGATGTACTGCAAATCGGGACCCATGAGAATGAGTCATCACTTCATGTCGTAGATCCGCTCCTTCTGGAACCACTAATCTCCCATTAAACCGCAAACCTCCATCAGAACTAACAGAATAGTACTCAGCACCCTCGGCTAAAAGTCGCACAATCTGCTCCTGGCAAAATGGGTCTGTGGTCTGTGCCTGTATCACCCTCGTAACAATCTCGGGTGTGACTGACATCACGGATATGAAAGAACGTGCTACGGCGTCTTGGTGACCCAGCTCTTTCCACTTTGCTTTCCAGATGTCCGCTACATCTTCTATCGATCTACGGCTCAACGCATCAGCAACTACGTTGGCCTTCCCCGAATGATACTGTATATCAAACTGATAATCTTTCACAAACTCTAACCACCTGCGCTGACGCATATTCAGCTCTCGCTGAGTGAACAGGTACTGCAGTGATTTATGGTCTGTGAACAAACGGAATTTCTCTCCTCATAGATAGTGCCTCCAAATTCTCAATGCAAAGATGACCGCTGCTAACTCCAGGTCGTGGGTGGTGTAATTATTCTCATGCGGCTTAAACTTGCGTGGGAAGAAAAAGCTATAGCCTTCTTCTCCTGTTGGAGTACTCCTCCAAGTCCCCGTAAAGACGCATCAGTGTAAACCAGGTACTCCACACCGGGTTTCGGTAAGGCAAGGACTGGTGCTAAAGTAAGCTTGTCTTTCATCTCGTCGAAAGCTAATTGACAAGCATCATCCCAAATATACGGTATCCCTTTGCGAGTCAAATTCGTCAACGGACCCGCTATCTTGGAGAATCCCCGAATAAATCTCCTGTAGTATCTGGCTAACCCCAAGAAACTACGTACCTCTGTCGGTGTCGGGGGTTGTCCCCACTCCCTCACTGCTGATACCTTACTCGGGTCAACTGCTATCCCTTGCTCAAAAACAACATGGCCCAAGAACTGTACCTCTCGCAACCAGAATCCACACTTCTCGTACTTAGCATACAACTGATGCTCTCGCAGAGTCTGAAGAACCTGTCTCAAGTGCTCGGCATGCTCCTCCTCGGAATGGGAATATATCAATATGTCATCTATGAAGACAATGACAAACTGATCCAAGAACTCTCTGAACACTCGATTCATTAAGTCCATGAACACGGATGGAGCATTAGTGAGGCCAAACGGCATCACTCTGAACTCATAAGACCCATATCTCGTCAAGAATGCAGTCTTTGAAACATCCTGCTCCCTAATACGTAACTGATGGTACCCCGACCTCAGATCTATCTTCGAAAAGAAATTCGCTCCCCTTAACTGGTCGAATAGATCATCGATTCGAGGCAACGGATACTTATTCCGTATCGTGACCTTGTTCAATTCCCGGTAGTCCACGCACAATCTCAGTGAACCATCTCTCTTCTTTACAAATAAGACTGGAGCGCCCTAAGGTGAGGTACTCCTACGAATGAAACCCTGACCTAATAGCTGCTCTATCTAATATCGTAGCTCTCGCATCTCTGCCGGAGCCATACGGTACGGTGCGCGTGCTATAAGTCTCGTATCTGGCAATAAATCTATAACGAAGTCTATCTCACGACTGGGCGGTAGGCCTGGTATCTCCTGAAATACATCGGAATACTCCCTAACAACTGGGATCGAATCCAAAGGGATCACAACCTCCTTAGAGGTATCCTCCTCAATGTAATATAAATGAGCAGTCGAACCTCCCTCTGGGCGAGGCATCGCCACTACAAACATCTCTTGCCCCGGAATGGCAAAAACAATGCTCCCACCGAAGCAATCAATCATGGCTCTATAAGCTGCGAGCCAATCCATACCGATAATCACATCGTGCTCATGCATGTCTAAAACTAACATGTCTGCAGGTAATACCAGACTACCGATCTCTATCCCCACTCCTCGGCATAAAAAGAAAATAAGTGACCCACTCCCCAATGGTGAGTCTACACACGTCACTGTGCTCTCTGCTGTGGCTAACAACCCCAAGGCCTTCACAAAATGCGTAGCTATAAAACAATGCGTGGCCCCGTATCAAATAAAACCCGACCCATAGTACCATGGATAGGAAACGTACCCTCAATCGCGGGTGGTGCCTGTGGAGCTGCTGCCTGGTGGACGTTATAGACACGTCCATACTGTAACTGCCCCTGCTGTACTGGAGCTGCTGGAATGGCTGGTAGGGCTGGCGCTTGGGCTGGAGCTGGAAGGGCAGGTGGAAAAAGTGGCCTCTGTGGCTCATTACGGGCTCCCTGCTACTGTGGGGCCCTATCGCCTTCTGGGCAATCCTGACGCTTATGGCCGTGCTTTCCGCACACAAAACACCGGCCTCTGAAATTACCTCCCCTTTGTCCCTGCTGACCACGGCCCTGCTGGCCGTTACCTCCACGCCATTGGCCCTGTTGCCCCTGATGTGCACGTTGTTGGCCCTGCTGGCCCTGTTGCTGACCCTGTTGTCGGTGTTGACCCTGCTGATTAGGCTGGCCCTGCTGGCCCTGCCTATAACCCCCATTTCCCTGCCTGGAATCACCCAAACGGAATCGCTTAGCAGGGTCCCCCTGATGGGAACTCTGCTCGTGCTGACGAGTCTGTCCATGAGATGGTTCCCCACCGGCACCGTTACCCCCGGTCCTGCCCTGCTGGCTGGACTCTCCTGCTCTCTTGCTCCCCTGAAGATGGAAGCGGTGATCCTGGCAATGTAGTAACACTGCATTGAGTACATCAGTGAACGTACTCAGGGACAAGTCCCCAATAAGGTGCTGACGGATCCTCCAAGCCAACCCGTCGACAAACACAAAATCTTCTTGCTCTCAATAGGTGCCTCATCTGGCACAATGGTGAGAAGTCTCGTGAACTCCTCCTCATACTCTGCTACAGTAAGATTATCTTGCTTCATATTTAGTAGTTTTCGCCTCATCTCAGTCTGCACTGCGGGTAGAAAGTACTTGCGATCAAACCGCTCCCAGAACATCTGAATAGGGATCGTGTCCCTCTCCTCCAAAGTAGTAGTGGACTCCCACCACTGCAACGCTGCTCCCACCAGCTTAAAGGAAGCCAATAACTGCTTTTGTACCTCGGTGCACTCATACATGCGAAGATGCCGCTGGATGTCTTTCTTCCATTGGCTGACCATGACAATATCGGACCTACCCGAAAACTCAGGGGGATGTGCTTTCTGAAAAGCATCCCGAACCCTCTCCCATGCAGATGGAAGCTGTGCTGGTACTGGTGCCACTGCCTAAACCTGGGGTGGAGCCTGCTGAATCACTGCTATCGCGACATTCACCACCTGAGCAACTATGGCGGCTACTTCATTAGCATTCATTGTGCCTGGTGCCGGAGCTGCTGGCTGGTCGGCCTGGGCACGCCTATCTCTCGGAGCACGTCTCGGAGGCATCTGAAATGTGAACAAAATTTATTAGTCTACATTTATCATCGGATCTCAAATAGCTGAAGACTTAAACGTAAAAGCAGGAATACAACAATCCTAAAAATAGGGCTCTATAGCAAAAACGTTGAGCTGAAAGCGAAATAAGCCGTACAGATCCTAAGGACACTAGAACCTGATGCTCTGATACCACCTGTGACACCCCGCCTAATTAAATACCGGGCGATCACTCCTTTATTAAATTAAATCAAGGTAAACAGTTGGTTCATTCTCAGCATCACTGTCGATAAAAATAATTTTTCCAATTTAACACCCTAAATAATTAAGCTAAGTGTCAAAACAATTTCCATACAAAACTTTCCAAATTATAATTAAAGAAAAAGATTTATTTTAATTAAAACAACATTTCTACAATAAGGAATCACACCACAATAAACCAAATAACATAATACATTCGTCAATCGAATGTCAACAAATGGAACTAAAACCACAAATCCATCCTGAATAAATCCCATAGAACAATACTGGAAATAAATGAAATACAAAATCCCAGCAACAAATGAAATGATGAAAAGGGCGACACGTGCCCAATAAATGAGAATAATAGGAGTGGAGTCAATAACAGAAGCCGTCTACTCAAGTGACCTGCAACTCCCACCTAAGCTGCAGCTCGTTCTTCTCAAGGGATCCTAAGCAAGACGCCCCTGTGGCTGGGCACCTGAAAATATACATATATATATACAAGAGAGAGAGAGAGAGAGAGAGAAAAAGAAACGGGTCAGAGCCCGAAAGTGTGTTTGATTTTAAAATACGTTAAGCAAGTATTTAAATTGATACAGGCCAATGCAAATCATATTAGTGCGTCTCTCTCTTGAGAAATACTCACCTCTCTTCTAATGTGCACACCTATCGTACTAACCTTCCCAACGGTTTGTTTTAGCATCTAACATACTAGTCTTTCTAACAGCTTTAACTTAACTTAAATTACTCGTAAGATTTATAATACACGATATCCGCTTTAAAAGATGTTCCAACAGTAGCCCAAAATTCTCTATTTTTAACTTCATAAAAATAATAAAGTTCCCGTGACATTTTATACTTTCTCAAAACAAGTATTTAATAATTTGAGTCAACAACCATGTTCTACTTATCCAATCACAGTAGGCAGTTTAAAGTTTATAACCTCATATATATATTAACTACTCGTATAACATATATATATTACAGCACCCCAACTAAACTATGGTTCGGGCATACTCTGCTATCCAATCCCCGTATCGCTCACACAACGGGAAATACAAGTTCGGAATCACTCTCGAACTGTATTAACATATACAAAACAACGTTGAGGTGAAGCATAGATTCCAAGTCCAAGAGGTCAGTACATACCCACACGTCTCTTAGGACCGTCCGACTATCAATCTGATAGCCCGTACCTAGGATCTCTAACTTCTAGGGTACGAATCAATATCCCCCATAAAGCAACACAAGATAAGATCGTTCCAGCGCGGTAACCTCAGGGATAGCAAGTAGTGCGGGTACGTTTTTCACATGTATATAATATATGTACACACAATCATATAAATATACCCATTCCTCATATTAATATAGGTTCCTCCCGTTACCCATAGTCACAACATTTATCCTTAATTTCCCATTATTATGATTTCGTATAAGGTTTCGTCTCTAGCCTTAACTCGAAGGGTTGTCTCACTAGTTACGTGACACTCGGGGATTCTATCCATCCAAGTAGCAAAATCAGTAGGTAAACGTCTATTCACTATCGTAAGTATTTGACGAAATCTCTCACTTGAATTACGTAGTTTCCTCGTTTTATAAATAATTGTCCCTAAGATACAATTATCGTCTCATAATAAAGTTCTCAACACTTAATCATATGTCCTACTGGTCTCTCCTATATCCCAAAACATTTTATTCATAAAGCCCAAAAATTATTTCACGATGAATCATGTTCAATTAATTAAACAAGGGGAAATAAGAGTCTGCCAGGAAGGGTCGATCGATTGAGGTATGGGGCTCGATCGATCGAACCTTCGATCGATCGAAGCTCTAGGCTCGATCGATCGATCAAGCAGGTCTGCGAAATCCTGCAGAAGTGCAGTTACGGGTTTTACCAAAATTCCTCACCCAAATCAATATTTCCCAACACTAATCGTCCCAAAACTCCTACTACAAACATAATAACATATTTCCAGATGTTTTTAA
Source organism: Sambucus nigra (assembly GCA_949130495.1). Taxonomy (NCBI): domain Eukaryota; kingdom Viridiplantae; phylum Streptophyta; class Magnoliopsida; order Dipsacales; family Adoxaceae; genus Sambucus; species Sambucus nigra. The sequence continues at coordinate 545,590,639 of OX422212.1, read as the reverse complement.
CGTTAAGCATGCGTATATCCATTATTAAACATGGTTAAACCATCCAAAATCTCATTTAAACATCAAGAACCCTAATGTTTTCTTGACTTTTGTTCTAATCAGTTTTCTCCAGTATTTCCTTCTAACATATCATCAAAAATTCGTGGGTTAATCATCTACTTCACATAATATTTCCAGAATATGGTTATAATGTTTTCTACATGCAAATCCCTATCAAAATTGGGGTTTTCTTCCATAGATTACACTCCTAATCATTCTTACACTAATATGAATATTGCACCAACGAAAATACGCAAGTTAAACACTTGCCTGGGATTTCAGAGGTCTGGTTTCCTGCTGATATTGGTGTGGTTGCGTTCTCCTCCTCGCGATCTACGCGTTGGTGGTGACGGTGGTGCAAATGATGGTGTTTTTGGCCTTGAATCACCTTGAGAGCTCTCTCCTAAAAGGCTGAATGTTCTGAATGTTCTAACCCTAAAAGGCTGACCTAAATGGCTGCTAAGTATGGCTGAAATTCGTGGGTTTAATTACCCTATATTGTAAAATGACCAAAATGCCCTCCCGGGTCACTAATTAAAAATAAAAAAAACATCCCGAGACCCAAACTAAACTCCCGGGTACACTTTTCTGACTATCTCGACCTTTCCGAACGCGTTGGCTCACTCAAAATGACCATACGAACAACTTATAAAATATTAACTTTTATATCTCAGTAATTAGTCCCGACGCGACACGGGCGCGTCCCGACTAAAATTCTCAAAATTGATATTTCACTCACTTGTGACCTTTAATATAACCCATATCATATATTACTATGCTCATTAGTAATATTCGACAATTTTTATATAATTACTAACTCTCGTCACGTTAATAATTATAACATAATTAATTTTCGATTTTTTATTAAATAATTCACTCTCATTAAATTTAACAAAACCCCCAAATTACTATAGCATAAAAATACGGGGTATTACATCAACCCTCTTGAAGAACGAGTGATCAAGGAATTTGACGAGTTTGAGGATGAATTGCCTTTGAGGAACCCTAAAGAGATGAGACTCACCAATGTACAATTCGATCAAGCAGCTCATTATTTCTTTGAATCGCACGATGAAGTTAAAGATTAGATAGAGTAAGTACCTAAATATATATATAAAATGTTTGTATTTGGTTATCAGTATTCTCTATATTATGATCTAAATTTTGAAATATCATGAGCATGTATTGGAAGTATGAGAGCGAAATTTTCAAAAATCAGGAGCAAAAAGGCTCAATGGATGTGATGAATGATTTTAAGGCATGGACATTTAAAGAGGTAATTATCAACTCATTTGTTTCGATTACTTATGTATGTGTTGTAAAACGTACCGTAATAAAAATTAACTAATAAATGTAGCTTTTAAAAATAGGTGATGCCTCTTTAAGGCTTACAAACTTAGTCAAAAGTCCCAAATTTTGGGCGAATGAGTTAAAAAAATTCCAATCCAACAGTTTTAGTTTCGTTTCATACCCATGCAAGGAAAAACTATTGACTCAAAACAACCGAATTCCATTTTTTTCTTGCCTTCTTGTGTGGCTAAAAAAAGATAAAAATCCCAAGGATGCGGTGTTGGCCTATTATGGGATTGTCTAAAAAAATCCTCAAACTAGATTACTTAGATTTCAAAGAAATCATATTCTATTGTGATTGGGTGAAGGGGGAGGAAACTATTAATGGCTGTAAAGTTGATCTTGCCATAAAACTTGTTAGGGTAGAAATTTCAAAGATGAAGAGTAAAGATCACATGGTCAATGAGCCTTTTGTTTGTGCCTTTAAAAACTTAAAGAAGGTATTCTACTCAAAGTGAACAAACGACCACAATTAGTCTATTTTTATGTATGGACCAAAGGGTTTTGACTTTCAAGCAGATGCATTAAAGGCTCCTATAGAGTTTCAATCTGGTCTTGATGATAACCCCAATTTTAAGGATATTTTACTTAATTTAGATGAAGATTGAGTTTTGATACATTATTTAATTATTATTTACTTAACCCTTGTATGACAACCCTATTTTTTCAGATGTATATGAACAAAATTAGAACAAAACACTTATTTATATTTACATTTATGTATTTATTTTTTACACTATCCATTAGAACATCCCGTTTATGAGTGGAACAATATGACACAATAACACGACGACACGACACAAAATTAGAAGTTAATATTTGATCAATGATCCGAATAGCAAAGCCAAAATCTTGTTGGCATTAACAAAGTATTATTCATAGGGGATTAATCTTATTTGGGAATCAAGAGTGACTTTAATTAATCATACTCATTCGGTGTTTCAAGTCGTGATAAGGTTATTTCATAGTCTTGTTATGAACCTAGGGAATGCCGGATGAGCTCGAATGGTTATACCTTAACAAAAAAATTCAAGGGTACTCACTTAAAAGTAAAATTAGCTCTGTGAATAGCCTTGATTAATACCAATTTTTCTCAACATTAATTAATCGTATTCCCAGTTTATTGTACCCATCTAGTGAAATGCATGTTGATAGCCTTGGCCAAAAGAAGGTTGTGTATAGTAATAATTTTTCCAAGCCTAAAAGACCGGCTAAGAGACTGTGTTTCAACCTATGGATTCCACATAACATCGATTAAAATCACTCTTGATGTTCCAACAAGATTAATCCCCTCAAAACAAGACTTAGTTAATGCTAGCAAGATTTTGACTTTACCATTTGGATTATTGAACAAATTAATCAAGCTTTTGTCTTCATTATTTGGATCATTGAAACTTATAATTTTTTTTCATGATAGAACTATGTGGACTTTGATGCCAATTTATTTGGCTACGTAGGCACCCCGAAGTCAAATTGGGATTGGAGTACTTTCTTACTTAGACTTATTTCTTTACTCACTCTTTCCATGATGTGGATAGAATGATTCTACTCCTCACACACATTCACACAAGTTTTTCTCACATCAATGCACTATGCCCAATAAACTTGTTAAGATAACCATTTTCGGTATTTAAAAGTTATGATACAACCGACTTGATAAAACGTTAAATTATAAATCTTTGTTTATAAATTACGTTCAATATATTTTGTAATATTTCTAACTTCGTTTCGTGTGAGTACCCATGAATTTTTTCTTGAGGTTCTAACTAGTAGAATTCATCCTAGATTTCAAGCCTAACAAGGTTATGTCATAGTCTTGCTATGAAGCTAGGAACCCCGGATGCGTTGGACAGGCTAAATCTCTAAAAAAAATTTAAGAATACTCACACAAATTTCATTCGTGCAGTTAGCATCTTCTACTCATATATTCAGTTATCTTGTTGTTATTACTTTGTCGCTTACATTTTGTAATATCATTTATATTTTACCAGTCGCATAAATGTTATTGTGCATATTTTAGTGTTCTTATTCCATTTGTAGCTTGTTTATTATAATTCTATCACTAATCTCACTCTTTTTATTATTATTATTATTATTATTATTATTATTATTATTATTATTATTATTATTATTATTATTATTATTATTATTATTTATATATATATATATATATATATATATATATATATACAGTGAGGCTCGTGTGCACGCTAAGTTTACATATCATTTTTTAAAATAGTAAAAAAAATATTTTTGACTTGATTTTTTTTTTGTGATATTTAAACATTTCAACGGACCCATGTAAAAAAATTTCGCTAAAAAAAACATTTTTTGCTATGTTTAAAAAATCGGTCAAACTTTCGCTACTTTTAAGGACTTTAAAAGCTGCGAAAGTTTGACCGATTTTTTAAAAATAGCAAAAAAAGTTTTTTTGAGCTGATTTTTTTTATATGGGTCCGTTGAAATGTTTTGAATATCACATAAAAAATCAACAAATTTTTTTTAATGCTTTAAAAAAATTGGTGTGCGTCAGCACTATGCAAACTTAATGTGCACATGAGCCTGCCTCTCTCTCTATATATATATAGATATAGATATAGATAAGGAGGAAAATATTTTTACTATTCAATAAGATGATAACTTAATTAGAGGCTAGGATTGAGCCACCAATGCTAGAATCCAATGGTTGAAATTAAAATACCCCTCTTACCATTTTTGCCCCTTAAATATTTGGATTCCTCCTCTTTTTACACACTCTACTTTATTTCCTCTTCTCTTCAAAATTTAAAATAAAGGGTAAATACATATTTTGATCTCAAAATAAGTCTCTTCCTACAAACAACCCACCGACCCTCAAACAAGTACCCCTCTCTCTCTTCGGCTTTTCTTCTCACGGTGACTTCTCTCTCTCTCTCTCTCTCTCTCTCTTAGGTGACCTCTCTCTTTACCATTTAAAACTGAATTGTGCATGTGTTTGCAGATCGTTGGTATTGGAGATTTGGATTCAAAACGGAGGTGTGTTTTTTTTGTTGTAGATATTAGGTATATAATGGAGGTTTATAGATTGAGTTTTTCTCCTTTCAAATCTAATAAGGTATGATTTTTAAGCTTAAGTGTCAAGTTCTCATTAACCTAGCTCTTTTATTAATGTTTGCACATATATATTTTTTATAGAAATGGTGTCTTGATTCGGATTCCATTATTAAGGCATCTTAAAAGATTTTGAATTGTTTTCGCATTTTATTAGTGTCATCCTAGGTGTTTGACAAAAAACCAAAGCAAGCATATGCATGTATTGAAATTTTCATACAGTATTGGTGAAATTACAGATCTGAAATTTTCATAACGTATTGGCAAATGTTAAATGTTAACTTTTCGTACACGGTTAAAAAAAGATACGATTAATAAAATATTTTCGTATTTGGATATATATGTGATATTTCAAATGTTAACTTTGTGTTTTTCAAGAGATCGATTACTTATACCTTGCTTTGTTTTTCAAGAATTGTTCTCCACATGAGTCATGTGAAGGAGCTGCAACAAGTGTGGGGGTGTTTGCTAATGTCGGAGCAGGAAAAGGGGCTGCAATAGGTCTACAGGTAGTGTTCACTAATTTAGGGGTTGGTTTAAACGTAGTAGAGTATCAAAGTAATGTTATTGATTTAGATTTGGTGCAAATTTTAGTTAGGTGCCCCCTTTGTGAGCTTTAGATAAATGCCTATGTTTGGTTTGTATTTCATTATCTAATTACCACCGTTAAAATAGGATTACTGTTCGCTTTTACACCTACCCAACATCCTTTCTCAAAGATAAAAGTAGATGTTTCAAAATATAGTCGCACTCAATTATTACTTTGCAGACTATTTGTTGGATATTTATTATTATTTTTAATTCTTAGTTTAGGAATAGGAGAGTTTTAAACAAGTAATGTAGTTGATTGAATGTACAATAGTATAGTTTATTGAAGAATAGTTAAAGTATAGTTAATTCTCTTTGTTGGCAGTCGTGTAAGTTATACACGAACATGTCCTCTTATAACTTCTTAGCATGTATATTGATGATTTAGAGTACAATTATCTTTTTCGTTGTTGTGTTGATAATATGCCTCATTCATATCAAACTTTTGACTTCTATGTGCTTGATCTATCTGTGTTATGCTTTCTTGAAGATGGAGCTGCTCCAAAGACTCCATGATCTCCAAGATCACACATGAAGAACTAATACGGAGTGTTTGGGAGTAATTACTCGAAGGAAGTTGTTCGCTACTAGAAGACATTTAAGGTAATTATATATTTTTTAGTACTGATATTCCGTGGTTTATGGTCCCAAGTTACAATGCTGAATTATAAAGTTTTGGATGGTAATTTCTTAGCCTCTACTTTAATCCAGAACTTTAGTTTCTAGCTACAGATGATCATGAACCTAACCATTAGTAGTTAAGATGTTTATATGTATTTTTATATACTGATTTGTTTATCTACTGATTTGTGTTTAGCTACTGATTTTTGTTTTATTTTCCCCCGAGGTACTGTAAACAATGCATCAACCTCAAACAATGATCTTGAAGAGGTAAAGTTTTGCATGGTAAATTGTTAGTCTCTTCTTTAATTTCCGTGCTTGCCTACGGGATTGATAACTAAATGCCTATTTTTTTTCTAATGGAGGTATACTGATTATGTTATCAATATATGGAAACATTATTCCTATACGATTCGTAGCCTTAATCTCTCCACTGCATTCAAAATAAAAATCAGAGGTCAAATTTTTTGTTGACCGACAGTTTCTGCTATTCATTTATGTTCTCTGTTAAAAAAGTTAATTCATTTATGCCCAAAAAGCCTTACATTTTTAAATCAAGTGGCATTATTTCTCCCACGCTTATAGCCCTTGACAGTTAGATATACAAATTAGGAATTTGGGAAATGAGATTATGCATTTACTTAATTCAAAAAAAATGTGTTGGAAACTGCATGGAAAACCTCAAGGAATAAGCCGAGGTAATGGAGACAAAACTGATCATTCACGAAGCCAAGAGTATATGTCAAATTTCGAAGGTCAACCATTCGAAAAATCAAGCAACGAGTCAGAAAATGGAGGATTCAGTCAGGAAGAGGATGTGTTAGTGATTGATGATATTTTGGTTGGGGCAGTGCCTGGAGGGAGGTTGATGACTTCGTTGTCGTCGGATTATTATGGATTGTCGTCGTCCGGTAGTAAGAACTTTTATAAGAAGGATATTTGTCGGTTTGTGGGTGGATTTTGGTCGTTGTCGTTATGCTTCCAAATGTCAGTTTGCACGTGGAAAGGAAGAGATGCGTCCAACTCGATTCCCTCACAAGATCAAACTTGAGGCTCAAATGTGCAAGTCATACCCTTGAAGATCATGCAAATTTGGCTCTAACTGCTTCTTTTTTCATCATCAGGCCAACTCACCAGCAGCCCAAATCGTCTCACTCATGAAACAGGAACACGACACATTTGCAAGCACTGATTTTGTTATACTTTTTTTTATTATAGAACATAGATTGGATCTTGGTTAATGATTTAGATGTTTGGCTTCTTTAAGAATATGTTCATCTATCTTTATCTCCTGCTTTCTAATTCACTCATAAGTTGTAATGTTTAATACCTCCAGAGAAAGCATGATGTTTGACAAAATGGAAAATTAAGCCATTATTTTTTTTTAATACAAAGTTGATATATCCATGAGTGAATAACATCCAAATACTGTACTCTTTTTTCCCATATCATTTCTATTTGTGGTTTGTAATTTTTGTAGTCTCATATTTTTTTTGGTTTATAGTTTTTACGGTATCTGATGCATATGTAAGGTTGGGTTCAGTGGTGGTGATGTTGGTTTATGTTTCAATTGTACCCGTGAAGTCGTGAAGTGCCTTTTTAGACTATTCTTTAATCGTGGCATTTCCAAAAACGTTAGTATGTAAATTTGTTTTGTCATAATTTTTTGGCATTTCAATAATTTTGTTTTCATTTTCACTATCAATAGTTTTTCATTTCAATATATTTATTTTCCTCGGTCCACTTGATTTGAAAATATAACTAAAAAATAACAATAACCAAATGTTTTAAAATATAGGCTTGAACAGATCGTTTGTCCACTTTGTACTTTAATTGTATATGGCTTCTATTCTTACAATCAAGCTTAGTCCACATGGCTTCATAAAAATCCCACTCAAACGATGTTTATATTCTTCTTAATGTATATTGAAACTCCATGGTAACAATATGTTTGTCTAGTGCTTATGAGTAATCACATTTTGCACTTGCGATTGAACTTAATCGACTCCATTGCATACATGACTGATGCTTTGTTTGCTTTATTTTTCAGGACCTTTTCATTTTAAGTTCTGTTTGGGATATGTTCATTTCATACTCATATGCCGGTCACTCAGTGTAAGCGCACACATGCATATTACTCTATTTATTATTGACAGTGATTGAATTTGTGGGTCAGTATGTAATTGTATAAGTTGAAGTGCTAAGATGTTATATTTTATTATCAAGACATTGATCAAGTTATAGAAAACGGTTATTTTCATCTCTAAATTATGAGGTCATTTCCTATTGATCACCTTATGATCAAGTTGTTCAATCAAAATTTTACTTCTATGATCTATTTGCAGGGTTATTTCCTATTGATCATGTCCTATAAAAATGTGTGCACCATAGCCATTAGGTGCGCTTGAGCATCGAGAATTCACTTATATGCTCTATTTTAATTTCGGCATAAAGCACCCTGGAGACAGAATTAAGTTTGGAGTAAAATTTCATTTTATGTTTTTTTCTAATATGATTTCTTTGTTTTTGGAAATTACTTTGTTCATTTTTTTTTACTACATGTTACATGAAAGAGTGATCTCATTGTCCAAAATAGGTTCATATAGGTTCATAAATGTTGTTTTCCTTTGATCATATAGGTTCATAGCTGTTGTTTTCCTTTGATCATATAGGTTCATAACTGTTGTTTCCATATACATTGTCCAAAATAGGTTTATATAGGTTTATAACTGATGTGGTCCTTTGATCATATAGATTCTTAACTACTATATCCATATACATTATCCGAAATAGGTTCATAACTGTTGTGGTCTTTTGATCATACAAGTTCATAACTGTTTTGGTCTTTTGATCATATAGGTTCATAACTGTTTTGGTCTTTTGATAGAAGAGGTGGAAATGTATGTGTGTTAATTGAAGAGGCAGGCAGAACAGTTATAACATAACACGGACCACACATTATGTGAATTAGTGCTGAATGATATCATACATACATACATATGCAGTAAGGATAATGTAGGACATGTGAAATTGTTAAAAGCCGTTGAAGCCTATCAGTTAATTCATGACTCGCGATATTTGGTCATGTCAAGCGTCAACGTCCTCGAGCAGCTGCTACACCCTATGTGTTTGCTCTGTTTTATTTCCATGTCTGTGTTTCAATTTTGAAACATGGTTTATTTTTAGTAGTCAATGATATGATTTGTTCGGTGTTAACTATTTAATTAATGGATCTAAGGAATTAATTTCCTTTTTTATAAACAAATGATTTGATAATAGTTTCACTAAGTGTAACTTTATATTAGATTGATGATTGTTGCACTCAGTGTAAGTATAATGTTTATGTACAAATATATTTATGATTTTTTCCCTCTTTTCTCCAGTCTCTATGAAGGTATTTATGGTTTCTTATTTCATTTCGTTGAAGTTTTTGCGTGTCAGAACACTTGCATTTGCTGATAGAGTTTTATTTACTTAAAATTGCATTTGTTTGTTTGAATTTAAAATTCAATTTGAAAATGAAAATTTATTTTCCTCTGATTGTGGCTCTATAATTATTTGTTTGAATTGATGTTGGGATATATTTAAATAATATCAATATTCTGAATGCAACTCAAACTCATGTGATTTTGTAGTAATACTCGCTTCCAGGCTGTCTAGGCTTCTGCAACATCTGTCCAAGATGTTGTCTATGTTGATACAGCATTTGTCCAGATGTTGTCTATGATGCTGCAATATATGTACAAGAACATATAATTCGACTATCATAACAGGTACGACTTTTTTAGAGTTTGATTATTTGAATGCAATATCTGATATCCTTTATTCATATTTAGATTTTGTCCTTTAGAGTAAATCTATACATGTGAGGAAAAAAACTGAAACATTATGTTCTTAGTGCAGAACAAAATGTAGTTGTCTTGACCTGGGAACATAGACTCCAAATAGTAGTATATACAATAAAAGCAATGGAGTATTTACAAGATGGTTGTAAGCCACCCATCATCCATAGACATTAAGACTTCTAACATATTATTGAATGGAAAAATGCAAGCAACAGTAGTTAACTTTGGGTTGTCCAGATTCATGCTCTTAGAAGGAGAAACTCAAGCCTCTATAAGAGTTGTTGGCACTTCTGAGGTACCTTGACACTGAGTATTATGTGTCCACCAGGCTGAATGAGAAAAGTGATGTTTATAGCTTTGGAATTGTATCGTTGGAGCTAATTAAATGTGAATGAGCAATAGTAAAAGGACATCAAAACATTAACATCATTGAATGTGTTAAGCCTGTGCTTGAAAGAGGGTAGATAAGAGACATCGTTGATTCAAGGTTACAAGGAGATTTTGACATAAATTTTGTTTAGGGACATCGGTAAGATTTCATGTAATTGTGATTTGAGTTTTTTTATTCATTAAGACATTAACTTAAGTTGGTATATGAATAAGTTTGATATCTTATTTTGAATTGCCAAGTGATGTGCATTTGCAGGCACTTTTGAAATCCCTTGCAAACTTACAAAGTATTTGTGATTTTTCACAATTTTTGTGAATAATATGATTACTGACACATCTAACAATTTTTACATTTATTTTTTGGTGGATTAGTTCACCGACCAAAATTTCTAATGTAGATACATGTGGTCGAATTCCAGTATTTTGAAACTGAGATTAACTTGGTATTTTGATGTAATCACATTTTTTTCTTTATTATTCTACTTAATTTTTTTTTATTTTGTTATCAATATATAGCTATTTATAATTAGTAGAATTGTACTATGTGTTTTTTCATACATTTTTTTAAATTACATTCTGTTTTCTTGGGAATGAATTTTTAGCCATTTTGCAATTATCTGCTTTGGAAATTTTTGTCGTTTTACGATTACGTACTTTGAAAATTTTCGTCGTGCCTTCAGGCATAGGCACTCCGCTAGTATATATATATATACATATATATATATATATATACATATATATATATATATATACATATATATATATATATATATATATATTTTCATAAATCAAATACCCAAAAAAAGAGGGCTTATACCACAATTCACAATTTAGAGTATTCTCACAATTTTTAATACTTCCACCACATTTCATACCATTTTATAAAGAATCACCCTAGATTCGGATTATGAATCAGACCCCAACTTTGTTCATCTTACGAACTATGAATTTTGATGCCATTTTTTTGCTACATAGGTGTCCCCGAGTCATTTTGGAATTCAAATCCTTTCTTACCATTTGGAACATTTTTAGAGGTACCCAAATTGGATCATTGATCAATTTCTAGGTTTCGCCTAATTGGTTACTTCCAATTAAGTAAATAAATAGTTCAAACTGCACTCAAAGGTAGGGTATTTCCCAATTTTTATAGGAACTTATGTACCAGAAATAATAATCTCTCCAATTATAGCTCCTCTGGGATGTAAAATATATCTTTTACCACCATCCCCATAGTGTATGAGATAAATGTTCTTTTCTGTTGAAAATCAATTTTACGGTATAGACGCTCATGACCTCCCCCAAATATTTGCAGGTCTAATTAGGTGTACGTGAATGTCGATTACAACAAGATTGCATATGCTTTTGGGAAGGAACATTTTGAGGATTTAAATAGTATTTGTGTTGAATTAATGTAATTAATTTGATGACTTAATATTTTTGTATTATTGTCTTCTAATTGATGTATTAGTTAGTTCTATAATCAATTGTATACAGGTTTAAAATATGTACATAATTTTTTTGGAAGCAAACAAATTAAATTTATTTTTATAAAATAAATTTATTATTGGTCACGATCCAAAATTGTGACAATTTCGTGACAAGATTTCAATGAGTAAAACGATGGTCACAGTTGGAAAACATGACCACAGTATCTGTGGTCACAATTGGGGGTCACGGCTCAAAACAGTGACCAACCAATCAAATTTCGCAGAAGGTTGTCACGGTCCAAAATCGTGACTATACTACCTATATTCAGGTCAAATGATCATGGTTCGAAACCGTGACCAGGATAAATCAGTCATGGTTGGAACTTGGGGTCACGATACATAACCGTGACCATGTCCCCAACATTAAGGTTACAAAAGAGATCGTAACTCTCTATATTGGTCACGATTTTTTACCTTGGCCTCTTAGCTCATCACCATTAAAATTGTCATGATCCAGAAGCATAATCCGAGTTGTTGGTCACAGTCCAAAACCATGACCATTTTCGGTATTTAGCATATTGTCAATTTTATTAATATAATGAGCGGTCAAAAATATGATGCCATATTTTTTAACAAACCCTGCTTGTCAATCCCAGAAACGCTCTTAATACTTTGGGTTAATTATACCCAGGCCCCTTAAACTTTGACTCTCTTTCCACTTTCCACCACATACTTTCAATTTTCTCAATTTACACCCTAAACTTTGAAAACCGCTACAGTATACCCCCTGCAGTGCAACTCCGTTAAACTTTGACAAAAATCGTTAGTCATGTATGTGGCACTTGACATTAAGCAATGACATTTTTGTCTAAACCTATTTTTTTTAAATCTTTAAATAACAGAAACTACATTTAAAAATTACAAAAAAAATGAAAAAAAAATGAAAAATGAAAAATGAAAAAAAAACTTGGAATAAATTCTGAAAATAAGAACATAAATTTAAAAAATTTTGAAAATAGCAAAAAATATTTTAAAAATATAAAAAAAAAACTTGAAATAAATTCTGAAATTTTGAATATATATTTAAAAATTCTCAAAATACTTAAAAATATTTAAAAATAAAAACTTGAAATAATTTTTAAAAATATGATTGTATATATTTAAAAATTATAAAATACCCAAAAATATTTTTAAAAACTTGGAATAATTTTTGAAAATATGAATACATATTTAAAAATTCCAAAAATACTAAAAAATATTTTTAAAATATAAAAAAAAACTTGGAATAAATTTTGAAAATATGAAAAACCTACAAACATAAAAAATAAGGAAAAACTAGATATTTTGAATTTTGTTGAAAAAAATAAAAAATATATATTTGACAAAAACTATATTGAAAATATAGGGAAAATGAAAAATACTGAAAAACTGGGGAAAATGAAAAAAATAAATAAAAATCTATAAAGGAGAAAATAAAAGTAAAATATTTGACAAACAATGTATTTGAGAATACCAAAAAACAAGAAAAAATGAAGAATTCTAAAAACATTTCTAAGCATCTCCAACAAAGCATATACACTGCCTAGAAAAAAATCTCCACTGAACCATTGCCACCGAACAAAATTAAAAATGCTAAAACTCCAAAAATCTCCATTGGGCAAAAAATCTCCACCAAAATACACCTAAATACACTAGAAGTCTAAAAAATACACTATAAAATACATTAAAATACTAAAAAATAATTACTGATTTTCACTACAAAATAATTACTAATTTCTACTAAAATACTTAAAATACTAAAACTTACTGAAAAATGCACTAAAATACCCTAATTTATTTCAACAGTAAAAAATAAAAATAAAAAGTCTGCAACATCCTCCTCTCCACCCCCATGCCCCAGCCCCTCCGCCCACCAGCGCCCCCAACAACCCCTCCCCCCAGAGCCACTCCCCCCAAATCTGTCCCATATTTGTTCATAGGGTGTATATGTGTGCATGTGTTTGTGCGTGTGGAGGGATTTTTGTGTGCCCCAACCCCTGCCATCCCCACCTCTGCCACCAGCTCCACACCCCCACCCCGCTCCCCTCCCTCCCATCAGCAATTAACACCCCCGCCCAAGATTTGCTTGTGTGTGTACATTTGTGTGGAGGTTTTTTTTTTTTTTGTGTGTGTGATAGAGAGAGAGAGAGAGAGAGAGAGAGAGAGAGAGAGAGAGAGAGAGAGAGATCGTGTGTGTGAGTGTGTGTGTGTGTTTAGGATTTTTTTAAAAAAAGTTAAAACACCCTCTTAAATTACAAAAATACCCCTCTTAAAACACATGTGCCATGCACATGACTTTTCTCCTACCAAAAAAGAGACAGTTGTCACGTTTTTGGGCAATTTGAACTCTAAGTGAAATAATAGGGTGTAAATTGAGAAAATTGAAAGTATTTGGTGGAAAATGAAAAGAGAGTCAAAGTATAGGGGGTCCCAGTGTAATTAACCCTAATGCTTTTAGTGTTTAGTATCTAGGACGATTGACCATGGCTTGTTGTAGCAGTAATTAAATTACAGAATAAAAAAGAACCGAATTTACCGAAATGACGAGCCGAAAAACCTAGACAGAAAATAAGAAATCCCAAAACTAGTTTGAAACCCGGATGAGTCGTGGACAATGTCGCACTCTTTAAGGTGTATCGCGGCTTTGCCTCCAAATGTGCCGACAGTACACAGCCTTGTCACCCCAAGATAAAACAATCTCGAAAATAATACGGAACGGTAGCACGAACCAATTCCGTTCAACAATCACCCTTTAATAATATTACTCGATTCTGAAATATAATTAATCTTGTGGAAGATTAATTATTCCTTGTTCTGTGTATCAATTTGGGTAGGAAAGAAGTTTCTCAAAAAATGGTCGGAACAAGTAGAATACAGTTGCAGAATTTTTTTTCAGTTGAGTTTATTTCATAATGGAGTCTCAGGCCATATATAAAAAAGTGAAGGATAACGGTCAAGGAAAAGAAAGAGAAGATAGTGGCAGTAAAACTCGGATTGTCATTCTTAGTAGGTGGCCATAAAGCCCCACTACCACTTTCAACTTTTGCAAAAGTAGTCATCTAATGATAACTGTTCCAACAATCCCCCACTTGCAAAATTTAAAACCATAATATCGAGCAATAATTCATAGAATTGTTCATAAACAAAGGTGTCTTTCGACTTGAAATGATTCAGATTTTACTAAAATAACTCATAGTTTTGAACCCTATCTCTGACAACATCCCACTCACAATCCTACTAGGGTGTAGTTCTAATATCCAGCACGTTATGGCCATGTGCTTCTATCCCTGTATAGTAAACAATCTAGAAAAATGCCCTAAATATCCATAGAAAGCGGCCACACTTCCACATTCACATAGGTAAGTCTATCAAGGATACTCCGGTAGCTAGGTACCCCACTCAAAATAGAACTATAGATCTCATTAAGAGTTATAATAACCCATTCTTAACTGTCTTCAAGATATCATGCTCCATAGGGATGAACTCGGAGTAAAACCCCGTATAAAATTATTAGCATGATTCAACCCATATCACTGTGACTTCTTATTACCCTTTGAACCTAATTCTTGGGATCTCCAGTCTATAGGTTGGGTTACCACCACAAATGATCCAATATCAACGGGCGTTAGTCCTATCCCTTTCTAGGTGTTGAACACCTTCTCCTGCACTAGTCCTTTTATCAAAGGATAAGTGAAGCTCTATTCTCATCTGTCCGAATATAATTCGCACACACAACTCATTAGTTTTAAATTCTAAAACTATGTTGTGATTACGACATGTTTTTCGTTCTTGTCTTTATGATAACGGTTCAAAATTTTACAATAGCCATGGTTCTATTGTTGTGGATGAAATGACTGGTATCAATCTTTACCATAAATAGTATCTTATAATAGGTCTTTCAACCTTTCATTTTTCACTAGCCATAGCTGATGGTATCACCATATACTCCTTCATTAATTTTGTCAACAATTAATATTTCTTGGAGTTCCAAAAAATTGCATCGTAATATGTGTTAGACACTTATCTATTATTAATTCAGAATCAATTTCAGGTTCGTGATTTTTATCAAAACACGTAACCTTTCTCAATAGCATAAGAATGCACCTTTTTTTTTAAGTATAAACCTTCATAGTACTCCCACAAACAATAATTCCAAATCAACCATAGTTAGTAGCTCAGTTGAGACTACTTAAGATGTTTGCATATTTGTCTTTTCTTATCACTATATATAGTGTTCTTATACTTGGATCATGTGGAGTACAAGATGGTTCATAATAAGCATATATCTAATAAATAGATATTCTTATATTTCAATGTACTCGATCAATTAATTGATCCATATAGCCTTTTAATATTAATAAGTAATATTCTTGTTTCATTGAAACTCTTTATGCTAACACTTTGAATTAGCATGAATTTGGTTTTCTAGGTAACAAAATATTATAACCAAATATTAGCTAATCATTCTTGCATAATAAATAAGAGTGCATTCATATTTCAGCATGCTTAGTGATAAACACGATTCATATTATTCTCAATTCATTCTCATTTGATGATTTATCAAAATATCATGCCATTTATCGGTGCCTTCCATATTAATTTTTCAACTTCAAGTTGGTCCATGTAAGTTGCCTTACATAGGTCACCATTCGAAAAATAATATTATATATATTTAATTCTTAACTCAACATCATATATAATATCAATGGCATTCAAATTAAATGAATCTTCTTCATTTTCGTGAGAATAGTATAACTTGCAACATGTATAACTAAGTTATATCAACTAATCTTGGCTATTAAACAAAGCTTATATTTATAAATGAAAATGGTCTCAATATTCCTTCAAAGGATGTGTATGCACCTCATTATCTTAAAGTTATAAGATAAGTCAATTATAAACTAATTTCTGGTTCATTCCAAGGAATTCAATCAATCATTTATGACATGACTTCTCTAAGGATTTTTCGAATCTTTTTCAATAACATAAGCAAACTTTTATTCATTCAAAAAATTAAGAGTTCTCTTGAACACCAAAGTTTCAGATTCTATTAAATGTTCTTCAATTATAGTTGAGAGGTACTCGATTGAGTGCCCCAACTATTCTCTAGGTATAGCGTAGAGAAGCTACATGTAATGTGCCCCCACTATATCTTCAATTCATAAAATGGAATATAAATTTATAGAATTTCAACATTAAATAAGAATTATTCTTATTTCTTAAATAAGAATTATTCTTATAGTCGAATAAAAAAAAAACGGATCATCCGTTCTATCATAATTTCAGATTTTCAAGTGTCTGAAAGTCACATATAGATTAACACAATCTATTTCTTAAAAGATTATAATATACACTTTTTCATATATTATTTTTCACAATTTATGTAATAATACTTCGTATTAGAGTTTAAACCTCTATTCCAAATCATTCAACTAGAATATCTTTACCAAAATAAAGTTTGCATTTGCACCATGCTCAATTATGATAAAATCCTCCAATTATTATCATTTCGACATATGATTTATATTTACTCAATATAAAGTCCGACATATGAGATCTTTACTCGTATTATTAGACTCGTGTATGTCTAAATCCATACATAGATCAAACAACTTATTAAAAGCATAACATGTTTGATTTCATATGCAAATACGCAAGGTAAAATATATGTCTTAAAGTTTTATACTCTATCCAACATAAAGCATACAGTCAAAATAATTTTATCCAACTACATTATTTCTACACGCATATGAAGCACACCAAATTGATTCCAACATAGCAGAATACAATTTTATTATATGCCTTTTCCAACTCATATAAATGAATAATACAAAGAATTATTCATATAAAATTCTAGTGGTTGCACTCAAAACTCAAATATTGTATAAGTCATTATACAATTTCTATGAAATTCATCTTCCATAAATTTGAGTCCAAATTTTTCTTAGTACTTCATAAATCCTTGAATAAAAAATTTATAAAGGCTTCAAATTATTTTGAATCCGTTGGGAACACGACATGATACATTTCTTTCTAAGAAAATGTTGTCCAAAATATTTGTTCAAACTGAAAAACTTCAAGTTTGAAATTTCACCACGAACAAATCGCTTATTGAAAATTTATGAAATTTTTTAGAATTCATCCTTTATGAGTCTAGTCTTATCCAAAATTGGAATCACTCAAAAATACTAAGTACAAGTGAAGATAAACTTGTTTTACTATAAGTTGTCCAAAAAATTCAGCATTGCGTATCCCATTTGTAAAAATCATAATAAAAGATATACAACTCTTTTTTCAGAAATTCCAAAGCCAAATAGTCATAATCTCATCATACTACATACATGCCAAAATTCGTGAAATTTCAGTCTATACATCATTCCAACAAAATTCATAACAAAAATTTCAATTTTTTTTTCATCGATCATTTTAGTGTGGTTGAAAAATATCAACTACACTTTCATATAAACACTTCAAAAAATATTTGAACAATCTTTTTTTTATATAGTAAACATAGCGCAAGGCGCAAATGCTTATTATTTACCCTTCGAATCCATATAACAAATGTTCATTTGTTTTCATATGACAAATTTTCATTTGTTTCCAAATATCAAATTTCAATTTGATTCCACATAACAAATATTTACCCCAGAAATATCAAATATTTACCGCAAATGCTTATTATTTACCCCAGAAACTGTCGCACACCCCAAGTTTGAAGAGTATAATCACCCACCTTCCACTTCAAATTATGACACTCAGCATTGCTAGTCGTCTTTACCCCATCAACAATTGCGGCCATCAAATTACTTGTGGAAATGATGTTGCAGACAGCCTTCTTTGCAGTGTGTGGGTCCAAAAAATTATGGTACTACCACGATAAATGAAGATGGTGATTGATACCTTTTTAAGCCACCCTTCGATCCTTAGTGTTTTATGAGAAGTGGTTCCCAATAGTGCATGTAATGTGATGGTGTTTGGTGAGAAGTGGTCCCACACCTCCATCTTAATTTTAGGGACCACCTGTTGTGGTGATGTTTCAATTTCTTCCCCTCCTTTTGAAGTATTTCTCCAACGATATAAATTCTCGGTTGTTCGCATTTTTCACCGTAGGTGTAAGGTTCTTCACAATTATTGCTCAAGCCTTTGGCCCTCCTTTCATGCATCATCTTATCACTAATTCGATCATATTTGAGGTAGGTGTGGGAAAATGGGCATTTTGGGGTTAGGTTTTTGGTAGAGGCAGGAGAATTGGGTTGATATGTTGGGGTGAATGTATGTTTAGTACTTGATGCATTGTAATTCAGATGACTAAAGTTGGGGCTTAAAAAAATTGGCTTAGTTTGAGATTTGAGCCTCTTAGCTGCCGAATCAAGAGCAGATTCTTATTGTAAAGCTAAGCTCAAGGCATGGCTCAGTGTTTGCGATAAAACATTCTTACGAAATTACAAATTTCCTCCTTAAGACCACTCAAAAAATAGGAAACAAAGTAAGATTCAGTCAACCCTTTGTTGAGTGACACTAATGGCCTCAACTCGCCAAATTTTGAAAAATAGTGACGAACAGAGTTAGCTTGGTGTAATTTAGCCAATTCCTCTACTAGATCATCATAACCATGTCCAAAGAACCCTACAACTACAGCACTGGCAAACATATCCCAATCTATTCCTGCTTTCTCCTCAAATGTTGCTCGAGACCTTGACTGTTGTGCCTTCTAAGTACAGTGATGTAAACAACACACATTCTAGCGGTATTGGTTTTAGATTAAAAAAATTGTTGACCTTCTTAATCCAGGTTCTATCATGATCTCAATTAACATTTGGATCTCTATCTTTGGCAACTTACAAGTTACAATTGGGAAATTGAGGATAATTTACCTTGTGTTCTTCTTAGCAACGTCTACTGTTGAACAAGCTATGGCAATGGATACTGGCGTCTCCAATATTTCCTTGGCCCAAACACTTATGCCTTGTTAGCCATTATAGCTTCCATATCACACTCATACCCCGTTGCATAGTTTGCAAGGTTACATCAGTGGATTTCTACCATTCATGATATCTCGTCTCATCAGCCACTTTTATTGACAATTTCAGGCTCAACTGCTTTAATACCACTTGACACACTCGAATCGATTGGATTCAGTATTCCAGTGAGAATAGAACAATTTAAAATAGAAGTCTTGATATAAATAGAAGAATAGATAGACTAAAGAGAGAAGCAATCGGAGAGGGAATAATCTTTCATTCAATTCACGATATCCAACTCTAGCTACACTTCAGATTATACTCTCACATTCCTTCTAATAGAATAAATAACAAAATGACAATTGAACCAATACAATTGTTATTAAACTCAATTAGTTTGCTAGAAGAAAAGAAAAATCACCCCCTAGGCACGCGGCTCACTAACAGCGAGTATCAGACGCATAAGCATCAAATTAGCATCCAAGTACGGGGCATGACATAGTTTAGCCCGAATGAAGAATCATAACAAATTTCGATAACCATGAGACAATTTTTTGATTGAACAAAGACTAATGGAAAGGAATATATAATAATGGTTAAGAATTTTGCATTGCAAGACAAAAGGAAGGTTTCTGCAGTGAATTAACCCCTTTTTAACATTCCATCAATACAAGTCCAATGAAGTATCTACAAAATTAATAGAAGAATTAAGCTACATAAATCAATGGAGAACTTACATGTCAGCAACATGCCTAACCTTGGCTCAATTATTACCTATAAATAGAACAATAAGCTTAGAACCAATAACCATATATTTAGATTGTAATGAAATCCTAAAACGAACCAAGAAGCCATCTGACTAACATTAGAATATATTTTTCTCTCATATCAAGTGATGAAAGATAAGCTATCAAACGGTGAGAAAGATGGGATTATTTTTATATCAATAATTTGACTAACACAATCTCATCATCTTTGCTTCTTCCTTCCTCACGAACGGTTTAACTTTTGTCAAGCGTTGGTAGGACTCGAGGTTTCAGATGATGTACCCGTTTCATCTTGAACCACCACTGGGATTTTTACAGCTTCTCTCTCCATCTCCTTTTCAAGCTCTTCCTCTTGTCGTAATGCAGTGAACTGGGTATCCAATGACTTGGCTGCTGCTAGCCATGCCAGAACAATTACCAAAAGTACCCCTCCTAGGTAGGGAGTTGAGTTCGCGAGTGACCCAAAGGTTAAGATCATGAACTGCTGAATCAAAGCACCTCCAGACTTCCCCAATGGATTGCACACAACATCAATTGCAGCCTTACCTTTAACCTGAGGTAAAAATTGGTGGACTACGGTTAATTTAGACTCATCTGGTTGCTTATATTTTCCATCCGGGTGATATCTTTTTTAATCTAGGTAAGTTGAAATACTTTTCTTTTTCACCCAGGTGGAAAGCATTCATCCCGAACTAAACAAGACCTTAAAGAGTTATATAACACGAGCTTCAGGAGGAAATCTAAGTTGGGTGAATCAGAATCCAGGCTTTAATACTATTAAGATCTCAAAATGTGACCAATTATTTTCCTTCAAACTACTAAAGAAATTCAACCATTTATGTAATTGCTCAGGTAAGGAATAAGGTGTAATAGCACACACAATGTTTTTCACCATTAGAGAGGCACTTCAAAATGAGGAAAGAGAAACATCTGATGATTAAAAAAGAAAAAGGAAACACGATCAATCCTTTAAATAGTTACTTCAAGTCCTTACACTAGACCATTAATCGTTAAAATTTTGATTTGCATTTTCAAGGTTTAATCCACAACATAGTGGAATTTTGTTATGATCTGTCTCAAAAAATTTCACTATTACGCCTCCAAAACAGGAGTTCAGTAAATAATTTATGAACTTAATTGCTCAAAGAAATTGAAATAAATATTTCAATTAATTTCAAGCATGACTGAATTCAATGCCAAAATTAGTGCTAAAACTTTGAATTTTGAGAGGTGTGTGTCTAACCTTGGTGTCCTCATCCAAAGGAATATATGCCATTTCCTTGCAAGGATCGAATAAGCTGTATTTAGCACTCTTGCTGAAAATATTTTGCATTGCACCCACATATACGGCTGCCAGAAGTGGAGTCATCCCAAATCTCGCGAGAGCAGGTGCGAGTGGGTCCCCAAA
The DNA here is from genome assembly GCA_949130495.1 of Sambucus nigra. Lineage (NCBI taxonomy): Eukaryota > Viridiplantae > Streptophyta > Magnoliopsida > Dipsacales > Adoxaceae > Sambucus > Sambucus nigra. Next base: position 545,569,114 of record OX422212.1, on the reverse strand, counting down.
CAAAAGCAGAGAGAAGAAGCCAACTCCTGTGAGAAGCAGAACTGTGGGTGTAATCTTGGCTGCCATTCCCCAACCGTATTTGTTAAATATCCACTGGCTTAGTAGCATCATTGTGAATGTTGCTATCCCAGTCGCAGTAGAGAAGTCTCCCATAAAGGAAGAATATTCGTTGGGGCTTGGAAACTGTACAGTTTCAGAGAGGGAGAGAGTAAATAAAAAGCAAATTGAGAGGAGAACTTTGTAGAATTAACAGGGCTAGTGTAGTTTTACCAAGGGATGATTCTCATCAGATCAGATGGGAAATTGCACTTGCCGTTCTTATTTTTGGAAGACAGATTTTTTTTTCCCCGAAAGAGGAAATTTTGGAAAATTGGAAATGGTAAATTTTGGAAAAAGTGAAAAATTCTTAATTGGCATGTATTACAAAAAATCAAAAGTGTATAATTTAGGTATAAAGTTGGATATTTTTCAGCATAAATTCAGAAAAATCGGAATCGGTAAATGCAGAAAATCAAAATTTCAGAAATAATTTAGATTCCGATACTATTTTTCTTAAAAAATAAGAAATTGCAAATGGGCCATTAATCGGGTTATGAAAACTTTGGAATTTAGGAAAATATGCAGACCCCTAGTTTTTTACCTGAGCTTTGAGCTTTGATTTCCATGTGACCTCAACAAGATTGATGCTAATACCATATGCTACCACCAACAGGGCAAGATCCCGAATGTAACTAGAAGACATCAAGAATTTTAAACTCTCCATAGTTCCCATTTTCGGCTTCTCCTGCAAATGAATTAATGTTCTGTTATGTAAAACTGTCATCAGAACAAACAAACATAATCTCCAGACTAACTTACCCCTAATTAAATCTCTGGTATCACAATTTGAATTTCATTGAAGTTGTAGAGGAACAGGATCTCAGATCAGTCCATTCACCGATGGAAATAAATGAACGAAAAAATCCATCCTTGATATTACAATTTTATCTCATATCACTTAAATGGCATCCGCTATTTGCCAAAAGCAGAGGCATATAAATTAGAGGTCAAATTTAGCTTTTTGGCATTTAATTAAGGTTAAAAGTGCTACAAAAACTATGGGCCTGTTTAGTTGTAGAAAACAAGGTTGTTTTCCAGGAAAAAATTCTTAAATTGCTCCACGGAAATGGAAAACTAAAAAATGTGTTCAAATGTAATATTTGTCCAAATAGAAAACCGGAAAACAATTTTTCTGATTTTCCAGTTTTCCTGAAAACTGAATAACTTCTTTAACATGTTTTCAACCAATTTTCAAAACTTCATTTATCTTTGAACTTTGTATTTTGTATTTTGTTGCAAAGGACCCTAACTAGTAAGTAAATATCAGTGCTTTTGTTGCTAATAAGCCTCAGAATGAGGGGGTCTGTGGAACAAAATCCATAGTCAAGGGAGGTATCTGTCAAAAATATATAGTTCAATGTTCTTTTTGCACATTCCTCCTTAATTGACAAACCAGTGAGGCTTATTGACAGAGTTGAGATATAACAAATAAAGAGAGAAGATACCTTCTTCTTCTTACTCCTGGTTGGAAGAGGAACATAAGTATTCACCCACCAATAAAGAGCACAGATTGTAAGCCCCATCAACACCACAATGCTCATCATTGCTTTCAGGGAGAGGGCCCATCCATCAACTCCGGGACCCAAATTATTCCTCAAATTAGAGAAGTACTTCACTGTTCGACCCGAGAAAATAAGGGCGACATTAGCACCAAGTCCAAACAGTGGGTAGAATTTTTTTGCTTCATCTACAGTAGTAATCTGCACCAAAAAGCATGCAATTACAGTTAAATTGCAGCTCCACTAACTTTAAGCTGACTGGAAAAAAAATTAAGAGGCTGATTTTCAAACCAATATTCTGGGAGAATCAAAGCATCAGTGGCGGAGCTAGGATTGTACATCCGGACGGGCTAACTTAATAGTAATTTTCGAGGCTTCGGGGGCGGGTGCCCCTGAGCTGAATTTTTTGAGGTTAATTTTGAGTATTTACCAAATAATTACTTTAAAACAATGAAAAATAATGTTAATTAACAATTCTATACATACCTAACAATTAGTATTATAAAATTATAATATTAAGTCGGCGGGCGCCTTTGTTCGAATAAAAAGGTTGGTTATTTAAAGTTAAATGGGTTAATATTTTGGGGTGGCCTAGGTAATTATTTTTGGTTGAGTTTACACAAATAAATTAAAATTTTCTTGGCTTGACCCGGGCTATTGCCCGGCCAAGCCCCCTCCTAGTTCCGCCCCTGCTAAGCATTGTCCATAAAACATCAATAGCAGAAAAAATTGTAGTGCAAACAAAAATAACATTGGTACAGTTTGTCTATTATAGTTTCCAGATGATGGGAGTGATGATCAAGCTAATGACAATCACCAATATAACAGATAGTGCAGTGACCCTAGGGATGCCCGAGGGGGAAGGGAAGTACAGAGCGGGTATGGCCAAACCCTAACCCTCCCCATGAAGGAATAGATTATCCCGGCACCTGTACCCGCGATGGGTTTCAACCTCAAAAATCCGACCCGACCTGTTTACAGCATGCCCAAACCCACCACCGCCACGTCTCGTGCCATTTGGCCAGAAAATCTTCTCTTTTCGCAAAAACACAACAAAAAATAAATCCAACAAAACATGAATTTGTAGAACACATAAGATGCCATCCCAAGATCTTCAAGTAAAGATTATAAGTAAACAAAAATTGAAAACCACAGTTTACTCATTTCTGGAATACCATTAAACAAAAGTTGCAATATCAAAGCCCCAACAAAAACCCCTAGTTACCGAAACCCCATATATTGAGAAACAGATTTGGAAAGGAAAATATAAATCAAAAGTGAAAGTTTAGATGAGAGTGAAAATTTTCAAATTAATAAAAAAGTCAAAAACTGAAATCTCCACCGCCCCGAGGGCAAGGCGGGGCGGGACAGAGTAAATGTGGGAAAATGTAACTTAGATTTAACCATGGCGGGTTGGGAGTGAATGTGATAAATAAACCTGCCCCGAACCTCACACAGGTTTAGTTTTAAAACCCATACCCACCCCTATTGCTTAAAATGGGTCTTTAAACCCGCCCCATTAGGGTCGGGACTGGGAAGTCCAAATTGCCATCCCTAAGTGAACCCTTGATTACCTCAACTCTTTTAATTTTCCAGAAAATCTTACCTTCAAATGTTCCATCATTGTGTAAAGAGTGACGGTAATTTTATTTTATATTGCAGGGGTGGTAAATATGAACAAAGACAACCTCAAATTGATAGCGATAACAAGTTCCTCCATTAAGGCATAACACTTTCATAGAGAACAAGGAATGCAATTATAACGAGCAATTGCACCCCCCCCCCCCCCCCCCTCTCCCCCACACCCCCACCCACACACACACACACACTTATTTTTAAATATACTGTGATAAAATTATTAACCCACCCAATATAAATACATGTAGACAGCATAGTTATCAAAATCGTCCGATTAGGTTCGATTAAGGGGTAAAACGATTCGAATCAAGAGTTGAATCGTAAAGGCTCAAAGAATCGTCCAATTTGAGTTGGAGTCGTCAAATTCGGTTTGGAATCACAATCGTCTGTTTATACGAGTCACTAAAATGGGTTTTTAAACCCTTTTGTTCATGCAGGTAACTATTTTTTAACCCACCTATTCGGTATAAAACCAAAAAAAACAAACGTTTGTCCAGCCATACGAACTGTTGCTGCAAATCGAAACCCTATTCCAGACGTAAGTTCGAAAACCAAACCCTATTCCGGCCATAACTTGCAAACCGAAGCCATAGAAACCCTATTCCAGCCATACGAACCATTTGTTGCTCCAAATCAAAGCCATCTGTTGCTGCTTCTCTCAAAACTGTATGATTTATTGTTTTTTTTGCTGTTTTTTTTTTGTTGTTGTTATAAAACCTTTGTATTTGTTATAAAATCTTTGAAGGTATATTTGTTTTATTGTTTTAAATTAGTATGAACGTTGTTTTAAATTAGTCTTGTTTTATAGTTAATCTTAGTATTTGTTTATTGTTTAAAATTAATATGAAAGCCGTTTTAAATTAATATTGTTTTATAGTTAATCTTAGTATTTGTTTTGTTGTTTTAAATTAATATGTTTTACTGATGTAAATTAATGTTGTTGTAATTTTGTAGGCTGTTATAAATTAATATGGTTAATCTTAGTAAGTTGGCTATTTAAAATTTTTGGAAGTATTTGTTTTATAGTTTTAAATTAATCTTAGTATTTATTTTATTGTTTTAAATTAATATGTAGACTGTTTTACATTTTTGTTAAACCTTGGTTTATGTATGTATAGATTTGATGATGATGATGATGATGATGATGAAGGAAGAAGAATGATCATTGATGATGACTTTTAATGATATATTTTGTTTTTTTTTACATTTTTAAGCTTAAAATGAATGAAAACATGTGCTACGGTTAATTTTTGTGATATATTTTGGTATATTATTACGTGCTACAATTAGTTTTTTTTGGTCATATTATGCTTAATTACCAATTCTATAGTGTTAAATCCCATTTACGTACGTTTTACTATATTTTTATTATTTGGTTCCGATTCGATTCACGATTCGTGATTCGGGGGCCAAACGATTTACGATACAATTCACGATTTGATAACTACGGTGACATACATACATGTATATACATATCTATATTAGTTAATCAACGACTCTTTAAAATTTACACACAAGGACAGATATCTATGCATGTAGGCTGAGGGGTGGAAACTTTTGACACGATACAAACTCAACATGAAGTTAGATGGTTAAGTTTGACAATTTCTTGACACGATTTCGAAAATGGCACTACCCACCACCATCATGAATAAAGAACTATCACGAGTAACCATAAAATGACACATATAGACCCGAAGATGACATTACCCGCCAACATGAACAATAAACAACCTCCACGAGTAGCCTAAAAATGACACGAATAGATCCATTTAATTAATATTCTATGGAGGATGCATAGAACGTTTTTATATCTTAATCCGCTTTTATTATAAAAAAAAATGTTATAGAATTTGATGCTATTTTACGTAATTGCTGCTACATTTAGAATTATTTGTTTTTTTATTGTTTATAGTGTGCATATGAGTGGTATGATTTGGCTATAAGTGAAGGTGATACTATTCGTATGTTCTGGATTTAACGCATATGCATGTCAACGTCATGTTGATGTGGTCAATAAACATATCAGGTTAGTGTTAGGTCATTTGATACTACTAACTAAACATGTTGGTTTGACACGAATCCGAAATGACACGACACAACAAACATGAATTGCCACCCCTATGTGTGCTTATGTGACCATTTTCTACATCAAAAATATCCACTTGTCTTGGCAAAAATTCAAATGGTACAAACTGATGTCATGTGTACTATGTTACTTATACGTATAATTATGTTATAAACAAGACGGGCTAAAATAGAAGGTAAATGACAAAGAGACTGACTAAGACTAATTTGGAAGTAAATCGGAAGGAAATATTTTAAGAATTAGTGTCAGCTGAAAATAAAGTGTAGAATATAATATAAAAAATAAAAAATAAATAAAATTGGGAAGTGTGAATTTGTGTAGCCCATCTCATTGCTTTACTCCAAAACTAGATACTAGTTTAGGAAAATAGTTGGGAAATAGTAAAATAAACTTGCAATATATGCGAAGAGAAAATTAAAACAGCAATCAATTCGAGGTGACAGGTCGTCAACAAGCATTTTAAACTAAAAAATCTCCATTATATTTAAGCAAGGAACTCCTTAATGTACAATCAGGGAGCTTAGAATGATATCTTCATTATAAATGTAATGTAAATAAAGGTGAACACTTTCTGTGTCAAATTTTATTGCCTATGCCCTTCAAAAAGTGAGAAACGATAAACAGTTCCATAACCATGATTACAATGACCAGATTATAAATTAGGTGACTATATTATTCATCCACGGTGAAAATAAAAACATAGTTGAGCAAATATATCTTATTTGGAAAGGGCATATACATGAGGAAGATAGTAAATCCAAAACCAAAACCAAAACCCTCAATCAATCACAATTTATGGAACTAAAGAGAATATGCTCATATGTGAAAGCAACCTCACTCACACACACCAAAAAAGGACACAACCCCAATAAACAGAATAAAACAAGAATAGTTTAAATATACCAACAAATAGCTAAAATATAAGGATCTCACACCCCAATGATATAGAATTACAACTTAACCAACATTGGATTATTTTTATATTCTGTTGTGTTTTGTGTAATTGTAGCGGTTTGACCATCTCAATGTATAAAAAAAACATTATGAATCCCTGATAAAAGACTACATACAGGATTCTGATACCTAGATCAAAATTAGTATTTAAAGAATAATTCATAAAGGTGTACAAGAAGATGAACACCAAAAATATACTCTTATATAAATAAGGTATAAGACTAATCACCTGATTGGCAAACCCCCAAAACAGCACTGAAATAACCACACTCCCCCAAAGCTCAGCCATGACATAGAACAAACAAAAACTCCAGATTCTCAAAATTGCAAGAGGACCCATAAACCTAGGACCCATTGCCTCCAAAAGCTTATCAGCAAGAGCTGTGGGGTGGAAATAATTGCTGAGAGGATACAAAACAAACCCAAATGCCCCAAAAAAGGCAATAAATGGTACAATAACAGTATAAAAAAGAGCCTGCTTTGACAACACATTAGCCAATTTTGTGTACAGCAACATAAACCCAACAGCCATGGGCAAATTCACCCAAGTTTTCAAGAATGGTATAATCTCAGCACTAGACCCTTTTGCTGTCACAACCAAAACATCTTTAGTATCCCTAAGGATTGTGTAATTGAAGAGTATACAAAAGAACATCAACCCAAGTGGGACAATTTTCTTGAGGGTCACAATCTCTATTCCCATAAACATGGGGGACTCCACTTCTTCATGCAGTGGCTGTCCACCAGCTGATGCTCTGCAAATGGGAGAAGTTCTGTTTTTTTTCTCAACCACGTGAGGTTTTTTGGTAAACCCATTGAAAGAGAGAGAAAACCCATCAAGAGATTTGGGTTTCAAGGGATTAAGTCTATGTCTGAGCCCCTGTGGTGGTGTGTTAAAATTAAAAACCTTGGCTTTGGGATTTGAAGGTAGAGAGAGAAGGCCTTTTGTTTGCAAAACAGCTTCCATGTTATTCTTTCTCTACCTATCTCTGAGTCCTTTAGAGAAACTCAAAATTTTGATCTTTACGTAAGTGAGCCTGGTTTCGCTTTTAGGTGGTCACTGATACAAATATATCTTTCTTTTTATACGTCAGTGAAAGCCTGCAAAACACTCACCTTGAAGGCACGCAAACAAAATGAATAAAATAAAATTTTAAATGTGTGATTGGAAATATAAAAATGGGGGGAAATTCTAGATTTTTGTAAAAATAAATTAATAGAGTAGATTTTCCTCGGAAGAATCTAGGAATTGACGGTAGGAAAGAGAGGAAAGAAATGGAAAGTGAAATAAAAGATACAGGATCTACACGGATGTGCAAGGGAATCACGTGATCAAAATATACACCCCCAAAAACAATGCATGTACAGTGGCCGAAATGCCCTCACTTGCCGCCCATTCACAAATGTTATTTGGTATCATAGATTGATGTCACTTATTTGCATTGATTAATGTTTAGGTTCAATAATAATGGACTTCAGATACAAAAATATGAGTTTGCCATGTTATTTTATTTTTATTTTTTTAGTATATCATGTGATGTTCGGACAAGCTTACGCGCACTTCGATTAATTTTCATTCGTGGTTCATGATTTTCACTCTCCAAACATTATTTTGACAGTGTCAGGAATCGAACTGGAGCCTAAACTCAATCCACCTCCAACACTGTCCCAATTAATGTGACAAATTATTTAATCGCACTAATTTGTGTCATATCTCTAAATCGATTTAAAATTATTGAATATTATTAGGGCATTCAAACAAATTTTAGATTCTTTTAACCTTTATAAGAAATTGCAGATAATGAACTATAAGGCTTATTGTGTAGCATTGGCAGCAGTAGACATTTTGTACATCTTGCAATAACTTATTTGTAGCTTTTACGAGGGTAAGTTTAATTATTAAATAATATGTGGGGTATTGTTTAATAAATAAACTAGTATAATGCGTAATGGGAGAATCGATCGCAGAGTCAACCCTGCAAATTAAAAAATACGTCGAAACAAAATCTACAATATATTTCATATATTTGACAAAATCCGAAAGAAACAATAATTGATCCAATAATCATTCACGTCTACATTTTCTGTAATCGACAATTTACCAAAAGAAGTTATGTACAACTTAGAAAAAACAAAGGCTTTATTTACTTTAATAGTTACTAATTCTCGATTTTAGACTTTAAAAAAATTAATTAAAAAATTAGACGTTGCCCAAAATCGTTTAAAATTCTGTCAACTTTAACTACCATGTGGCAGTTAAAAATAAATAATTTAAAAATTTCTCCAAAGCACAAAAATTAAAAGAAAATGATTTTTAAATTAAATAAAGAAAATAAAAAACAAAAGAAAATGAAAAATAACCTCAATACACAGTCAACCCACTCCCCAAACCCTATTGTCGTCATTTCAGCCCCCACCCCACCTATTCGTTGTATGATTCCCCTCATCTCTCTCTCTCTCTCTCTCTCTCTCACACACACACACACACACATGCACACCATCACTACCAGCCACCTTGCAGCCCACAAAATCTCAATCAACTGTTAATCAAGACTGTTTTGTAATCAAAATAAAGACATAAACATATATCTTATATCAAGTTTATAAAGCAATTTTGTTATAAATTCAGGATGTTTTATCTTCATGCAATCACAGATTTTAATTATGTTATATAAGCGTGATCGAATATCAACTTTTGTCCATTGTTATTCATTGGAAGATGACTTGAATGCTCCTATTAATTGCTCCTTAGAACCTCTTGAAAATAATCCAGAATTGTGTCTTTTATGTGCCCATAATTTTATGAACAAACAATAAAAATTACAAAAAAATAAATCTCATGAACCAACAAATAAAAAGGAATTTGAAATAGCATACACCAACAAACGACATCCCTCCCCCCCCCCCCCCCCCCCCACAATATTCAATTTTTAGCTTTGTCGACGGTTGCAGAAGTTCGCAAAACTTACAGGTCAGATGGAGGTGGGTATTATGGGGAGTTAAGCAGATGAGAGAATGGAGTGCAATGAGTGGGTGGGGGTGTTTAGGGGAGAGAGTGATAAGGGGTTGTTGGGGAGGACATATGCATTAGATGTACACTTTTAATGTTCCACAAACATATTATGGATTCACATAACCTCAAATGTTAAAATAAATGTCTTTGAGGCAGATGACAAATCTTCGTCGTCACAGACCTACATACATATGAAAGTCATACTTACGCACTCAAGGTTCCCAAAAATGCACAAGCGTTCCTCCTCTTATTAGCATCCTCTCAAATCCTCACATTTGGCAATTATTTGAAGTCGAACATAGGTCTAAATGCAATTATATTTAACTTTCTAGTGCGAGATAAGGCAATGAAAGTTAACCCCAAGGCTTTTTCGATAACCAATATCCACCACCACACGATGGAGAGTTATCTATTGGCCTTTGTGTATCGTAATTGTCCAACACAAAATAATTGTCATCTGAGTTCTTTGGCAGGAAGTTCCACTTGATGTTTGTTGTTTGGGGGGATTTAAATTATGTTACTTTCCAGACGAAAGGAAGGACTGCGATAATTATCAAAGTCAACCATGATTGCAAGTGGTAAATCATATGGTGATTTACAACCACACACATACACAATATCAACAACGATACATATTAAACAATTAGCAAGTTCATGATACGTGGTGAGGTTAGATCGAAGCATAAGACAAGAAGAAATAAATAAACATAAAACCTTCTCCAAGACTTTTGCATAATCTTCAATAGTATTGGAAGCAACGTCATAATTATTTTTTGAAGGTATTCTTATAATTGGTCTACTAATTTAGGCTAATCTGTCTAAATTGTACTTATTAGCAGCTTGCTTAGTGGGAAAAAGATGAATAGAGTATCTAAACTTTCTCAACTATTCGACCGTGAGGGATGTAAAATTATGACTATTAAACAAGAAACAATCATCAATGATGGATGTTCTATCATTAAGTCTCAACAAAGCATCTCTGGGTGCTGTTTAGTCTACCCTAAAATGTTAAAAAATGAGTCAAACACACTTATCAAATCCATCATAAGCAATGTTACCACATGGTTGCATATGATGAATGTCAAACATTGAGAAATAATTTTTGTAAAAACTTATTCTAAAAATGAGAAAATGTTGAAAAAGTTCCTTTGAAATTTCAAGATAAAATGAAAAACATTGTAAATAATTTTGAAAACAAAAATAAACTTGTGCATCCTAAGTTTTGTAACAAGAATCATGAGCTTAATCATAAAAGACCTAAAAAGGGCTTTGTTTGTTCTCATTGCCATAAAAAGGGTCACCTTAGAGATTTTTGTTACAAGTTGAATAAAGTTCAATATTTTAAAAAGGTTGTTTCTAAACTCAAAATCCAAATGAATAGAGCGAAAACTTTTAAATGTGATTATTATCACAAATTTGATCATTTGAGCGAATTTTTATTTTTGCTCAAACCAACCTTGCATTTGCATCATGGTAGTAATGGTAAGAATTTTGTGAGGAACAACAATTCTTATAAAAAAAAATTGACTCTAGGACCTAAACTCGTTGAAAGATAAATTTCGCTTAAAAAGAAGCAAAAAACATTTCATTAAAAAACATCGAAATAGAGATAAAGTGAACAAAAATGTACATCGTGTCCTACCTAATCCTAAAGCTCCTTGTGTGAATCATGTATGGGTTGCGAAAGGAATTTCATATTGAATTAAAGTCGAGACAAAGAAGATTCTGAAATTGGTTCCCTTAATTTCTAAATGTTAGAGTTGTTGTGTTTTTGCAATAGCCTTGTTAGCATTTCCTTTATATATATATATATATATATATATTTTTTATTTTTTAGAATACTTTATTTTATTTTCCAAGAGTATGCCTTTAAGATTGTCATATCTAGTTGATCTTTTTATCCATATATGATTATTATCTTTGGTTAGCCTATTTTGTATTTTGGCATTCCATGCTCTTTTAGTTTTAACCTTTGTAATTTCTCGAGATTGATTATCTTAAGACTTCATTAGTTATTTTGATGACTAATTGAGCTTGTAAGAACATGCTTAGGATTATAAGCTTTATGCATATCTTTTAATCATGTGTCATTATCTTTTGTGTTTGTATGTATCTTTCATCAGAGACATTCAAAATATTTTTTATTCAATTAAGATAGCGGATAAATCAACTGGCTTGAAGGGAAAACCGATAGCTATTGAGAATTTGAGTTAACGTGCTGAGAAAATTTAATCACATTACCACTATACTTATATTGTTGACCTTTAACACAACACAGAGACATCATTGGTTTGATACGAGATATAAGAATTTGCTCCAAATTGAATAGGATTGATTATTTCATGAGTACCGAACTTGACTCCATTAAATTTTCACTAGCAAACTTACGCGGGATTACGACACGTCTCTTCTTTGAAGAATAATGTGCGCATATTCCTGACGAAATTTTTATGTCTGAAAATTATATATGACATGCCGAGAATGTTACCCAGACAATTTTTTGATAAAATGTCCAAAATCGTTTCGCATTATGAGAAGTTGAAGAATTCCTTATTGCTAAATGATTATTAATGTTGTAGGTATCAGTATTTTCAGTTAAAATATTAAAAAATGTTCCTCTACCTGAAGCTCATGGGAATTCTTACGCCACATGGTATTTAATGATCTCACAATAGCTTATTGCTTCACAGTTGTTACTACCCGAGATTTTTTCAAACGGATGGTATCTCGCCTTTGCTCGGACTCAATTTGTTCACTTGATTTCCCTTCACGAACTCATTTTTATATGTATTGTCAAAATTTGTTCAAATGCTCATTGGGAACTTGTTCGCTCTCCACATGCTCTTCTTTGACAATATTTAGCATGCACATTTGATAGATGAATGTGTAAAAAGATTTTATTTATATGATCTGTAATTGGAAATAAAGAGGAAAAGGTAATATGATAAGAACGACTCGCATGTCGCCCTGTTATTGCACGTAATGTAGAATCAATTCACATATGGAATTGATTTTCAATTGAAATAACCAGTGCAAAAAAAGAAGTACTTATAGAAAGACTAGAATGTATTGTCATTATTTAGTGTGGTGTATGAGTTGAACCAGTTAAATTTTATTTTCCAATTAGTATGATAAAGAGTGGAAAAGAAAGTCCCTCAAGAAAGAAGACCATGCATTCTCTTGGTTAAGTGACCATTACCCTAATCTCCAATTCCATGAGCATTATTTAATGGTCTGAGTAATAACATACACCCAATAGATATTAATCATTTACTACATGTAGAGAATTTACCAAAACGGGTCAAGGTGAATGAATACCTACATGGTATGAGAACACATTACAATACAACAGATTACATGAACAAGAACATAAAGAAAAGAGTAACTAAATATGCAATTAAAACATATTATGCATATACAACCTTTGGTTTGATAAAGACCTTTTTAATTTAAAAAATGCAGGTAAATTGGTAGGAGGGGTATTTATAGTTACTTTTAAGCTTTCTTCATAAAAAAATGGGTAAAAAATAAAATAAGATAAATAAAAGCACATATACTTATATAAATCGTTGTTTAACATATAAGACCAGATGGGAATTATTAAATAAATTATGAAGGAATGTGCGTGTAGAAACTAACTACCCAAATTAAAAATTATTACGCAAAATAAAGGTAATGTTTGCTTTAATCCAAATTGCACAAAAGTTAATCCTAGTGTATAAGTGATAAAATAGTAATTTATAAGTTGATTTAACATAACAATGTATGTTCATGAAGCATATAAGATAAATCAAAATTGAAAATAGTAAATCATGCACATGAGATGAGGATTTATGCGAGGAAAAAAATCCTCGCAAGAAAAACATCAAGCCAAACTGACACTTTCCACTATATATGAAAAGGTTTACAAAAGGAGAAATGACTTACAAACTTGAACCTCTCATACACTTAAAAATGCACAACATCCACAAGATACTTTTTTCACTTTATATCTGAAAGAGCAAGCACGGACTGCTTTCCGACTACTCGCCACTCACGAGCTCTTCATAAAGAATACTGACCAAGCACCGAATGTTGAGCCAGATCTGATTGATCGTCTTATCCCAACTCAGTACCAAGATTGACAACCTTCAAAATGAGGCCCATGAAATGCAGCGACATCGATCCCAGATTCCTAAAGAACTCGAGATTATCTTTCCTCGTACCATGGGTCCACCCACCCCTGAGCCTGTTTGGGTTCGTAAATAGTATCAACATGATCCCCGTATCCAGCCTGCTAATGGGTCGCCACCTGCTCAACTCTCGATTTTGATCCTAGCCCAACCAGGGGCTATCACAAAGAGGAACTGAACAAGGTCAAGGAAGACCTCAAACTGCTATTAAAGAAGTTTGATCAAGACAAAATATCCAGAAATTATGTGGACTACACCCATATGTATCCTTATCCCAAATCTATATTGTCAAAGAAGTTCAAGAAGCCAAACATCGAGATGCTTGGGGGAAGAGAACCCCCATTTGTCCATCTTCGAAGCTATCATCCATGACCCTCCTTGTAGACTATGAAGAGATTATGGCCCAAATGTTTCAGCAGACCTTAAAAGAAAGCACTCTTCGATGGTTTATGTCCCTTGAAGAATCCAATATCCGTAGTTGGAAGGATGTCGCCTAAGAATTCATATCTTAGTACAAGTACAATGAGGAGCTAGAGTTTATGCATCGAGATCTAGAGCTTCTTGCAAAAAATCCTGGGGAAACAGTTAGTAGCTTCATAGGAAGATGGAAGAGAAAGCTGTTACCATGACCAACCGACCCTCCGAGGAAGAACAAGTCAGTATTATGAAGAATTCTTACCTCATATCCAAGCATCCATGGGTGGAAAGTATTACCCATATTTTTTAGCCCTTTCAGACGTTGGTGTAAATTGAGGAAGGCATTACCAAAGTGGAATTTGAGCTAAAGAAAGTGACCGAACAGTTCACTCCCCAAAAATATGATAAGCCTGTCAGTGCTAAAGTCTCAACCATTAATAAAATTTCAGAACTTGCTACCTCTTGGGCACCCGAAAGTTTCCCTAATCCTTCCAAAAAAGAGTACAACAAGCTCCATGCTCCCCTATCCAAAGTTTACCAGGCCCTGTTAAGCCAAAATCTCATCAAACACTTAGACCTATATCCATTACCAAATCCACTACCTAAAAACTTCAAACCCGATGCTCATTGTGATTTCCACCAATTCGTATGTTATACCACCGACTAATTCTTTCACCTCAGAAATGTGATTCAAGGCCAAATTGACCGAGGTATCATCGTCCCACCAGTTAATCATAAACCCAATACCACTTATAACCCACTTTTAAAACATACAAATGTTATCTTTCCAGAAAATGGCCCAAAATATGACCCATCTGCCCAAATTGTACCCAGCAAAGCACCAATCATCCCCACAGTCTCACCTTAACCTCTTAAAGTTTACCCATCTTTGTTCCTACACCTTACCTGTATCATCGATCAAGCTTTGTCACTCCTTACGAGGGCCTGTATTGATGTACGCACCTGATCTGAGGGGGGAGGCATGGAGTTGTCGATTGTGTTGAACCAACTCTCTGAAATTTCCCACCAAGATGATTGTCGATTGTAAAAAATTCAATAACTTGTTCATAGAAGCCCAGAAGTGGGATCGGTAATCAGATGAACGGGTAGTGCCCGTTGAACAAGTTAATCTAGATGATGTGGTATAGACCTTGGCTGCTATGTTTCGATAGACAAATGAAATCTGAAGCATTACTGAGTTGCTCACTGCTTTCAAGCTTTGGTACGGCTAGTCCCTTTACCCCTGCACCTCCCTGTTGAGTGGGAAAATTTGTACGATGAAGCCATTGAGATCGTTGAGTGTATTGAATACTCTTGGCAAGAATACATAGTTACCACCGGATGGGGGGTGATTTAACAACTCGAATGATGAACCAATTCAGGAAGAAGTTAGCCCAATAGCCAGCCTGTGTGGAATAATATCCTTCGAAGATCTCTTGGGAGAAATCAATAAGGTGTCCATTCAGTCGAGGTAAATGAATTCGCGAGATTCTTTTTCTTTCATGCTTCTGTAAATCACATGATCGGGTCAGGGAGACACTACAAAGATCCGATTCCTCATGCAACCAAAATAGATAAAGGAAAGGGAGTTATCGAAGAACTTTCCATGCCAGAAAAGACCATTAAAGATAATAAAGTCCTTACACAACTCAAGAAGACCCAAGCCAATATCACTCTATGGGGGATTTTCATGTCCACTCAGTTGCATTGGAATACCTTGATAAAGCTCCTCACCAGACCAATAATCCTTTTTTCTACTACTCCCGAAGAAGTCATAAATATAATTGTGTCCCTGGCCTCTTCCAGGCTCCTCTCTTTTTTTGAAAAAGAGATACCGAATTTTGGCCTTGATCATAATTATTCTCTTAACATCTCTGTTAAAGTCTTGGTAAAGACAGTCCTATTATCACTTATCAACAACGAATCTGCTCTCAATGTTTATCCTCTTAAAACCTTCAATGGCTTGGGACTGAAAATCAGTGATCTCACTCCCACTTCTAGCACCGTGCATGCTTATGACAATACTTGCCCATAAGTAATGGGGTCCGTAAAACTCACATTAGGGGTTTTCCCTATCAATCCTGTAATCGAGTTCTAAATTATTGACATACCCACATACTTCAATCTACTCCTTAGCCATCCATGTCTTCATAGCATCCTCTTCTCTTCATTAGAAACTGAACCTCTTCGCCAAAGGTCAGGTTATCACCATTTGGGGGGACGATGACAGTGCCAGCACTAGCAATCCAGTATTAGAAGTCCAGGTGGGATGAATGATATGATCCTCTCTGGTTTTAGAATTGATCCACTTCCCCTCCCAACAGGGGAAAATTTAAAGACCGAGTCGGTCCGAAACAAAACCTTTATGGCAATGGCAATGTGATTCAGATGTTCAAGAGCATGCACTCCATACTCGAAATGGGGCTAGGGAGACGCCATCAAGGAATCCTTAAGCCCAGTCCTGAAGGAGGCCTTTCCCCTATGTGTATTAGGTTACAAACCTTCATCGGATGAACTCAAAGCGCTCCAACGATCGAGATCTAAAGGAAATTTAAAAGATTAAAAGATTATCTTAAGAGACTCTTCGCATGGAAGATTTATTAAAAGGGTGAAGACTTCCCCTTCTGTGAATTCCCTGAACCTTGGTACAACCATATCTATAAGAAGATTGAATCGGGGCTAGAAATCTTCTTTTAAAATAGTATCTCTTAGGCCAAAGACTAAAAACATGAAGTGCAACCTCACACTAAGAAAGTCATGATAATTATTGAAGACTCTGAGGAAAGTGATTTTGAAAACTCATTCGACTTGTAAACGCTGGGATTGGGTCTCTATATGACATGCTCAGATGTCGCGTCATCAGATCCGTACGCTCAAATCAAAGTTGATGACATGCCTCTCCTCAATTTGAATGTCGTATTAGTCCAATCTGCTCAGATTCAACTCAACCCTACTATTTACCCTATTCAGGTCTCTTTACCTGTTGTTGTTTTTCCTTTTCCTGATATCAATGTAACTGAGACCTGTTTTGACGAAGTTCTCAATGTTGTTTTCCCCAAAATGAAATAAATTAGGATTTTGAGTATCTTGTTGTGCCTTACATTAATCGTATTAATTCTAATCAAACCTTTGATGATGATGATTTTACAAATGAAAAATTCTTAACTGATCTTAATAACGAGAATAACATACAACATAATCACGTTCAAAATAATGATGAAGAGATTATTATTATTAATCTCGATTCTAGTAACCACCGGTGCGAGATTAGAATAGGATCCACCCTTAACGAGCACGAGTGTGCATAATTTGAATAACTACTGGAAGAATTCAAGGACGTATTCATATGGTCCTATGATGGCATACCCAACATTAACCTAAGAAAATCTCAACATGAGATCCCAATATTCCCAAAATGCAAGCCGATCAAATAGAAGTTAAAGAAACTCTTGACTGAATGGTTTCTCAAATTCAAAGAGGAGGTGGTCAAACAATTGAATGTAAGTTTCATCCGCATAGTCTAATACCCAACATGGCTCGCCAATATCATCCTCGTGCCAAAATTATGAGGAAAATTCTACATGTGCATCAACTACAGGGATTTGAATAAAGCATCCCCCAAAGATGATTACCCATTGCCTAACATCGACATAATTGTGGACAGCATAGCTAGCTGCGCCCTCAAATCATTTATTGATGAATTTGTCAGATATAATTAAATCAAGATGCACCCTAACCATCAAGAGAAGACTGCCTTCATCACCCTATGGGGAACTTTCTATTATAGTGTCACGCCATTCGAACTCAGGAATGTCGGGGATACCTACTAAAGGGTTGCCACAACCATCCTACATGACCTTATTCACAAGGAGGTTGAAAATTATGTGGATGACATGATCATCAAGTCTAAGACACGAGAGGGTCATATTCCATTCCTTTAAAAATTCTTCGAGGGACTGCGATAATACCAAATGCGGATAAATCCACAAAAATGTGTTTTCGACTTTACGAAAGGAAAACTCTTAGAATTCATAGTTAATGAGAAGAGAATCTAAGCAGATCCTGCCAAGATGAAAGTCGTACTCGAGATGCCACCACCACAGACGTAAAAGGAAATTCGAGGATTCTAAGGTAAACTATAGTACATCAGTCAGTTCATCAGTCAAGTGACCTCGATCTACGAACCCATTTACAAACTTCTCCAAAAAGACTCGAATAAAGTCTGGAATGAGTCCTACCAAGAAGCCTTTAACCGAATCAAACGATACCTCACCCGAACTCCAATGTTCATGCCTTCGCAACCATGTCTCCCCCTCCTCTTATACTTGATCATAATAGATATCACAGTAGGGGATTTGCTAACCCAATAGATTGAAGAATTCAGCAAGGAAAGATCCATCTATTACACCAGTCAAAAACTGGGCAGATATGAAGCCAAATACACTGCTTTGGAGAAAGTATGTGTCACCCTAGTCTAGGTCATGCAAAAATTACGGCACTACATGCTTGTCTTCCCTATTAGAATAGTATCACGAATGGATCCCATCAAATTCCGAGTAAAAAAACTCGTTTTGTCTAGCCGAATGGCCTGATGGTAGATATTACTAGTCGAGTTCGATATTGTGTACGTCATGCAGAAAGTTATGAGAGGGAGAGCCATATCCAACTACCTTTCTGATTACCCTATGAAAAGAATCGATGTTGAGGTCTCTGGATTCCCAAATGAAGATATTCTCTGTACCTATTAGGAGGACCTTATATGGCAAACATTCTTTTATGGAGCTGCCAACAAGAGAGGATATGTCACTAGGATACTTTTGATCGCCCTCGATGACTCTCACACCCCCATTTCCATCAAGTTAGACTTCCCTTGCCCCCAACAACATGACTGAGTATGAGGCATGCACTGTAGGCCTCAAGATTTCCCTCAAGAATGGAATCCGTTACCTAGACATTTATGGGGCTTTGCCCTTATCATTAGCCAAATCCTTAGAAAATGGAAAGTCAAATACGAGAAGCTCCTACCCTTCCATGCCCAATAGAAGAGTTGGCCTCCCAATTCAAATATGTCACCTTCCACTACCCGTCTTATACAAAGAACAGTAAAGATGACGCCCTTGCTTCCCTGGCCTCTATGGTCAACATGTTTGAGGGAATAACAATGGCCCTTTCCCTAGTTGAGAAATAAGGTATGCCCACCCACTGCTACCCCATTGAGCTAATCACTGAGAAAGATTTTGATATGGATAGGCTATGGTATTATGACATCTGGGACCTCCTCAAACATGGTAGATATCCCCAAGACGCGGAAAAGAAATATCGTGTGACCCTTAACAAATTAGTTGCCCAGTATATCCTTTGTGACAAAGCGTTGTTCAAGAGAAACTTCAATGGAACTCGTTTGCACTGCATAGCAAGGGATGATATTGAAGAATTGATGAAAAATATCCACAGTGGGGAATGTGGATCCCATATGAATGGTCATATACTTATTAAGAATATCATTCGTCAAGGATACTATAAGACCACTATGGTTCAAGATCGCACTGCCTATGTTTGAAGATGCCTCAAATGTCAGCAGTTTGCCAATCTCCAACACTTGCTTCCTCAATAACTATACAACATGACCTAACCATGTCCCTTCTCCACCTGGGGCATTGACATCATAAGGAAGGTTAGTCCTAAAGCTTTAAATGGTCACGAAATCATCTTGGTCGCTCCTGATTACTTCAGTAAATGGGTCGAAATCGAGTCATACGCAATATTGAATGCCAAGAAAGTGGCAAAGTTCATCAGAAAGAACACCATCTGTCGATACAGAGTTTTCCACGAGTTAGTATCAAATAATAGACTCCACTTCAAAGTCGAGGTCACAAAACTAGTCGACGAATACGGGATTCAGAGATAAAAATCTTCTCCCTACTGACCCCCAAACCAATGGTGTTATCAAAGCCATAAATAAAAGCCTCAAAACTATCATCGTAAAGATAATTGAGAGTTATAGATTTGGGCCGATTGGATCCCTTACACCCTTTGGGGATACCGTACTTCAATCAGAACACTTAATGGGGCTACCCCATATTCTCTGGTGTACGGCATGAAAGTAGTCCTACCCATTAAGCTAAAGATACATTCCCTATGCATCATGCTCAAAAGAAAAGTTAGCAAAGAAGATTGGCATAAGAGCCGCTTTGATGAACTATCACTCTTGGATGAAAAGAGACTTAAATGTCTATATCATATACAGGGGTATCATCGTCGAATAAGGTAATCATTTAATCAAAAAATCATGGAATGCGGTTTTCAAAAATGAGACCTTTCTCTTAAGGAGATCATAGAACCTGTCTGGGACCCTAGAGGGAAATTCGAACTGAATTGGAGAGGCCCCTATATTGTGAAAAAAATCCTTTCAGGCAACGATGCTATGCTCACAGACCTCGATGGAGAAGAGATGACCTGTTCAGTCAACCTGGACCACCTCAAGAAATTTTACCTTTAATCTGAAATCTCGATGCGCTACGACTCTTCTCATCCCCCTTCTATTATAAAAAAAATCTTTATTTCCCCTACCCAGAACTACGTGGGACCTGATCCTCTTAAAAATATTTATGTTCAAAATGAAACTCATGAAAATTTTTAAAACCCCTAGAGGCACGTATGCAGCCCATACACCATACATGTGCATGGTCCCTTTTTTTTCATAAAATTATATTCTTACATAGCCCCCTAGAACAACGGTCTACCCTATTATTTACATAAAAAAAGGATTATGTATGCCTTAGTGATTGGTATGGATATTTTAAATGCAAAACTCATTAAGAGGCATAAAAAAATTGATCAAAATCATCTTTATTTCTAATTAAGGAATACATCTCCATTGCATGAAGTATCAGTGAAAGGAAGTTAAACAGACCACCCCCTCCACTGACTAAAACCTCCTAAAAAACCTACTCAACCCTACTATCTTCACAAAAATAACTCATAACCCCACAGAAAAACCACTAAATCACCCAAGACATAAATTACCTTATCTTCATAAAATGTTACTCCAGTTTCACAAAGATTGCCTTCAACTACATGAAGACCCCATTCATTATAATTCTCATCCCCTAGAGGTCCCCACGTCTCCCACTCCTAGTTAACACTTCGTATGCGCTCTATGGAGCAGTATGCCCTAAAAAGTTTAGACGAAACCACAACACCTTCCTCTATGGTGTAGAAGGCAACGAGCCACCTTTGCCCAATCTCTTCCTCCTTGATATTATCCATTACCCGCTTCCACAACCATTTTAGATAGTTCGTAGATAATTTCCAGGCCCCTCCTACAGATTGAGATGAACGGGTAGACAGTCGACGGCACTTCCACAAGGAGCCTAGCATCATCTGCAATGATTCAGTCAGGTCCTCCATCGTGAAGAAGTTCATTATGCGAGAAGGAACTATGTATTCCCATCCGACTTGGCATAGAAGCTATCAAGGAAAATAAAAGGAAATCTGGCGAAGGTTAACTAACTGCACATACCAGTATTCTCCTAACTACAAAACAAACTACAAGTCTCTCCACTATGTCACCGACCAACGAAGACACCAAGCTCCGTACTCCACAAACCAGTTGACCAGTTCTCTATCGATGGGTCAAAACTGAAGAAAGATCGAACAAAAAAATTAGGCACACCCACCAAGGTATACATAGGAGAGGCCACAAGACAAAACCTCTCTACAAGTCACATGAACAAAATTATCGATCTCCTCCTCAGAAAATAGTAACGTACCTCTTTCCAAGCATCAAGACTCTTCAAGGTCTCCTCCAACACAACGTCGCAAGATTACAGCGGAAAGACATCCATGTCGCTAATGTTTCCACTTGGGGATCAGTCGTCGTGTCACCCGTCACCAATTAAAGCCTAGCAGTCGGGCCCAAGGCAACAGATTCGACAAAGTCATCATCAATACAGTCTCTCCGACACACCATATCCAGTACAATCCAACAGGGGTGGAAAAATTAGAAACAACACTAAAACACGACACGAAACGACATGAAATTGATCTGAAATTGACACGATATGTCGTGTTCGTATCGTATTCGTATCAGATTTTTTTACATGAAGTCGTGTCAAATCGTGTTCATGTCAAAATTATGAGTCGTGTTAGTCATGGTAATTGTGTTTTTATTTGGGTTATCATGTCTATTTATGTTTAATTTAGTGTGAAATTTAAGAAATCGTGTTATTCGTGTCATGTCGTGTTTTGTCATTTTTATTCGGGTCGTGTTCGTTTCAACTGAAAAAACACGAATTCGTGTCGTGTCGTGTTCGGGTGTGAAAAATCCTTGTCACGTCGGCCCGAAACACGACCTCAAAATGCAAATTCCCACCCCTACAATCCAACCAAGGTGACTAGATCCACTTTACACCAAGCTTTATATCTCCTCACCAACCAAGCCTACAAGGCTTACTTCTATTAAAAAATTCCAAAAATACATATCATACTACTTGCAACCAAGCCTCCAAGCCCTTCCTCTACTCAAAAATTCCAAAAAAAGAAATTTTCCTACTTTTTCTCAAAATAAAACTGTGGCCATCCTCGCCGCGGTAGGGGGGGGGGAGGACGTGAGAGTGAGGATCCTTAGGTCCCGCCCGTCCCTCTCGGGATCGACCGGCGTAATTTGAGGTGAGGTGAAAGATGTAGAGAGATTAGAGTCGCCTGTCTATTTTACTCAAAACAGACAAAAGAAAAGAGGAAGCCATCCCGAAGGACAGCATCCAAAGACATAGTGGTGCATATGAAACCAAAATGATTCGAGAAGGCTCCGAAGGTTAAGTTACGAAATGGGAAGGTGTTAGGCACCCATTCCTCCCTTTCAGTCTCTCATGGATTTTTATTATTTTCCTTTATTTTTCCCGTGATGTGTGTGCATGTGTATACATAGTGGAGATAGGAATCATCGATTTGTACCATGGAAGAGGTAAAGCGAGTCATCCGTAGGAAGGTATAAAAGTATTAGAAAATGGGATTTAGGCGATCATCCTTACATTAATCGTTATGAGGGAACGATAACGCATATGGAATAATACGACCCTAAGAACAAATATATGTATATATATAGGATAAGAGAGTGGAGTTTAGAGAAAATAGAAAATGAGAGAAAAAGTAAAAAATAGGACTCGAGTCTCGGGTTTTACCCCGAGACGCCTACGTAGCCTATAGAGGCATCAAAGTCCACGTAGTTCGCATGCAAAACGAGGGGTGGGGTTTATCCCATAAATCCAACCGAGGATTCTCTTATTTGTGTGTGTGTGTGCGTGTAGAAAAAGTGTTTTAATTATGAGAAAAGTGTAAGAAAAGTGTGAGAATTCTCGTTCGGAATTTATGAGCAAACCCTCTTTTTCTTGGTTTTTTGGGTTTTTATTTATATGAAAATAAGAGATGTGCAATAATACTAACTAAAAAGTATATTAGGATGTATGAGATGAGATAATAAAAGTGCTAAGGAATAAAACAAGATATTGCGAATTTAAGGAGAAAGTTGAGAAAACTGGACCTTCTTGAAGATCTTGAGCTTGATCTTGAATGTCGAAAAGCAGCCCTTAAACTTGGATGATGATGGAGGGTAGTGAATTCACCAATTTTGGTGAAAAGGATGATGAAAAGTGAAGGTTGGAAAGGGATTTGGGTGTGGAAATCACGCTGACTTCGAGAGAGGTTTTCTGGATCTGTTGAGAGTGATATCTATCAGATCTGGGCTCTCCTTGCAAGTGAGGTCAGGCCTCCTTTTTATAGGCCCAGGGCATTATCGATCGGCATAGCCCTGTTCCTGCCATTCGACAGGTGCGTTTAGGCACACTGCCGATAGGCAGGGTCTGGGACCTGCCGTTTGGCAGTGTCTTTCAGGCCTTTTTGGAAAATCAGCCCCTAAATGTAAACCGTTGATCAGAGTTGTACACGAGATGGACCATTGGAAACGTAATTCAGAGACCTTAGAAGGTCCTTTGGACCACTCCCGGGTTTGGGAGTTGACTTTGGGTCAAATATGGCTCAGAAGGATTTTCCGGTCCATTGGATGGGAAAACATCGGACACAAACGGATCGTTCATTCGCATAGTACGTCTAAATTGGGCACAGGGCGGATCGTTTGAAAGTTTAGGAGATGTACTTCTACATTCCAAAGAGTTTGATCTAGTTCGGGGAGCTGACTTTGGTCAACTGGACCCTGGAAGCATTCGGTGACTTTTCGGAGTAAAACGTATCGTTCGTCCGTACCTTAAGTCAGAATCGCGCACGGAGCGGACCGTTGGAAAGGAGTTTTAGTTCCCTTTTAAGATTCATTCAGTGTTGGTCGAGATGAAGAG
The DNA here is from genome assembly GCA_949130495.1 of Sambucus nigra. Taxonomy (NCBI): domain Eukaryota; kingdom Viridiplantae; phylum Streptophyta; class Magnoliopsida; order Dipsacales; family Adoxaceae; genus Sambucus; species Sambucus nigra. The sequence continues at coordinate 545,544,884 of OX422212.1, read as the reverse complement.
TTGACTTAGGTCAAATGGAGTCTGGGAACGCCCGGTGGCCTCCTGATTGAGTTTCAGGGAAATTGGGTCATTCGTCCTCATGGTAGGTCAGGATCGCATACGGGATAGACCATTGGAAAGGGGTTTCAGTGCCCTTCGAAGATTCATTCAGCCTTAATCGAGCTGAAGACTTTACCTTTTGATCGAACGGAGCCTGGGAGTGCCCGATGGCTTCTAGGTCAGTACTCGGGGTATGACCTGGGTTTGTGGTGATGACGGGAGGTGCTAGGGACCTAAGGAGAGTTTAAGGGGTAATAAAATGGGGTGTCTATATAGGAGCCCCTCAACGAGTGAGTTTGGAAAAAATAATAGTCGTCGAATAGACACCGGATGAAGCTTTTGAGGGAGGATGACCAATTCAGAGGGTCAAGGTCGATTCTGAGGACCTAAGGGATGGTTCGGAGGAAAGGTTTAGGACAAGTCCTGAGGAGGCACTAGGGATGATCAATTCTGTGGGTCAAAGACAATTCTGAGGGCTTGAAGATGAGGGTGACCGATTTTACGGGTCAAAGCCAATTCTAAGGGCTTAAGGATGAAATGACCAATTCTGCGGGTCAAAGCCAATTCTACGGGCTTATAGTGACAATCCAAGACAGAGGACCGAGGTTAATTCTGACCTAAGAGAGTTGATGATCGAGGATCGAGGTAAATTCTTACCTAAAAGAGGTGACGATCGAGGACTGAGGTCAATTTTGACCTAACTATGGTGGCAATCCAAGATCGAGGTCAATTCTGACCTAAGAGAGGTGATGACCGAGGACCGAGGTCAATTCTGACCTAACTATGGTGATGATCTAAGACTGAGGTCAATTCTGACCTAAGAGAGGTGACGACAGAGGATCGAGGTCAATTCTGACCTAACTATAGTGAAGATCCAAGACCGAGGTCAATTCTGACCTAAGAGAGGTGACGACCGAGGATCGAGGTCAATTCTGACCTAACTATGATGACGATCCAAGATCGAGGTCAATTCTAACCTAAGAGAGGTGATGATCGAGGATCGAGGTCAATTCTTACCTAACTATGGTGATGATCCAAGACCTAGGTCCATTCTGACCTAAGAGAGGTGACGACCGAGGTTCCAAGTCAATTCTGACCTAACTATGGTGATGATCCAAGACCGAGGTCAATTCTGACCTAAGAGAGGATGCAGATTGGATTTTGGGTTCCGCTGGGGAATGAGCTGGGGAAAAATTAGCGTGTCCCGTGGAAACTTTGAAAATGTCTTTCTGGATTTCCACTAGGGAAATGGGGGTTTCGCTTGAGGGAGTGTGAAATTTTCTTGGTGAAAATGTTCTAAATCCTTTCCGAGATTTTTAGGAATTTTCTGAGGATTTTTCAGGGCTTTCTGGCATTTTTTGGGAATTTTTGTACTAAATTTTAGGGGGGTGTCAATCGGCACGGTTTAGAGGGAGCCATTCGGCAGTGGCACAGACTTTTGGACTACCTCGGGAAGGTAAGGGGTCAGTGTCGATTGGTGGGTGGGGAGTCAATGCCGATCGGCATGACGCTTAGCATCCTATATAAAGGGGCGAATTCCCTTCATTTTTCACAGATTCTTTCTTTTTTTCTCTTTGCGCTTTTCCTCTGCATATCGTTCTAGCATTTTGATCTCTAAGAAATGGCCGCCTTTGTGAGCACTGCAGCGCATAGGGAATGGTTGACCGTTGACGACTAGGAAAACATCGAGTGAAGGGCCAGGGTTCCTCTTGCTTCGGGGAGTGAGAACTCCTTTGACGCATTCGAGCCGATTGCGGATGAGTGAACCTTGCTACGGGAGCCGTCACATCATTACTCCTCGAGGGTCGTGAACCCTGGTGGTTATGTAAGTAACCTGACCTTTGGCATTCTTCTCTTTTTGGTGATTTTTCTTTCTTCCTTGAATTTTGACAAGGTTTCTTCTTTTGACATTCTGATATCTCTTTGAAGAACATGCGTGCCTGCGGGACGATGGGGCTTAAGGATGTCTGGGAGCATCTTCCACTTGTGGTGCGTTGGGTGGTATCACCAGCGGGTTTTGGGAGGTTGGCGTCTGCGCTAGATGAGATGCCTCGTTCGACAACGGTCTTATGCGCTCTGAGGGAGAGATAGTGGGATACTACCCACACCTTCCCTTTTGGTTTTGGGGAGATGACCGTGACTCCCATAGACATGCAATAGCTGCTGAGGCTGGATTGCGATGGGGAGCAGATAGAGGTGGATCGCTCTCTGAGGGTGAGGCCGGAGGCAATGAGGGTGGCGCTCGTCGATGTGGGGAGGATAGTGTCTGGGTATTCCATTTGATTGTCCTTGCTGAAGGATGTTTTGCTGAGTAGGGTGGTTGATGTGGAGGACGGGCTGCAGGTGAGGCAGATGGCCCGATTGTTCATTTTGCTGGTGCTGGGAGGCTTTATAGTGGCGTCGAGTGGTGACGTCATCCATTTGTGGTTCTTGCCGTACTTGAGGATGTTTTCGAACATCCCTCTCTATGATTGGGGGATCCTGACTTTAGCGACCCTTTATTTTTCTTTGGATGCTTTCAGTCGATGCTGTCGGTAAACTTTTACTGGAGCCACGTATCTCTTCGAGGTATTCTTTAATTTCGCGCATTTTCCTTTCATACATTCGCATTTTCCTTATGCATCTCTTTTTTATTGTGAATTCCTGTCTTTGGAAGACGTGGTTCTATGAGGTGATTGGGTGAAATACCTCGCTGATTGCCTTGAAGGATGATACTGTTGGGAACTTCTGCCGATTGTATCGATGGCGGAAGGCCAATTAGCAGTCGAAGGGATCTCTCTCTCTAGAGGTGGTGCATCAGGTCTTGAATGGTCTAACCAGTGGTAGGGTGAGACTCTTTCCTTTTTAGTCTTGGTTTTTGGCATGTTCTGATTCTGTATTGACTTATGCATGCTTAGGACTTTTAGGTGACCTTTTACCCTTGGGGGACAACCATTTAGGATACGGGGGCGACCGGGGTGAATGCGTAGATGAGGCATTTGATGGCGCATTATTTTGGCCATTCTTGGTATCTGGGGGTGCGAGTGGTTCGAAAAATTGCTGAGGAGGAGGTGGTGGTGCCACCTGCGCAGCCTCCTATGTCTATGAGGCGGGAGAGACTGATGCCGGAGGATGCGAGGATTGCGACGATGATCGGCGAGTCCTACCAGTTGTATACTGATACGGCCGCACCGTATGACTATATTGACTTTATGATGAGCTGGTTAATGGCACCCAGCATATATGATGCCTTTCCTTTCCCTCCTGCGGGTTCGAGTTGGGCGGTGTGGTCTTCCCACAGTGGTGGTGGTCCGTTGGCATCTACGGCGGCGGTGACTTCAGAGGTTCCCTTTGTGCGTTGCACACCCCTTCGTACAATATTCGACGGGCTGATGGAGGGATGGTGCCTATGTTGCACCGTCCTCGCGCGATGGATCGGAGGAGTTGGGTTTGACATAGAAGGTTCTTCATCATGCAGTATACCTTTCTGTTCTTCTCCTCTTTTTGGTTCCTTTTCTGTTTTGATCCCTCTTTGATACTGATTTTCCATTTTACTTGCAGCAAGTTCGTGTGTCGACCACTTGATTGAGGGATATTAGAGACTGGATCTCTTCGGTGACTGCCCACATTCGGGATGTGGTCCATGTTCCTTCTTGCTTGGTGCCTTTTGCTTCGTCCGAGGAGGACTCTGGCTCGGGTAGTGGTAGTGTGTCATCTCGCCATAGGGGAAAAAGAGCGCATCGCAGAGGTGGAAGCTCTTAGAGAGAGGGGGGAAGGGTAGGTGAGAGAGAGAAAGTGTGGGTTCGGGCTGAGTCCCGTTGTTTTTTTCTTTTCTTTTATTTCCTGCAAAATTTGATGTAACACAGAAGAATATATATATGCAATGCAAATGGAGATTTTTATTATCTTTTGTTAATGATGGATGAATGCATGTGCATACCCTTTTTACTTTACTGATGAGACCGTAAAAAGAGATATTTTTTGGGGGGGGTTGAGGAAAGTTTGAAGAACGGAAAATTATATAGGGGTGGAAAAGGATTTTTGAAATTCTATTTGAGAATATCAATTTATTTTTATTGGGTTTCTGATTTTGATAAAAAAGGAAAAAGGAAAATTTCCAAAAATGGGGGGTTGTCGATCAACAAGCCCCTTATCCTGCCTATCGGCAGTCAAGTTCAGTCCCATCAATTCAAAGCTTTTTATTTGTGCCCTCTTCAGCCTTTTGTACCTTGTGGGGCAGGATTCCCTCTGATTTCTGCAGGGATTGTGTCTCTTGTAAGGGTTCTCAAGTATAAAAAGGGAAAGGGTGGGGTGTTTCCATCACACCTTCACTTGTCTACTGTTTCTTAGTCTTTGTAAGATGGCTCTCCCTGGTAGCATTGAGTTTGCTAACTACCTCAAAGCCTTGGAAGCGATGTTATCTTATAACATCGACTACGATGCTTTCAACACGCGTCGAGTCTCTTTGTGGCGTAATCGGCCCATTGAGTGGAACCTACTGATGGCGGCGATACAATTTTGGTTCCCTGAAGACCATGTATTCCGTTTTGGGTTGGATGAAGTTTGTCCTACCTATGAGGAATTTTCTGTCATGCTGGGGTAAATCCCAGTGTTACTGCGGCTTTACCCGAATTTTCCCATTCTCCCAAGGATTTATTGACTGGGCTTCTTCGCATTTCGCCTTCGGCGGCTAGATCACTGGTTGCTGGAGGAATGATCTTCCTCCAATAGTGTTGCAGTCCATACATCTGCAGGAAGTATGCGATGCTGGTTATGCTAGAGTCATTGCTCTGGGCTTAGTATCAAAATTATTGCTGGTGACTGGGGAACTACGGGTAGATCTGCAACTTGCAGCCATTACTTGATGGATGTCATACCATCACAATCCTACGGCGGTGATACTGACAGAGACCCTGAACGGTCTGGATGCCTGGCGAGAAGGTCGTTATGACTTCATGCAGGGTAGCCCCGTGATGCTGTTCATGTGGTTGTCTGAAAGACTCCGCATGGTGACTCTTCCAGAATATCCTTTATCTGCTGTACCCAACTTCTTTTCTCGTCACTTCTTCAGCGTTGGCCTGGATATTAAGAGCTGGAAGAATTGGATTGTGGAGTATGGGGCTCGGAATCTGTACTGGTCAGTGCCTTAGTGGGGATAGTTGCTGCCTATTCTGGAGCTAAGAGAATACCCGTATGTGCGACTGGTTGGTCTAAGACGGACCTCTTTCTATTTCTCTTGGCGGATTCTGTGCCAATTTGGCTGGGCACATGTCGTGCCACCTCGGACACTGAATTTCTTTCCGGTAGAGGATTTGACCGAGCATCTGTGCATGCGGTTTGGCTCTATGTGGGAGAGTCGGCGTCCGTCGACCCGTCCCTCTCAATCGGTTGGGAGAGTTTGGCATATCCCTAGGGATTATATGAAGTGGTTATGGAGGAAAGTAGTTAGAAAGATGTTGGTAGTGGAGACCGGACAAAAATGGCTTGTCTCTTTTGACACCATGGAAGGAGGTGTTGTGGTCTTTTCGAAGATGGTTCGATCTTATCGATCCATGGAGTATCTGCGACACTCTGTTCAGGCAGGTGAAACTTGGGGACCCCAGGATGAAGATGATGATGACGGAGCGGAATCCTCTGGTAGCTGTGGGTAGGATGGTTTTTTTGTAATGGGGAATAAATGTGGGGATTTTTTTTGGCTTTTTTAGGAAGGTAAGGGGAAGGGAGTTATCCGAAATTTCTTATTAGTGAAATAAACAAGTTTCTGATCATCCAGTTGTGCCTTTCGATGAATTTTGTATTGTTTGAATTATCTATACCGATCACTAAGGCATACATAATACTTTTGCTCAAATACATGTTGGAATTGATTATTGTTCACGGAGATAAGAAAATAATAGTATTTTGTGAAAAAAAGAAGGGGCAGTGCTCATATAAGGTGTATGAGCTACCTACGTACCTATGGGGTTTTTTGAAAAGTTTTAATTTTGTTTGAAAATGGTTTTTACAGAGGATTAGGCCCAAGTAGTTCTGGGTAAAGGGAAATGAAGAGATTTTTTTATATAATAGAAGGGAGATGAGAAGAGTCGTAGCGCGTCGAGATTTCGGACTAGAGGTAGAATTTCTTGAGACGGTCCAAGTTGACTGGATGAGCCATCTCTTCCCCATCTAAGTCGTTGATCATGGCGATACCGCCGAATAAGATCTTCTTGACAATGTAGGGTCCACTCCAATTGGGCTTGAATTTCCCTCTAGGTCCCAGATGGGTTCTATAATTTCTTTGAGGGCTAGGTCCCCTTCTCGAACACCACGGTCCTTGACCCTCTTATTGAATTATCACGCTATTCTGCGATGATAGCCTTGAATGTGGTATAGAGATCTCAATATTCTTTCGTCTAGGAGGGTCAACCCGTCAAGACGGCTTTGGCACCAATCTTCTTCACTGACCTTGCTTTCAAGCATGATGCGTAGGGAGAGTAATTCTAACTCCACAGGTAGGAATGCTTCCATGCCGTAGACTAGAGAGTAAGGGGTAGCTCCAGTAGAGGTTCGAATTGAAGTTCGGTAGCCTTGGAGGGCGTACGGGATCCGATCAGCCTAATCCTGATAACTTTCGATCATCTTGCTCATAATGGCTTTAAGGTTCTTGTTGGCGGCTTCAACTGCACCGTTGGTCTGAGGTCGATAGGGAGAAGATTTGTGTCTCTGAATCCCATATTCTTTAACCACCTCTGTGACTTCTGCCTCGAAATGCAACCCATTATCTGACACTAGCTCGTGCGGGACCCTATATCGGTAGATGATGTTTTTCTTGATAAATGTGGCCACTTTCTTAGTGTTCAGCACTGCGTATGACTCCGATTCGACCCATTTGGTGAAGTAAGCAATGGAAACTAGGATGAACTCATACATATTGGAAGACTTCAGTGTAACCTTCCCTATAATGTCGATGCCCCAGGTGGAGAATGGCTAGGGAGAGGTTATGTTGTATAATTCATGTGGAGGCAGCTACTGAAGGCTAGAGAATTATTGGTATTTGGGTCATCTTCGGACATAGGCGGTGCAATACTGAGTCATGGTGGTCCAGTAGTAACCTTGTCAAATGATCTTCTTGGTAAGCATGTGACCGTTCATGTGGGGTCTGCATTCCCCATTGTGGATCTTCTGTATTATCTTTTTAATGTCTGCCCCTGCGATGCAGTGTAGATGAGTTCCATCGAAGTTTCTTTTGAGTAATGCTTTGTGACAGATGATCTAATGGGCTACCAATTTTTGAAGGGTTGCTCGATCTTTCTTGTTGGAACCCTCGGAATACCTACCATGCTTGAGGAGGCGGTAGATATCATAATACTAACAATTAGCTATCTTAGGATCTTCTGTGGTGATGAGCTCAATGTGGTAGTAGTGGGTTGGTTTGTCCTGCTTTTGAACAAGGAAGGGGGCTATTGTGATTCCTTCAGGCATGTCGACCATAGAGGCCTGGGTAGCAAGGGCATCAGCTAGGTTATTCTTTGATCGGGGTAGGTAATGGAAGGTGATATCTTGGAATTGGGAGGCTAGTTCTTCTAAATGGGTATGGAAGGGTTGGAGTTTCTCGTCCTTCAATTTCCACTTTCTGAACACTTGATCGATGATGAGGGAGGAATCCCAATAGACGTCTAGGCATCAGATACCTTTTGTTGAGAGCAACTTTGAGGCCTACTATGCATGCCTCGTATTCAGTCATATTGTTGGTGCAAGGGAAATCCAATTTGATGGCGATGGGAGTGTGAGAGTTATCTGGGGCAATCAGAAGTATCCCAATGCCATATCCTTTTTTGTTAGTAGCACCGTCAAAGAACATTTGCCATAGAGGGTTGTCCTGAGCAGTGCAAAGGATGTTTTCATCTGGGAATTCGAACATCCAGACATCAGCTTCTTCTACGGGGTAATCAGTGAGGTAGTCAGAGATGGCTCTTCCTTTCATGGTTTTCTATGTGACGTACACGATATCGAACTCGGCTAGGAGCATTAACCATCGAGCCATTTGGTTGTACAAGGCGGGTTTCTCAAGCAGGTATTTGATGGGGTCCATTCGAGATACAAGTTTGATGGGGAAGGAGAGCATGTAGTGCCGTAGCTTTTGGGTGACCCAGACAAGTGCGACACACGCCTATTCCAAAGCAGTCTAGTTAACCTCATACCCGACCAATTTGCGACTGGCATAATAGATGGCTCTTTCTTTGAGGGAATCTTCAAGGTATTGGGTTAGCAAATGCCCGGTTGAAGTATCGGTTATGGTTAGGTATAGGAGCAAGGGGAGACTAGGTTGTGGTGGCAAGAGTACCGGGGGTTGGGTCAAATATTATTTGATTCAGTCAAAGGCTTCTTGGCATGACTCATTCCAAGCTTTAGTTGAATCCTTTCGGAGGAGTTTGAAGACAGGTTCACAAATGGAGGTTAGCTGACTGAAGAATCGACTGATGTATTGTAATTTCTTAAGGAAACCTCAGACTTCTTTCTCTGTTCGGGAGGTGGCATCTCAAGTATTGCTTTCAACTTGGCGGGATCTTCTTCTATCCCCTTCTCACTGACTATGAATCCCAAGAGTTTTCCCTTTGTAACGCCGAAGACGCATTTCTGTGGATTGAGTCTCATCTGATACTGTCGCAGTCGTTCAAAGAACATTCGGAGAACAGGAACATGACCCTCTCTAGTCTTGGATTTTATAATCATATCATCTACATAGACCTCAACTTCTTTGTGAATCAGATCGTGCAGGATGGTTGTGGCAGCCCTCTAGTAGGTAACCTCAGCGTTCTTGAGACCAAATGGCATGACAGTGTAGTAAAAGGTTTCCCATGGGGTGATGAATGCGCTTCTTTCTTGGTGCTCTGGGTGCATTTTGATTTGGTTGTATTCGAAAAACCCGTGGACAAATGATTTGAGAGCATGACTGGATGTGTTATCCACGATCATGTTGATATTGGGTAACGGGTAATCATCCCTTGGAGAGGCTTTGTTCAAATCTCGATAGTCTACACACATCCGAACTTTTCCTCCTGATTTCAGAACGGGCACTATGTTGCTAGCCATGTGGGATATTAGATCACACGAATGAAGCCTACGTTCAACTGTTTGACCACCTCTTCTTTGACTTTGACCGATCATTTGGTACGGAGCTTTCTCAACCTTTATTTAACCGGCTTGTAATCTGGGAGAGTGGGGATCTCGTGCTGAGCTATTTCAGGATCAATGCCGAGCATATCGTTGTAGGACCATGCAAATACATCCATGAATTCCTTTAGCAATTCTTCGAGTTGTGTACGCTCATGTTCGTCATGGGTAGTCCCTATCCTAATCTCACGCAGTTGGCTACTAGAAATGAGGTTTATAACAACAGTCTCTTATTCATTAACTTGAATGCGATTATGCTGTTTATTATTAACCTTATTTAAATCAGTTAAGAATTATACATTTACAAAATCATCATCATCAAAAGTTTTATTAGAATCCAGAAAGTTAATATAATGCACAACAAGATACTCAAAATCTTCGTTTATTTCATTGATAGGAAAAATAACATTGAGAACCTTATCAAAAGAGGACTCGATTACATTTTAACAAGGATAGACAACAGAAGAAGAAAGGGGGTAAACATTGGGATTAGAGGAGGTTTCAGCAGGTAGAACTGGTGCAACATGCCAGTTGAAGAGAGGTGTATCAGCAACTTTAATCAGGTGGGATGGATCCAGTGATGTAGTGCTTGAATGAATCATGTAGAGTGCCAACCCCAGTGTCTATAAGTTGAAGGAATCTTCGAAGCCACTTTCCTCAGTTTCTTCGACATCTTTGATGAGCGATTGTTCATGGTGTTGGGAACTCTCGGCCCATGGGTAGCTGTCTTGGAAGAAGATATCCATTCTAGGCTTCATCTTCTTGTCTGTATGGTCATACCATGGTTCAGGAAAGTCGTAAAAGGGGAAGTCTTGGCCCTCTTTGATGAATCGTCCATTCAAGTAGTCACCTGGGATAGTCTGGATGCGGTCTAGTATTCTCTTTGGTCGAGACTGGTGGATCATTCTGATCTCTTGTTCTGATGGTTGATGCCCCAAACCACAAGGAGGGAAAGCCTTCTTCAGTTCAATCAGCTAGAGTATCCCTTACTGTCTTTATCCTAGCCCCAGTCTGAGCATGAGGTGCATGTTTCTAAACATCTTAATCACATTGACGTTTCCACAAGGGTCGTATTTTGGACAAACCCTTTCTTTGAAGTTGTCCTCTGCTGGGAGTAGAAGTGGTTCAACTCGGAATCCTGATAGGAGAATATCATTTAACCCGTGTTGTATCTCAAGGATCGGACTGCTAGTACTTGAACCCTTGGCATTATCATCGTTGTCCATGATGGTAATGACCCGTCCGTTGGCGAAGAACTTTAATTTTTGATGGAGTGAGGAAGACACTCCCTTGATACTGTGGAGCCAAAGTCGTCCTAGCAATAAGTTGAAACAGGCCGGGATGTCAATAACTTGGAAATCAACGACAGGGTTTATAGGGCCAGTCCCTATTGCAAGCTTTATGGATCCCATTACCTCCCGGCGGGTATTATCGTAGGCACGCATAGCAGTGGAAGTTAGAGCGAGGTCGCTTTCTTTCAGTCCTAAACATTTGAAGGTTCTTAGTGGGCAGACATTTAAGGCAGATCCATTATCGATAAGAGAGACTGGCACGACCTTCCCCATAACTTCGACAAAGATATTGAGTGCATGATTGTGGTTTGGCCCAATCTTGGGGATTTCTTCTTTAGAAAAGGATAGCATTCGGGTAGAGGTTAAGGATCCGACCAAATTTACCGCTTCTTCTGGTGTGGTAGATGGAGGAACTGTGGGTCCAGTGAATAACTTGATCAAAGCATTTATTTGTAGCTGAGAAGACATAAAAAGCCCCCATAGAGTGATGCTAGCTTGAGTTTTATTTAGTTGATCGAGAATCTTGCTCTCTTCGAAGGTCGTATCTGGCATAGGAAGGTTTTCAACACCCTTCCATTTGTCATTAGTTGGTAGTGAGCTTGGAATCTGGTAATGCCTCCCTGATCTGGTCATGTGATTTACTAAAGAAGGGAAAAACATGAATCCCGTTTCCTTATCGATCTCAGGTTGTTCTTCCACCTTGTTTATTTCTCTGAGGAGTTCTTCAAATGATATTATTCCATATATGTTGGCTACCGATCCAGTTCTCTCTGAAGCTTTCTCTTCATTCAAATCTTTGAATCTTCCCCCCATCCGATGGCAACAATTCTGTCTTTCCATGCAAAGTCAATGCATTCCGTAACTTCAATGGATTCTTCATACAGGTCATCCCATTCTGCGGGGATGTGTAAGGGTAAAGGGACCAGGCGCCCCTGTAGCTTCAAAGCATTGAATAACTCGGTGATACTGCAAATGTTGTTGGTCTTCCTGAAGAATTCTTCCATGAACTGGACGACACCATCCAGACTGAATTCATCGATTAGTTTTTCCCAACTATCTGACTCTCGGGCCTAGTTTTGTGCTTTTAAGAATAGCTTACTGAACATCTGGCAATCAATGATCATCTATGAGGGCAATTTCATCCCGAACTCTAGGAGTTGGCTTAACACTTCTAACAATTCCATACCTCCATTTTCAGAACGGATACAGACAGCAATGCATGCTCTGGTAAGGAGTGACAGTTCCTGATCAGTGAGACTGGTAGGGTGTAGGAGGAAATATGGGCAAATTTAGAGAGATTTAGGAGAGTATATGGGTGTGATTTGAGTTGAGGGATCAAATTCTGGGTTCTCTTCTAAGAAGATGGCATTGGTATGATTTGGAAGTGGGTTGTGAGTAGTGTTTGTCTTCGGATTGGCTAGTGAGGCGATGGTACCCCGGTCAATCAGACCTTGGATCATGTTTCGTAGGTGAAAGCATTGGTCGGTGGTATGGCCAGCTGTTTAGTGAAAGGCGCAATGGGCATATACCTTGAAGTTTCTCGGGAGTGGATTTGGCAATGGACGAGGATCCAAAGGTTTGATAAGGTTTCGGCTTAGCAAGGCTTGATAGACTTTGGAGAGGGGAACATGGAGCTCAGTGTATTCCTTTCAGACTGGGACATGGTGACTTTCTGGTGCCCATGAGGCAGTTGGTTGAGAGAAGTTATTGATGGTTGAGACTCTAACACTGATAGGTTTGTCATATTTTCTAGAGGTGAACTGTCCGGACACATTCTTTGGGTCAACTTCTGTTTTGGCAAGACCTTCCTCGATCTTTACTCCTGCTTCTCTGAGAGCTTGAAAGTGGGGGTAGTATTGTCCTCCCATCGTTTACATGGGGTAAGAAGTTCTTCTTCACTTTGCTGACTTGTTCTTCCTTGGAAGGCCGATTGTTCATAGTTACTGCTTTTTCCCTTCATCGGGCGATGAAGTTACTGACTGATTCTCCAGGGTTCTATTTGAGCAGCTCTAAATCATGGCGGGTGACCTCAAGCTCTTCATTGTATTTGTACTGTGACATGAATTCCCAGGCTACATCCTCCCAGTTACGAATTTTGTACTATTTGAGAGACAAAAACCATCGGAGGGCGCTATCCTTCAGAAGCCCCTAGTAGAGTCATGGAATGGTGATAACTTCGAAGATGAACAATCGGGGGTCCACTTTTTTCGAATTTCTCGATATTTGGCATCTTAAACTTCTCGGATAACCTCGCTTCAGGATAAGGAGACATGTGGGTGTAGTCTATATAATTTACAGAGATTCTGACTATGTCAAACTTCTTGGTGAGCATCTTGAGGTTCTCTTTGACTTTGTTCAGCTCTTCTTCTTTCGGATCAATGATCATAGGCAAGTTAGCCCTATGCTGGGCAATGTTCGACATAGGAAGATGGATAGGAGGCGACCCATTGATACGAGGAGCAAGTGGAGCGTGCCGATACTCTTTGGGAACCCAGGTGGGCTCGGGCGGATCCGTGGCACGAGGGAATAGGGCCTCGGGTTCTTGAGGGACGGGAACTTGGTTTCGTTGCATTTCTCAGACCTCAGTTTGGAGGTTATCGATCTTGGACACGAGCTGAGTTAGGACTGCTGTCAGATCTGGTTGCACAACGGGTAATCGATCTGTGTTCTCCATAGAAAATGGATGGATTTCGGACTCGAAAGAAGTAATAGGGGAACGGACGGAACTATGGGGTGACTTGATTGAAGACCGAAGCCAATAAGGAGCCAGGACAAGGGTTTGTGATCGACCTGAGAAGGCGTAAAATGGGATTTATTTTTTAGAAAAAGGGGAAAAATATTTTTGACTTTTTTTTAGATGGAAAGACAAAATGTTTTTGGATTTTTGATTGAGAAATGAAAAATGTTTTTTGGATTTTTGATAAAGAAAAAGGAGAATTTTCCCTTTGGAGACGGTCTCAGCATGATTATTATAATTATTATATTTTCACTTGTATTAATTCTCCTAAATGCAAAATGAAATGCCGAACGGGACCCAAGCCTGGAAAAATTAGGTTTGTAATATATGCAAAGCTATGGCTGGACTTGTGACTAGGCTCACGGACAAGGTCCCATTTTTAAAATATGTGAGAATTCGGGCGGCAGCTGACCTGGAATTTCGACAGAGTTTCGGGTTAAAACCGACAATCTAACATGTGTGTCCTAGGCTTGACACCTTTATGCGGGTATGCATTTGGTTGGGTGAATCGGAAAGGGTTCCCCCCTTCGGCGTGACTTCCACGATATACGTAATTCTCTTATGGGCAATCGGTACGTGTGGACAAGCCATTTGATATACCTAAGTTTACGTGAATTTCCTTACCATACACCTTGTGGGGACGGTACGTGTGAGAGCGAATTCGATATACTCGGCTTACGTGAACGAGTTCCTTGCGATATACCTCCCGTCATTACTTCAGTCAAGAGGTACGATGCGGAGGAACCGTTCGATATACGTCGAAGGTACTTGGCCAACGGAAGGTGATAGTCATATCGCTGAGGCTAACTGCGCCCTACTGGACTAGCGCCCATCACGAAGTGACCCTCCAGTTACTGGGTAAAAATTTGGTCAATAACAATGCTCTTTGGTGATGTCGTGTAAATCATGCATGATCCTCTTATTAGTATCTTATGAGAATGTCTTTCCGATTATGCCAAACAGGGAGCAAAGTGCAAGTACCAACGGTACACCAAGTATGAATGGGTGATGCGTGTAACATGTGGATATATGTGACCCTAGGTGCACGTGGTGCGAAGTGTACATGGAGAATTTTCTACAAGTATGTGAATAAAAGCATAAGCATGGGGTACACATGAGTAATAAAGGGGAACATGCAAATAGGGGGAAAATATAAACAAACATAACATCCTTGTAAATAGAGTCTAGCCCTCAAAATAAACATACAAATCCCCAGCAGAGTCACCACTGTTGCCATCCCCGATCCTCGCCGCGGTGTGTGTGGGGGGGGGGGGGGGGGGCATCGTGAGAGTGAGGATCCTTAGGTTCCACGCATCCCTCTCGGGAGCCCTTCGTCCGACGTCATTGGAGGTGAGGTGAAAGATGTAGAGAGATTAGAGTCGCCACTCTCTTTTACTCAAAACAGACAAAAGAAAAGAGGAAGTCATCCTGAAGGACAGCATCCAAAGACATAATGGTTCATACAAAACCAAAAATGATTTGAGAAGGGTCTGGAGGCTAAGTTACGAAATGGGAAGTAGTTAGGCACCCATTCCGCCCTTTCGGTCTCTCATGGATTTTTGTTATTTTCCTTTATTTTCCCCGTGATATGTGTGCATGTGTATACATAGTGGAGATAGGAATCATTGATTTGTACCATGGAAGTAATAAAGCGAGTCATTCGTAGGAAGGTATAAAAGTATTAGAAAATAGGATTTAGGCGATCATCTTTACGTTAATCGTTATGAGGGAACGATAACGCATATGGAATAATACTCCCTTAAGAACAAATGTATATATATATAGTATAAGAGAGTGGAGTTTAGAGAAAATAGAAAATGAGAGAAAAAGTAAAAAAATAGGACTCGAGTCTCGGGTTTTACCCCGAGACGCCTACGTAGCCTATAGAGGCATCAAAGTCCACATAGTTCGCAGGTAAAATGAGGGGTGGGGTTTATCCCATAAATTCAATCGGGGATTCTCTTATTTGTGTGTGTGTGTGTGTGTGTAGAAAAAGTGTTTTAATTGTGACAAAAGTGTAAGAAAAGTGTGAGAATTCACGTTTGGAATTTATGAGCAAACCCTCTTTTTCTTATTTTTTTGGGTTTTTATTTATATGAAAATAAGAGATGTGCAATAATACTAACTAAAAAGTATATTAGGATGTATGAGATGATATTATAAAAGTGCTAAGTAATAAAACAAGATATTGCGAATTTATGAGAATTTATGGAGAAAGTTGAGAAAATTGGACCTTCTTGAAGATCTTGAGCTTGATCTTAAATGTTGGAGAGCAACCCTTAGACTTGGATAATGATGGAGGGTAGTGAATTCACCAAGTTTGGTGAAAAGGATGATGAAAAGTGAAGGTTGGAAAAGGATTTGGGTGTGGAAATCACGCTGACTTCGAGAGAGGTTTTCTGGATCTGCTGAGAGTGATATCTATTAGACCTGGGCTCTCCTTACAAGTGAGTTCAGGCCTCCTTTTTATAGCCCCATGGCATTGCCGATCGGCATAGCCCTGATCCTGCCGTTCGACAGGTGAGTTTAGGCACACTATCGATAGGCAGGTCTGAGACCTGCCGTTTGGCAGTGTCTTTCAGGCCATTTTGGAAAATTATCCGCAAAACGCAAATCGTTGATCAAAGTCACGCACGGGGTGGACTGTTGCAAAATTAATTCGGAGACCTTCGAAAGTCCTTTGGACCTCTCCCGGGTTCGGGAGTTGTCTTTAGGTCAAATATGGCTCGAAAGCATTTGTCGGTCCATTGGACAAGAAAACGTCGGACGCAAACTGATCGTTCGTCTGCATGGTACGTCCAAATCGTGCACGAAGTGGATCATTGGAAAGGTTAGGAGATGTACTTCGACATTCCAAAGAGTTTGATCTCGTTTGGGGAGTTGACTTTGGTCAACCGGGCCCTGGAAGCATTCGATGACGTTTCAGAGTAAAACGGATCATTCTTCCGTGCCGTAAGTCAGAATCGCGCACGGAGAGGACCATTGGAAAGAGGTTTCAGTGCCCTTTGAAGATTCATTCAGTCTTGATAGAGCTGAAGAGTTGACTTAGGTCAAACGGAGCCGGGGAGCGTCCGGTGGCCTCCTGATTGAGTTTCGGGGAAATTAGGGTGTTCGTCCGCATGGTTGGTTAGAATGGCGCACGGGATGGACAGTTGGAAAGGGGTTTCAGTACCCTTCAAAGATTTATTCAGGCCTCGGTCAAGCTGAAGACTTTGAATTTTGGTCAAACGGAGCCTGGGAGTATGACCTGGGTTTGTGGTGATGATGGGAGGTGCTTGGGACCTAAGGAGAGTTTAAGGGGTAACAGAATGGGGTGTCTACAAAAACCTCAGCAGCAAATTAGATCGCATATAGAATAAGTCACTAAATTAAGATTATCAAACAGAAATGCATCATTTTTTCCTTCTTGAGCCTCTATTTTCATGTACAAAGAAAAGCCATTAAATTAAGTATACAAAATGGTCAACACCAAGCTCCTTTTGTCACACAGATGGATCTATGAAAAAATTCTAAAGGAAAGAATCAAAAATGGATGTCACTTAATCTGCCTTACCACTCTCTCTCCCAAGTATCGGACGTACCCGAACCCACATGCCAGCAACCTCCTCATCTTCAAATGAATACCTATAGCCCCCGAGGCCCTTAAAGGAAGACCCCAGCGGTAGAAGATCACCTACATCCCCAACAAAGAGTTAGTAATCCACCAAAAATCTAAAAAATTGCCCGTGAAATTTCGAAAGATCCCTAAAAAATAAGGAACATTATTTTCCCTCAAGAAAATCATTTTGGAGCACTGAACCCATTACAAACTCTCAAAATCCCGAGTTGGATTAATTTTACACTCTTATCTCTAGCATACTCCATAGCGAAATCAATTATGCACCCGCATCCAAGTCCACTACAATTCCCCAGTCAGAACCCCAAAACTAAACATCCCCCAGTGGAGTCTCAAGACAACACAATCCCGAGCGGAACCACAAATTCACTTGCATACCCAAAATAATTTAAATTTCCCCAGAGGAGCTATTCCGCGTGTTACAACTTAAGGTCCTCAGAATTGACCTCAACCCTCAGAATTGGTTGTCCTAACTTAAGGACCTCAGAATTGACCTCGGCCCTCAGAATTGGTCATTTCAACTTTAGGTCCTCAGAACTGACCTCGACCCTCAGAAATTATCATCCTAACTTTAGGTCCTCAAAACTAACCTCGGTCCTTATAATTGGACGTCCTAACTTTATGTCCTTAGAATTTACCTATGCCCTAAGAATTAGTCACCCCAACCTTAGGTCCTCAAAATTGACCTTGGGCATCAAAATTGGTCATCCCTAGCACAAATTTAGAATTGACCTCGACTCACTGAATTGGTCTCCCTATTCCCTTAAAACCAATCTTAACACATCCTCGACCCGCTGAATCGGTCATCCTCATCTTCTTAAGTCCTCAGAACTAACCCCCACTGAATCGATCATATCCGTCTCTTTACGCCCTCAAAACGTACCTTGACCCTCTGAATTGGTCAACCTCGTCCTCTAGGTCCTCAGAATTGACCTAAAATCCTCTTCCTCAACATCGATGTGGTGTCTATCATTTGACGACCTTCACTTGTTCCAAGCTCACT
The DNA here is from genome assembly GCA_949130495.1 of Sambucus nigra. Taxonomy (NCBI): domain Eukaryota; kingdom Viridiplantae; phylum Streptophyta; class Magnoliopsida; order Dipsacales; family Adoxaceae; genus Sambucus; species Sambucus nigra. The sequence goes on along the minus strand of OX422212.1, from coordinate 545,527,065 downwards.
CGTCGAGGGGCTCTCTTTAGACACCCCATCCTAGGACCCCCCTAAGCACCTCCTTAGATCCCTTGCACTCACTTGTGCACTGCAAACCTAGGTCATATTTTGAGTACTGATTTGGATGTTATCGGCGCTCCCAAACCTCGTTTGACTCCGATAAACTTTCTCATTTAAGTGGCATAATAATGAATCTTCGAAGGGATCTGAATCCTATTTCCAACGGTCTTTCCCATGTGCGAATCGGCCTTACGATTCAAATGAAGAGTCCGTTTTCCACTAAAAATTGATTTGAAGGTCATCGGTCACTCCCGAGCCCCATTTGACTTCCGTCTACTCTCCAACTTGAGAAAATCTCAATAAATCTTTGAAGGACTTTTAATACCCTTTCTAAGGGTCTGCTTCGTGCACGAATCAACCTTATAGTACAACCAAATGATTTGTTTTCCTCCGAAGGGTTACTAAGCGCTTTCGAACCCCATTTTACCTTGGTCAACTTTTTGAACCAAATGAAGCTAAATGAAATCTCGAATGTCATTTAATACCCTCTCCAATAGTCCGTGTCATACAGGAATTGTCCTTACAATTCAAATGAACAATTAATTTTCCTATGAAAACATCTTATCTAGTATCTAATGGGTGCTTCTAGGCCTCGTTTGACCTCAGTCAGCTAATTGACCCGGGAGTGGCTTAAGGGATTCTTAAAGGACTCTGAATAACCTTTCCAATGATGCACCCCATGCGCGATTCTGACTGACAATTCACATTTTACAACTGTTTTTCCAAAAAACCTATAGTAGACTGCCAAATGGTACCTTTAGGTGCCTGCCTATCGGCAGTGTGTCTGGAGTTCTATGTTGATAGGTAGGTCCAGGACCCTATTGATTGGCACCTCCCTTGGCCCTATAAATAGAGACCATGACCACAGTTTAAAAGGCACCCCTGAACATCCCTCTCAGCAATTCAGAGACCATTCTCTCACATTCAGAGTTGTCCCCTTCCTAAAAAGTCCATCTCCCACATTTCATTCCATCCTTTTCATACGTCATTTAGTAAATTACCCCCTCTCCTCATAACCCCTTCATCCCATTGCAATATCAGCGTACCTACACTCAAGATCCACTTCAAGTATTCATAAGGAGGTCCAATTCTCCACCCTTTTCTCTAAGTTATCTTATTTTAGTATTAGTTATTTTATTTATACTGTAGCGCTTTATTTCATTACATCACATACATTAATCTCAAACCTTTATTAGTTGTATATGCAAATACTTTATTTTCATAAAAAAACCAAAAAATATGAAAAATAGGGTTTATTTATAAATTCCAAAAGAGGGATTCCCACTACACATTCTCACACTTAATGCACGTTTATCTCTACACACACAAATAAGAGAAATCCCCCGTTTGGATTTATGGGTTAAACCCCACCCTATGTTATCTTCAAACTACGTGAATTTTGATGACCCTTGGGCTACGTAGGCATCTTGGGTAAATCCTGAGATTGAAGTCCTCCCTTATACATGTTTCTCTCTCTCTCTCTCTCTCTCTCTCTCTCTCTATATATATATATATATATATATATATATATATATATATATATATATATTCTTATTGGATGGCATATTCTTGCATGCTTATGTCTTGTCCGATGTATACATTTGTTCTTCCATAATGACTTATGATTCGGCAAACACTTACATTATCTTTTGAATTATTATTTTTTAACAAGACTCCTAAGGATGAATTCACTCCATCCTTTTCCATAACACCAGTTTAACGATTCCATTCTCCATCTATATTATGCACATAAGCACACACTTCTCGAAGTCTAACAGGAGAATATTAACACATGCCCATGATAGACCGAAAGGGAACACCTTCCCATTCCATAACTTAGTCTCCAGATCTTTGAACTACTTTGTTTTGCAAGCATCAGTATTGTCCTTGATGCCATTCTCTTGATGTGATAATATTTTTTTGCCTATTTTGTGTAGAATATGCCGACGGTTATATCTCTGCATATTATCCCACATCAATGACGATCGAGCGCCCCGAGAAAGGGTGTAATCATGGGTGCATGCCAAAGGGAAGCTCCTAGCCCCCCGGGATGACCATAATATTCGTATCTGTTTTCCTAATATTTAATGATGGTATCTAAATCCTCTCTTCTGGATATCTATTCGAACAAATATTCAAAAAAAATGAATTCAAATACTGGACGGATTCATATTTTTCAATATTCGTTTACACTCGTACTTTTAAGATACTATTTTAGTTTAACTGGAGTAGTTACTTGGATGAGATGCTTAGAGATATCTTCAGACATGAATAAAGTAGCGAAACTAAGGAGTTTGATGTTCAAAGAATTCAAGATTATTTTAAAATACCAACTTATGCAAACTCCAAGGCACCAGTCAGTAAAAATCATTTAGAGAACATCACCAACTAGAGTTTGATAGAAGCATTTACTATGTTGTGTAAAAAAAATTGATTAAAGCACTAAAATGATAGTAAGAAAGAACAAGTACAATACAAATCAAACTTTTGACAAACATATCAAGTAGGGGTGCACATGGTTCGGTTTGGTTCGATTTTCATACTAACCCGAGAACCGAATCGGGATGAGTCGGTTCCAAATTTTTGGAACCGAAACCGAACCGACAGTTGTGTAGAACCAAACCAAACCGAACCACCGGTTCCTGGATTGGTTCGGATCGGGTTTCGATTCCAAATTCATATTTCAAACTTAGTGAAATCTTAAGATTAAAGTATTTCAAAAATTATTTTTTAAGGTCAAAATTAAATTTGATCCCCAATAACATAAGTTAGAAACTCTGGTAATCCCAAAATTATAAATTACAACTGCTATATACATATATATTTATATATTTTATAAAATATACCGTATCGGTTCGGATTGGTTTGGGTAGCGGATCGGTTCGGGTTGGATTTACAGTGGAATCGAGAACCGAACCAAAAATATCAATTTTATTTTTTTGGAACCGGAACCGAACCAATAGTCTAAAAAATCGAACCAACACAACCCAATACAATCGGTTCGGTTCGGTTTATCGGTTTTCCAGGTTCCGTTGTGCACCCCTAATATCAAGTGTAATGAACCAAAAGTCGTAGATAAACTAAAATGGAATAAGTTCTATTCAAAAGTACCAACTACTTAAACAAAGAAGTCTTACTATTTACCAAATACAACATTAAATGTAAACCGAAAGGCACAAAAGAAAATTACGTGAAAGACAATAAAGCAATGATTTAATAATTATGAATTAATAAAATGGTATCAAATCACAAAACAAACTAAGTACAAAACGTACAAATATCAATAGAGGTGGACACAGGATTTCCAATGACTGGGAACGGAATTTACAACAAATTTAAGGGGTTTAGGGGGGAAATAACATGGTTATTTTCAGTATTTTCAGCATTTTTGAAATACTAATTCATGTTGACTTTAAGATTCAATAAAACGTCCAGGATAATTATAAGAAATACAAAGTCAGTTATTAAGTACCTAATATTAAATCAATATATGCATGAACATCCATACAATTCCAATGAACACTCAATCAGTTCTCAAAACCCCTATATCTAAAAAAACTACTATATGTACAGCTTTCAGCAATTCATGAAAGAAAGGCTAATTTTTAAAATTAGTACTAATTGTTTAATTGATAGTGCTAATTTTTTAAAGTATGGATTTTTAAATTATGAGAGATAGATATTGTTTGACTGGCAGTACTAATTATTTGTGATGACATACTATTTGATTGATAATGCTAATTTTCTTACTAATATATTGTAAGAGCAAGTTTTATGATTTCTCATCATGTTTATTTATTTTTGCAGATTCCGTTGCAACCGCGTCATCATGCACTTCCTAATAACTTCAAAGTGAAGACAAGGTAGTGACGAAGCAGGAATCGAAGATCAAGTGCGTTAAAATCCCGCTACTTTGTTCGAGGAGGTATATGGTATATGGTTTTGATTTATACTTAAACATTTTATTCAGGTATGTTGTTATAAATTGTTCAAGGCAAGTTGTTAAAACGTTTTTCAAAATAAAAATAATTATTTATTTTTGTTCATTTGAACGAAAATAGTCTCCCGTTCGAACGAGACACTGAGTTTGTTAGAACGAACTTCAAAAGGATATCCAACAGGGTTTCTCTATTTTAGAGAAGTCTACTAGTTAGAATTTCATTCAAAGTATGTTCAAACAAGATCACTTGTTCATTCGAATGAGATTAGAGTTCATTCGAACGAATAAGATTTTTGTTCGAATGAACCTTAAGTTTTCTTTCAAATGAGCTGCGCCTCCACGCATTTTGTGTTGTCTAAAAATAGGGTCTTGGGATTAGCATTTATTAGAACTTTGGGAAATAATTGAATCTCTATACCTGTCCAAAAAGTCTCAACCTGAGTTTGTGAAAATCACTTGTTTTTCCAAATCAATCCCTCTGAATGATTTATTGAGTTTTGCCAAACCCTAGAAGAACACCATTCATCTTAAAACCCTTGTAGAGTGTTGCTCTACTGCTGTCTTTATGGAGGTTAATCTATACTTAGATTTTTAAATTGATATCAGAGCAGGTTACATTAATTTAGTGTGTGATCTTTATTTTGTGATTATATAGATAACTTGTACAGTAGGGTACCTATTTTTTATGGCAGAAATTATGCCTATTAGAAAGCTCAAATGAGGTCGGTACTGAAATCGATTGGTGAACAATTTAGATTGTTGTTTTAAAAGGGTGGACACCACCCACCGTGACTAATAATGATGTCACCAGTCTCAAACCCATCACTTCTTGGGATGGGGATGATTTTAATGGAGTAATTTAAACTCCCGACACTTAAGTGCAATTTCGAGTGCAGTCACACCCGACGAGTTTCATCTTATTATGACGTGTACCATGTTTAAGGAAGCATGGGATATCCTTCAACTCACTCACAAGGGTACCAATGCCGTGAAAACCTTAAATCTTCAAAATCTCACCACGCATAATGCGACCATACGTATGAATGATTCTGACACTTTTGATGAATTCTATACACGTTTGTCCAATATTATATATTTACATTATAATCTGGCTGAGCAAATTCGTGAGACGAGAGTGGTTAAGAAAATTTTAATGTCTCTTCCATCCCGTTTTAATGCTAAGGTTATTGTCCTTAATTATTTGTGAATCTTAGATACTCTTAAGTTAAAATAACTCGTAGGAGGCATTCAAACTTACGAACTTGATATGTTTCCATAAGTTAAAAATAAAAAGAAAGGAATAACCTTAAAGTTAAAACAAAGAAAAAAGAAAAGGTTTTTTACTCTGACTTCGAGTTTTATTTTGCACTAGATGATCTTGCCTTGTTTGTAAAAAAAGTTTAAAAAAATCTCAACTTTAACAAAGAAAATTCTTATAAATAAAATAAAAGTTTTGAGAAAAATAAAAATACGGGAAAGAAAGTTTTTGAGAATGATCAATAAAGAGCGAGAGGTGATTAATTTAGGAAAATTAAATAAAAGAGATGTTACCAGTGTGAAGGGAAAGGACATAAAGCCCACAAATATTCTACTAGGCTTAAGATACAGGGCAAAGGAAAATTTGCATATAATGCCACTCGTAGCGATAGTGATGTTAAGTCGGTGGATTCCGGGCATAAATCACCGTATGAACCTAATTTATGTGCATTCTTGACCAGTAACTTTAGTACTTCTAGTTTGTCCCATGTAGATGAGGAAATTTTAAAACGTGATAGCCTCGATAATATGTCGAACCATTCTGGAGAGAGTGAGAGCGATAAAGAGAATTTGAGTTGGGGAGAAAGTGGCCTCCAACGCGCCTATGCCGATCTTTACAAAGAGTTATTTAATACCAAAAAGAAAAAGAAAATTTTGACTATTAGGTGATAAGCACCCAAATGTGTACATTTTATATCCCGAATAGACGTATTTTAGTTGCTAATTCTCTATAATTTGGGTAGTTTACGCGTAAATGTTCACTGTGAAGGCTTGATTGAAGTTGCGGTGTCAAAAGCATTATTTCGAGGCAATTTGCAGTCATTTGGAGCTAATTACCCTATCCCGTAACCCTAGCCAAGCCAAGCCTAATCGAGTCCCTAAACCTACCCTGAAGCCTGTGTGTGTTTAGTTTGTGCCTTTTTAGATTTTTTTTAGATTTTGAGTTTGAGCCATTTTTATTTTTAGAATTTATTTTAGATTTATTTAGGATTTTTAGAATTTATTTGCATATTTTTCTATTTTAGTGTATTTTTATTCTGATGTTTTATTAGTTTTTAGTTTTTATTTTATATTTTTATTAGGATTAGATTTTTTTAGGATTCCATTTACTTTTTTTACTTTTATTTTATTTTACTTTTTTAGGATTTTAGTTTTAATAGACTTTTTTTAAAAAAAAAATTTATTTGAGTTTTTATTTTATTATTAGAAGTATGATTTTTATTTTTTAGATTTTTAGTTTTATTAGTTTTAGTTTTTTAGTGTTATTTGTTTTTAGGGTCACAACTTAAACACACACTCCCTATAATATACACTTATCCTACACCTAACATACACACAAACCAAATCCCTCATCCCCACCATATACCCATACACTTCACCTACCCCTTATCTCTATCTCTATCTCTCTCTCTCTCCTAAGCCACCCAACCCACGAATCTTCCACTAAATCGAACCGGGTACTGCCGGAACCTCCTGCCATGGCAGCCACCTAGAACCCGAAAACCATCCCAACGTTCCACAACCCATTTTCGATGCAACCCCAACCTTGTACCTCCGGTGACCTACCAAACCCGCGACCCCCAACTATCATCCCTTCCATAGTCGGCCTCAAAAACCCCGATCCACTCCCTCCATACAGCCCCCGTCGTCGGCGACCAACCCGCGGCCCCGGTAGCTTCCTTCAACCCGCGACACATCCAACTCCGGCTTAACTTGTACACCTACTCCGATCCCCTGCCTCTAACCCAGTTAACCCAGCCCCGAACCCACCTTGCAGCGACCAAACCGAACCCGATACCTGCCAGTGGCAACCCATACCCATTTAAATCCGAACTAACTAAGTGACCAACCCACAAACCTATAACCCCACTCCCTTCTAACCCGACGATCAAGCAAACTCGATCCTCCTCTGACACCTCTGTCCAACACTCAAATTCAAATACCTGCAAAACCCAATTTATCTTTGACCCAAAGATTCTTACCCTTTCTATGCTAACAACACCCAAGCCAAAGCTGACTTCTCATATTGTGCCTTACTCAATTCTTGCAAATTCATTACCTGCAAAACTCAAAGCTTCTGCCCAGTATCCAAAAATAAAAGTCACATGTGCTGGTGACTTTTAACCCCAATTTTCCTCAATGACCCTCATCCATTTTTTTACCTGAGAGACACCTTAAAAAAGTGAGAGAATCTCATTCATTTGAAAAAAAAGGAAGAGTGGAGATTAGAGAGTAGAGATCAAGTTGCAAATTAGAGTGTAAGGGAGAGGAAATTTTTTGTAGCGAGAAATTATTAGTTTAGTGAGAGAGAGTGAAACAAAAAAATTGTAGCATCAAAAGAGATTTTTAGTTATATATTGATTGGTTAAAATTTCTTCTCTCATATTGATATGAACTCATTTATTTATTTAATATCTTGGAATTCCATTATGGAGGGATAATCTCCCATTTCAAGGGATGAAATGAAGCCCCCGTGGAACCAAGCTATCTAGTTTGCTAATTTTATTTTTGTTTAATTTTCTTTGATTAGTAACTTTAATTACTACCCTTGTTTTTACGTTGAGAAGTGGAAAACCATCTCTGAGAAATGATTGAAACTTTTGTTATAACTTTATTATTTTGATTCAACTAGATATAGGCTTTCAAAATAATTAAAATTATAATATAAGTTTCTTCAACTCTTGTTTTATTTTGTTTAATTAAAATTAGTTGGGTAAATTATTCCTAGCGGATGATTTTCTTAATTAATTTTAATTCTTTTGGAGTAGAGTTGTAGTAATTAAATATTACTCTTCTAAAATAATATTTATTTAATTCATGAGGATAATGAGAATTAACTTTTGATTTAGTTGAATATTTTGAAAATTAATCAAACTAAAATAGTTCAAATTAGATTGAATGTGTGAAACGGGGGTGAATTTACATCCCTTGATTCTTCTTACTATTATTTCTCATTTAGCCATCTTTGATTCACTTTTTCACACACTTTCTAGTTACTTCTCTAGATTTTTCTTATAGTTTAGTCAATCTTTTTCATTTAGTTTAGTTATCTCACCATTATATTAAATTATTTTAATAGCAAAAAAATAAATAAATAAAAAGTAGAATACAAAGGAAATAGCTAGAAAAATTGGATTACATCTTTTCTCCTTGTGTTTCACACCATTGAGTAGGATTGATATCCTTACTTACCTCCATACTAGTTTTGTGATATCTTTGTAGGTAATTGAAGGATTTTTTATTAGAAGCGAATCGCGACAACGACATATACACTTAGAAGCAATTTTTCTTCTTATCAAATTGCGTCGTTGCTGCTTTTTGGAGATTGAAGCACTCGAGAAGATTTTGAATTGTAATTCATTAGTTATTTAGTAGCATTTTTTCCCTTTTTATTAGATGTGTTGTATTAGGATTATTTAGGCCGTGTATTTATTGGGGTGCATTTTGACACCAATTTATTTGTAATAATTATTCATAAAAAAAAGCGTAAAGGGAAACCGGACAAGGTAGAGAGAGGGCGTCCAAAGGCGAGAAAAAGAAGCCTATCTACTTTGGGTCGGTAGGACTCCCAGGGCCGACGGATATAGGCGAAATCTCCCCCCGGTAGACTCAACTATATCTTCACCCTACGCGTGTCAAAACCGTGGGAGGTACCTTTCTAAACACTCGCGAATCTCCCGTAAGCGAGTCAATATTGTGTGTGCCTATGTGATCTTATGTGGTTTTATTCTCGCATTTATTTTATTTGAATGGTGTGATGAATTAATAACTAAGACCTACACTCGGTCATTCACGAGAAGGGATTTCATCACCCGACTCACTCACTTATCCATTGTGTGCTACCCTATCCATCATTAAAATAAAATCAATTAACTGGATAGCCCCATAGGATACGGTGTTCGTAGGCCCATTTTTTATCAACTTGAATTGTAGGATAAATCGTAGAGTCCTCTCCACCCGATAAATCCTCGAACGGTTCGCTTTGAGGCACGTAAGTGTCCAGGGAAATTAGGTTTTAAGTGCGGTCGCCCAGTAAAATGGGTTTGTGCTATCCGCAGCGTTGTACTGGTCGACCGCTTCGTCGTAGTAGCTTTGTATCGAATCTCTTTGGCAAGCCTCTAGCTATCTTGTGATTAAAGTAGGATCACACAATTTTACAAAGGCAATCACAAAAATGAATTCCGTGATTTTTATCGTCCGTGGTGTAATTAAAATTGACTACCCTTTCATCTAAATTGAAGACAAAATTGGCTATGTGCTAGTTAGAAGTTTTACCTTTCTTGTACGTATATACTTTACTCTTTAGGTATTCATATTTACGCTCCCTGATTTTGAGTTTCAAGTTGAGTCCATCACCCATTTTTCCATCAAAAATCCAAAAACATTTTTCCCTTTCTCTCAAAAATTTTCTTTCCCTCATTTTCTAAAAATTCCAAAAATATTTTCCTTTTTCTTTTCATAACATAAAAATTCACTCTCTGCATGACCACGTGGCAACGAGTTAATCATCGATTAATTTATTCTCGTAGCCCTTCTCCCGTATCTTCCACATTAGGAGAACCACGTGTTCTCCTAGATTTTTCCCTACCTCATATCAGTTCGAGTTATGCCCGAGTCGACATCTCTACTTCATCCACCCATCCATCCACCATGGCCGACGAGCGTGCCTTAAGGGACTATTTTACCCCGATAACGGCTACCCCTCCATCATGTATCGTTCTTCCACCCACCCCAGCGGTCCAATTTGAAATTTGCCCGGCGACAATTGCGATGTTGCCCACTTTCTATGGCCTTGAACGTGAGTCTCCATACACTCACTTGCGAAAATTTCTCACGGTTTGTGCTACTTTTAAAAATCAAAACTTAGTGAAGAAAATGTACGACTTCGGTTATTTACATTCTCTCTCAATGATAATGAATCCATGTGGATCCATTTATTGCCACCGGATTCTATCCTTACATGGGAGCAACTTGTGAAGAAGTTCATGTCAAAGTTTTATCCAATGAGCAAAACCAATGAGATGCGCCAAGCCATCCAAGATTTTTATCAAATGCCAACCGAGCAATTTTGTGAAGCATGGGGCCATTTTGAAGGTTACATCAATAGTTGCCCATATCATGGTCTTAAGAAAAGTCGCCTAGTCCATAGTTTTTATAATGGTCTCATCCCCTCCTTCCGAACCATGATTGAATCCATGCATAAATGGAAGCTCATGAACTTAACTCTCACTACCGCCTATAATTTTCTCCTAGAATTAGGTGATGACTCCCAAGATTAGGAGGGCACCAATGACTTTTTGAGATCCGAGCCACCGCACATAGGGAGTACTTATGAGGTAAAAATGATCATGATTTTAAAACTTTGCTTTATGGCTTAAACACTTTGACTAAAATCATTGACGCTCTCAGTTGTTCTATGCAACAAAATGTTTCTCTTTCTAAACCAGTGATGAATGTTAATGAGTGTAGTCCTTCCTCTTGTAATGTTTGTTTAAGTCAAGATCATTTAACTCATTTGTGCCCCCTTGTTCAAGACGATCCTGAACCCACCATGGCCCAGGCATGTGCTTTTTATACCACTAGGAAACTAGCTCCCTCGTCGTTTACTTACAACCCCAATAATAGGAACCATACCTATTTTTCCTATAAGTACGACAATAAGCCCGCTCCATTACACCCACGATAAAATATTGGTGGTCTACCCGGGTTTCAACAAAACCCACAAAGGCAACACCGCCCTCCTATCCAGAATCACCGTGCTCCATACCATCAACCACATCATCCAGTACCCTTTGTCCCCCACGGAGGACCGTCGAACTCACATCATCAAATTATCCCAGTTCCACCACCCTCTTATGAGTATTCATCGCCACTTAGTTCTACCCGAGAGTTATTTCCCCATCCACCTTACGTCCCACCGCCTCAAGCACCCACCTCCTCTCTTGAGAATCTTCTCACTCAATTTATCACGACTCAACAACAATCCACATAAGCGCAAACTCAAGCCATCCAAAGTCTTGAGCAACATCTTAACCAGTTTGAGTGTGAGCGAGAGAAAGGTCATTTTTCGAGTCAACCCATTGCAAACCTTAAGGGGAATGGCCAAGAGTCTACTTATGAGGTTGGATCTGCTTCCACTTCACCCACATACCAAGCAGACATGAAAGTAGTGAGTACTCTAAGATTCGAAAAGCAGGTTGACAATGGCGTTGATACTACCCATAATATCCAAATCTTGCCCACCCAGAACTGCTCATTAGAACCTCTCCCTAAGGTTCCGCCACCCACCAAATCCACAGAAAAGAATGAGTCTAAACCTAATGAGTTAACCACTGTCTATATACCCCAGCACCCTTTCCTCATAGGTTGGCTCCGACAAAGAAAGCCCAATAATTTGATGAAATCAAGCAAGTTTTCCAGAATGTTCACATTAACATTCCCTTCCTCACTGCGATTCAACAAGTTCCCTCCTATGCCAAATTCTTGAAGGACTTGTGCACAGTGAAGCGTCAGACGAATGTGCCTCGTGATGCCTTTGTCACTGAGCAAGACACATCCTTTATCCACGAGAATGGTGTTATGAAGTACAAATACCCCTGTCATCCTACTATCTCTTGCATGTTAGGAGATAAGTTCACTACTCGGGCATTACTTGACCTTGGGGCTAGTGTTAATTTGTTAACTTACTCCCTTTACGCTGAGTTAGGTTTACAAAATATGAAACCTATACAAGTTACTCTTTAACTTACTGACCGTTCCGTAAAAGTGCCTAAAGGAATAGTTGAAGATGTTTTAGTGAAAGTTTCCGACTTTTACTACCCTATGGATTTCATCATCTTAGACACTCCTGCTCCTGACCCAACCAATATTCCAATCATATTGGTCCGCCTTTTTTTATCCACTGCAAATTCCATCATCAATTGTCGTGATGGGTTCATGAATCTTTCCTTTGGAAACATGACCGTTGAAGTCAACCTCTTCCACCTTATGCAACAAAAGGCCGACGTCGATTCTATTGATGTGGTGTGTATGATTGACTCCTTGGTCCAAGAGATGTTGGATCAAACATATCCCGACGTTCCTATCCAATAATGTTTGGCTCACTTTGGGTCCGACTTTGATATTGATTCCTCCGTCTCTAAACTAAATGCCTTGTTAGATTCTACACCACTAACAAACACTTCCAATTGGGCTAATCCTTTCGAGTCCCTCTCTGTTGACACCCTTCATTTTGTGGATTAACCAGTTAACCCATGCCCCAATATTTCCTCGGACTCTGTTTTTGCGTCTGAGTTCGATGCCTCTCCTCAACCGCCACCTCATTTGGAGCTTAAGCCATTACCTACTGAGTTGAAGTATACTTTCTTAGGCCCAAACCAATATCACCCAGTCATAATTGCTTTTGACTTGACCCCGAATTAAGAAGAGCAATTGGTCCACACTTTCACTAAACATAACACTGCTATAGGGTGGACCATTTTTGACATTCACGGTATGAGACCCAATATATGTAGCTGTCGCGTTCATTTGGAGGAGAATGAAAAGACTTCTCATGAGCTACAACGCCGACTCAATCCGGCAATAAAAGAAGTTATAAGGGCTAAAATTTTAAAATTGCTTGATGCCGGTATTATTTACCCCATTTAGGATAGCCAATGGGTCAGTCCTACTCATGTGGTGCCTAAAAAGTATGACGTCACCGTCAATAAAAATAGTGATGATGAGCTTGTGCCCACCCGTATACAAACCGAATGATGTGTTTGTATTGATTATAGAAAGCTCAATACCGTCACTCGTAAATACCACTTTCCTCTCCCATACATTGACCAGATGCTTGAACATTTAGAAGACCATGCTTACGATTTCTTCCTTGATGGATATTCAGGGTACAACCAAATACCAATTTCCCCTGAAGACCAAGAGAAAACTACCTTTACTTATCCATTTGGCACCTTTGCATACTCACGTATGCCATTTGGCCTTTTCAATGCACCTGCGACCTTTCAAAGGTGTATGACTAGTATTTTTAGTGACATGGTAGAGCGTTTTCTCAAAGTCTTCATGGATGACTTGTCCATTTTTGGTTCATCCTTTGAACAATGCCTGCCTCACCTCACTATGGTCCTCCAGCGTTGTCAAGAAAAGAAGTTGGTCCTCAATTGGGAGAAATGCCATTTCATGGTAAAAAAAGGGTATTATTTTAGGTCATGTTGTCTCTAGCTCCGGTACTGAGTTAGACAAAGAGAAAGTCGACTTGATTTCCATGCTTCCCATTCCTAAGTTTGTTAAGGACACTCGCTCCTTCTTAGGACATGCGAGCTTCTACCGGTGCTTCATTAAAGACTTTTCTAAAATTGATCTACCTTTAACAACCCTTTTATCCAAAGATGTCCCATTTGTATTTGATGGCGCACGTGTCGCATCTTTTGAGTGCCCTAAAGACGAGCTCACTCCCGCTCCTATCATGCAACCTCCCAATTAGTCTCTCCCCTTTGAGCTTATGTGTGATGCCTCTGATTTTTCACTTGGTGTCGTGCTTGGTCAGAAGGTTGACAAGCGCCCCCACGACATCTATTATGCTAGTAAAACCCTTCATGATGCTCAACTTAACTACACGAGCACTAAAAAGGAGTTATTGGAGATAGTGTTTGCCCTTGATAAGTTTCGGTCATATTTCATAGGTTTCCCTATCATCGTGTACACTGACCATGCTGACTTGAAGCACCTTCTTCGCAAGAAGGATTCAAAACCACGGTTGATACGATGGATTCTCTTACTACAAGAGTTTAACCTTGAAATTCACGATAAGAAAGGTTGTGAAAACGTCGTTGCTAACCATATTTCCCTCATTACTGTTACACTGGACTCTGATCATGTCCCTATCTCCGAGTCATTTCCCGATAAATAACTCTTTGCTATCTCCTCCTCACCTTGGTATGCTGATATAGTCAATTTCCTCGTTATCGACCAACTTCCCAATCGTTGGTCGAAACAGGATCCCTCCAAATTCATGGCGAATGTGAAGTTTTACTCTTGGGATGACCCGTTACTATTCAAGTATTGTGCGGATCAAGTCATCCATCGTTGTGTTCTCGAGAGTGAATAATTAAGTATTCTGTCCTTCTGCCACGATAGTGCCTGTGGTGGCCACTTTGGTTCCAAGAAAACTGCATCCAAAATTTTGCAAAGTGATTTCTATTGGCCAACCCTGTTTAGAGATGCCCATCACTATTGCCAAGCGTGTTCCAAATGCAAACAATCTGGGCATATCTCTCGTCCTCATATGATGCCTCTCACCCCCATCCTGATAGTTAAAATCTTTGATGTGTGTGGTATTGATTTTATGGGTCCATTTCCCTCCCATGGTTTCCAATATATTCTCATTGCGGTTGACTATGTCTCCAAATAGATTGAAGAAATCGCTTGTCGCACCAATGACCATCGAGTTGTGGTCAATTTTCTTAAGGAGCATGTTTTCACACGTTTTGGAACCCCCAAAGCTATCATTAGCGATGGGGGAAAACATTTTTGTAATCGAGTCTTTGAACACCTTGTTAAAAAGTATGGTGTTACCCACAAGGTTGGTCTCTCTTACCACCCTCAGACTAGTGGTCAAATGGAGGTCTCCAACAGCGAGATTAAGCAAATTCTTAAAAAAATCGTTAATCCTAATAGGAAAGACTGGTCCTTATGCTTGAACGACGCATTATGGGCATATCGTACTGCTTATAAGACTCCGATCGGCATGTCTCCTTATCGATTGGTCTTCAGCAAGCCTTTCCACCTTCCCGTCGAGCTCGAACATCATGCATATTGGGTTGTCAAAGCCCCTAATTTTGATACAGACGAGGTAAGAGTCCATATGAAGCTACAACTTAATGAATTATAGGAGATAAGAAATGATGCCTATGATTTGTCCAAGAAGTACAAGGATAAGATGAAGTGTATCCATGACCAAAGCATCATGAGAAAAGGATTCCACCCTGGTCAAAAAGTTTTGTTATATAATTCCCATCTTCATCTTTTTCCCGGGAAGCTGAAAACCAGGTGGTCTGGGCCCTTCATTGTTGAGTCAGTTACTCCTTATGGTGCCATCACCGTTCAAAATCTCAATGATCGTAACCTTTTTTAAGTCAAAGGTCAACGTTTGAAGCCTTTCTTAGAGTTAGGCCCCACTCAAGTTGAAGAAATTGACCTTGTTGACCCGATCTATGAAGACTGATGCTTCAGTCTTATTTGGGGGTGATTCTCATCACCCAATTTTTCTGCCAACCCGCACTTTTATAGATCTCATCTTTAGGGTGAGAATTAATCGGTTTGGTTGAAGACGTTAAACTTAGCGCTACAGGGAGGCAACCCATTATTTCTTGTACTAGTCTTATCCTGTTTGGGGGTGATGTTTCACCTCACCCAATGCTTTACCATGTTATGGACTTATACACATTTTTTTTCTCTCACTCCTTATTCAGGTTTATTCTTGGCTTCATCTGTCCACTTCATTCGCGGTTGATTCTGGTACTATCTTTCCTACCTTATTCTCTCAATTTTAAAAATCATTTTTCCTAACATCGAGGACGATGTTCCTTTTTGTTTGGGGGGGGGGGGGGTAATTTTATCAAAATCATGCCTCTTTTGAATTTTTTTAATTTTTGAACCTGATTTTTAAAATTTTCATGCAATTTCTTTCATCTCACTCATTGATGGGAATTTTCTATCATCCATATTTTAAGTCTAGGAATCGATCTAGAGGATTTATCTTTTTCTAAATATCTTATGTAATACATAACAAGGCATATTGTACCATGAATTTCTAGACTCAACAAAATTTATGCACTTATAACGTCACTACGGTTCAGAGTTTAAGAGTATTATAATTCTCAAGAGAACCTTAAGGATCACTAGCGGAGACTTTAGCTTGTGAGATTCGTGCCTTTCATCCTTTTAGAGATTTTTATGCAATCTTCGAGTCACAAGTTGATTCAATCACAAGTATGATGATGCTGGAAATAGCACCACCAGTCAAGGTGTTCATAAGCTCAAATTAGTGATAACAATGGCAGCACAAGAGTATATTAAATATAAGAGATTGAGATGAGGAGAAGAGGATGGACACCAAGATATAAGTGGTTCAGCCAATTAGGCGTACGTTCACTATGCAAGTGAGTACGGTCACCAGAATAAGGCACTAATGGCCATGGATACAATCTCTCAAGATTTCTCTCTCTACTGTGTAAAATGACAGAGTTTCATCTAGGGTTGTAATTTTTGAGTCCTCTTCCATGTAGGAGAAGACAAGTATATATAGCATGTGGGGGGTGTAATGCACCCCCATGCATGCCATGATCATGTATGTGATGATCTAGCCAATATGATGAAGACATCTGTCACTGTCACATGTAGAGAATAATGATGAAATATTCCCCCACGTGAGGGGAACGATTCAGTTATAACTGATTTATCACACGTGTTCCCAGCTATGCATGTGCGTATGAATGCTCGACTGTCCTCAAACGATACCAACCTCGGCCTGAAAGAGTACGAGGTTGGTGGAGTCTGGAAGCTAAGCAATCCGAGGTTACTTATGATGGTCTCGACCCAGTAGGTAGATCGAGATAAGACAAATGGAGTTATAACGTCGGCTTAGGCCGGGGTTATACAGGAGTAATTGGAACGTCGGCTGACTCCCATCCGAGGCTGATTATGATAGATTGTGTAGTCTCTACTTCCTCGGCTTATACTCAGCCGAGATTGCTGTAGGGGTCAATACGCAATGTCGTCTCCGAACGACCTAAATAATAACTATCACCATGGATCACGAAGACCTCAGATGTTGTCTAAAAGAAAGGAAACTAGTAACGTCGGCCATGGTCGACCTTTCTTAGGACGAGACCACTGTTGACAATCTGGAGCCCTTCTAACCTCGGCCATCTCCATGGCCGAGGTTGGTGTCTCTGAGCTATTGGGTACATATAGGGCACATCAATATCCCCTAGCCCTTAGTTGCCTATGTGAAAAGGTGACTAAGGGGCATGTATGTCCGAGGCTAGATTTCTTTAAGTGCCAATATTTTCTTAACAAGTGTCAGCTACTGAAGTGGATAGCGTGCCTGACAAGTGTTATGACGTTGATTATCTTTTGGGCTCCTAAGGCAATGATGGGACTTGGGACGCGTGCTATCAGGTTTAAGGGTTTAATCCCCATTTCTCTCTCTTTCTTCTTCATTTCTCTCTCTCCCCCGCTTTGGTTATCTTTGTAACTTTCTCTCTTTACAAGAGCTTGGCTGATGCATTTCATAGGTTTTCTTACTTCAATTCCTCTTCTCCTTTATTTCGCACTTCGACAGGTATTGTCTCCACTCTACTTCGCCATTTTCAACCTTTAATTTTTGTTTCTTCATTTTCCGGTGAGTTTTTTAGGTTTTTCGGTGATCGTTTGAGTTTTCCAGTGGCCCTTGTTCTTGACTGTTCTTAGTTATTTTTGTTCAAAATCCCAATTTGATCCTTAGTTAGGTTGAGTCAAGTTGTTTGTTTTTAGCTTAAGCCTACAAGTATAAGCTCGTCTCCATATGCTCATACCCCTTTATCAACTCTTAGAGGAATTCCCTTCTCTTAGGGAGAAAACCTTAGAGAAGATTAGGCAAATAGAACGAGCCCAAGAGGAAGCTCGTAGGGCAGAGGCATTCCCTCTCAGGCCTATATTCACACCCCCTCTGAAAGTGGTATACCCTGAGCCATCTGCATTTGCAGAGGTCCCAGGAGAACCTGTTCCGATGTATGAGTCTGAGTCGTCAACCTCAGACCCTATGTCTGTGGATTCTTTCCAAGAAGCCATGGACTATTCCGTCCGAATGGACCAAACCCCTAACCAAGCCGAGGTTTCCAGCCGTTCCTCATCTCATAAGAGTTTTAGTACCTCGCATTCTTCCTCTGATGTCGAGATTATAGGACCTAGTGTGGCTGTTTCCCCAATCCTTGATGCTATTCCCCTGTCGGCCGCCATATGAGCTGAGTTTGCTCAGAGGTTCCCTGGTGGTGTTCCCTCATTTGCTCAAGTCGACGTTGATCAGGATGAGGATGATGGTAGCGAAAGCGATGTTGACACCTCAGAGGCCGCCGAAATAGAGATCACTGTCAGCGAAATCAACTTTCTAGCCTTCAAACATCTGTATTCTATAAGTCCATTCATAAAACTTAGGAGACCTCTGAGGGACGAGAAGGTCTTCGGCGGTCGAGATGGTGAGATCTGCTTATATGAGTAGATGTTTAAGTTAGGATTTCATCTTCCCATTCATCCAATAATCAGGGCTATATTGTCCTATATTAACTTGGCTCCTTCCCAATTATCACCCAATGCCTGAAGGGTGATAATTGGAGCTATAGTCTTATGGATGGCGATCCACCATTCAGACCTTCATGTCCAGGTCTTCACAGGGTTCTCAATCCCCTCTTCTGCAAGGAATCATCCAAGTTACTACCACTTTTTAGCTCAGAATTCCAATAAGAAGATGTTGCAGGTTACCCAAACTTCAAACCATAATTAGAAACCACGATACTTCTTTACGTCAGGGCCATGGGAGTTTGGTCCCTGTGCTCCCTCTTCCTCCTTAGAGCTGAGAATAACCCTGAGATGTGGAAAGGTGTCAATGGCTACTAGGGTTGACCCTGGGCTAAGCTAGAATAACCTTCAGAAGGTCAAAGACCTTCAGGATCAGGGGGAGCATGGTCTGCTAGTCAAGTACGAGCATTTGATGACCCCCTACTACCTTTTTGAAACTGGCCTTGGGGGGAGTCCTTTGACTGATCTCTATAAGTTGCTTTATCATTTCAATAAGTTATACCTCTGACTTTGTTATGTCTCTGATTTTCTAACTCAGACTATTCACTTTGCAGAGCGCCCAAAAGGAATTTCTGACGACCTTTGGGAGATGGCAGCCCCCAGTCTTACCAAACTCGTAAAGAAAGCAGGTATAACTGTGCCTTCTCCTCCTCCAACTACTTCAAGGAGGCCTCCAAGCAGAGGAGATCTGCTGCCCCTGCCCCTGAGGATCAGAGGCAGAAGAAGAAAACTTCAAAGGGGGATCGTGCCATCCCCATCTCTTCTGAGGATGCGTTAGTTTCTCGTTTGGATCAACTGAAGATCGGCGACAGTCTAATTGGCCAGAGTCTGAAGGCCCTGGATGCTATCGACTCGGTCATGACCGACTGACAAACGCTTCTGCCGTTATCTGGACACCCCTATGCTGGCCGAGTTGTCCCTCCATCGATCCATCCAAGTAAGATTTTTGCTTTTGCTGAATAAGTGTAACCTCTTCTTTAAATTATACCAGATCTTTAACTGACATATCTGCACATGTTCTACAGGGTCTCCTCACCATGCACCAGTTTACTGACTGGACTCTGAGGAAACTTCCTTTGATTGAAAGGGGGAAAGAGGCCCAAAAGATCGAGGCCGCTCTAAATACTGAAGTGGAGCGTCTGAAGGCTTCCTTGAAGAAGTCTGAGGCCAATGTCAAGAAGTTGGAGAAAGATATGGGCAAACTTAAAAAATATCATATCTCTGCTCTGAAGACTCAGACCGACTCTTTCCAACACAAGGTTGACGTTGCTGTGAAGGCTCCTTTGGAGGACACCTCAGAGAAGATCCTGGAGGACTACAAGGTCTCTAATGAATACTTCAGCTTTTACTTCGAGTACCTCGAAAGGGGTGTTATGGCTACTGGCAAATAGGCAACGATGTAGGAGAAAGAATCAGGGAGCCTGGCAGCCTCTGACTTTATTAGTCTCGGTTACGCCGATCCTCGGTTTGGTCAGGCCTTGCAAGAGGTCGAGGAGGAAGGTGTTGTCGCACCTGCCAATACTTCTCCCCAAGACGATACCAGGACTGAAGACGTTGGTCCTCAAGATGATGGGGTAGAAGTGACCCACCTCGGCTTGGGAGATGGGGACATGGAAACTAACCCTGAGACTGTAGACACTTGAATCCACTTTGTGAAGCTTTATAATATTTAATTTCCGATTCAATATGTAAATTCTGATGACGAATTCTGTTACCTTATGGCTTGTGATTCTTAACTTTATGATATATCAACCTCCGAAGAGGGTTTTATTTCTTTAGTTTCTGAATCTTCTTTGAATAGTTTTCTATATCATGCAATGTGTTTGTGTTACGACATGAAATCTCAATATAATGGTGTCTTCATAAGCCCCATAAATAATTTTTCACCAAATTATTGATGTCTAAGGTCTGAGCTCATCCAAGTATGATGTCTCACCTTAGACCTTGTCACCAAATTATGATGTTATAAGGTCCGAGGTCATTAACTAAGATGCTATCTCCATAAATAATTTTTCACCAAATTAATGATGTCTAAGATCTGAGGTCATCTGGGTATGATATCTTACCTCAGACCTTGTCACCAAATCATGATGTTATAAGGTTCGAGCTCATCAAAGTATGATGTCTCACCTCAGATCTTGTCACCAAATCATGATGTTATAAGGTCTGAGGTCATCGACTAAGATGTTATCCTCATAAATAATTTTTCACCAAATTAATAATGTTTAAGGTCCGAGGTCATCCAAGTATGATGTCTTACCTCAGAGCTTGTCACCAAATCATGATGTTATAAGGTCTGAGGTCATCGACTAAGATGTTATCCTCATAAATAATTTTTCACCAAATTAATGATGTTTAAGGTCCGAGGTCATCCAAGTATGATGTCTTACCTCAGACCTTATCACCAAATCATGATGTTATAAGGTCTGAGGTCATCGACTAAGATGTTATCCTCATAAATAATTTTTCTCCAAATTAATGATGTCTAAGGTCTGAGTTCATCCAATTATGATGTCTTACCTCACACCTTGTCACCAAATCATGATGTTATAAGGTCAGAGGTTATCGACTAAGATGTTATCCTCATAAATAATTTTTCACCAAACTAAAGATGTCTAAGGTCTGAGGTCATCCGGGTATGATATCTTACCTCAGACCTTATCACCAAATCATGATGTTATAAGGTTCGAGATCATCCAAGTATGATGTCTCACCTCAGACCTTGTCACCAAATTATGATGTTATAAGGTCTGAGGTCATCGACTAAGATGCTATCCTCATAAATAATTTTTCACCAAATTAATGATGTTTAAAGTCCAACGTCATCCAAGTATGATGTCTTACCTCAGAGCTTGCCACCAAATCATGATGTTATAAGGTCTGAGGTCATCAACTAAGATGCTATACTCGTAAATAATTTTCACCAAATTAATGATGTCTAAGGTCTGAGGTCATCCGGGTATGATATCTTACCTCAGAATTTGTCACCAAATCATGATGTTATAAGGTTCGAGGTCATCCAAGTATGATGTCTCACCTCAGACCTTGTCACCAAATCATGATGTTATAAGTTATGAGGTCATCTACTAAGATGTTATCCTCATAAATAATTTTTCACCAAATTAATGATGTTTAAGGTCTGAGGTCATCCAAGTATGATGTCTTACCTCAGACCTTGTCACCAAATCTTGATGTTATAAGGTCTGAGGTCATCGATTAAGATGTTATCCTCATAAATAATTTTTCATCAAATTAATGATGTTTAAGGTCCGAGCTCATCCAAGTATGATGTCTTACCTCAGACCTTGTCACCAAATCATGATGTTATAAGGTCTGAGGTCATCGACTAAGATGTTATCCTCATAAATAATTTTTCACCAAATTAATGATGTCTAAGGTTCGAGGTCATCCAAGTATGATGTCTTACATCAGATCTTGTCACCAAATCATGATATTATAAGGTCTGAGGTCATCGACTAAGATGTTATCCTCATAAATAATTTTTCACCAAGTTAATGATGTCTAAGGTCTGAGGCCATCCGGGTATGATATCTTGCCTCATACCTTGTCACCAAATCTTGATGTTATAAGGTCTGAGGTCATCGACTAAGATATTATCCTCATAAATAATTTTTCACCAAATTAATGATGTTTAAGGTCCGTGGTCATCCAAGTATGATGTCTTACCTCAGACCTTGTCACCAAATCATGATGTTATAAGGTCTGAGGTCATGGACTAAGATGTTATCCTTATAAATAATTTTTCACCAAATTAATGATGTCTAAGGTCCGAGGTCATCCAAGTATGATGTCTTACCTCAGACCTTATCACTAAATCATGATGTTATAAGGTCTGAGGTCATCGACTAAGATGTTATGCTCATAAATAATTTTTCACCAAATTAAGGATGTCTAAGGTCTGAGGTCATCCGAGTATGATATCTTATCTCAGACCTTGTCACCAAATCATGATGTTATAAGGTTCGAGGTCATCCAAGTATGATGTCTCACCTCAAACCTTGTCACCAAAACATGATGTTATAAGGTTTGAGGTCATCGACTAAGATGTTATCCTCATAAATTCTACCATTAGAGCGTAATAAGCCAAGAATCGACACGAAAACTGATCTTCTCATTAATAATCTCTTCATAAGATGATACATTAGATAGAAACTCTTACAACATCATATCTAATACTTTTTTAGATGATCAGCATTCCAAGGGTTGGAGAAAGGTTCCCCCTAAAGGTTTTCCGACCTGTAGGTCCCAAGTACAACTTCTTCGATCACCCTGTAAGGTCCATGTCAATTTGGGTGAAGTTTATTTACTTTCTGCAATGTCTTCTTTAACACCATGTCTCCCACGGCTATGGGTCTTGATTTCACCCTTTGATTGTAGAACTTCATTGTTCTCTGTTGGTAGGCTGCCTGTCTAATCTCTGCATCTTCCTTTCTCTCTTCAATCAGATCCAGGTCAAGTCTCCTCTCCTCCCCATTCTTCTCAGGGTCATAGGTCTGAACCCTGTGAGTGGGGAGCCCTACTTCGGTTGGTATGATAGTTTCTGATCCATGCGCTAATATAAATGAGGTTTCCCCCGTTAGTGTCCTAGCCGTTATTCTGTAAGCCCATAATACAGCATAAACCTCTTCAGTCCATTTCCCCTTAGCCTCTTCTAACCTTTTCTTGATCCCATCGAGGATTGCTCTGTTTATGACTTCGGTCTGACCATTTTCCCTAGGTCGTCTAAGAGAAGAGAAAAATTGCTTGATCCCAACTTTTTCGCAGTATTTTTCAAAGAAAGAATTCTTGAACTGGGTTTCGTTGTCTAAGATGAGGGTGTTTGGAAGGCCATGTCTGCATATGATGCTCTTGCAAATGAATTGAAAGGTCTTCAGCTCCGTAATCTTGATCATCGGCTCGGCCTCTACCCATTTGCATAAGTAGTCAATGGAAACTATAAAAAACCTGTAGTTGTTCGCGGCTCTTGGTAAGGGACCCACCAAGTCGATCCCCCATACTGCGAATGACCAAGGAGAACTTATTGACATCATAGTCTGATGAGGTTGATAGGGGATGGTGGAGAATCTTTGGTATTTGTCACACCTCTTCACATAATTTGTAACATACTTGGTCAAGGTTGGCCACCAGTATCCCTGCGTAATAATCCTTTTGGCCAAAGGTCTTCCTCCTATGTAACTGGAGCAAGAACCCTCATGTACCTCTTGTAAGACACGGGGAACTTTTGTGGGATGGACACATATGAGGAGAGGTAGTTGAAATCCTTTCTTATATAGGATGTTTCTTACTATTGAGAACTTGCATCTCTGTACCTCAGTTTCCTCCTCTCTATCTTTGATTCCGGCAGTTCTCCCTCTATGATATATCTGATAAGGGGATCCATCCATGAGTCCCCTAGGTTTAAATTGAGCCAAGGGTTACTAACCTCCTCTTCTTTAATGGTCGCATTGGGTAAGATCTCGACTGGAATTGTCCTTCTGATGTTTGTCCTTGTTACTGAAGCCAGCCTTACTAATGTATCTGCTTGGCTGTTATTTTATCGAGGTATTCTCTTCATCTTTACCTCTTCGAAACCTTCTAGTATCATTCTTACCCTCTTCAGGAATTTGGCCATCCTTTCATCCTTGGACTCATAAACTCCCAACACTTGGTTAACAACTAACCTCGAGTCACTATGAAGTAGGAGTCATCTTACCCTAAGGGTCTTTACCAAGGAGAGGCCTGCTATCATGGCCTCTTATTCTGACTTGTTGTTTGATGCCTTGAAGTTAAACCTTAGGGCATATTCAATATTGGTACCATCTGGAGCTGAAAGTATTAGCCCTGCATCGCTTCCACTTTCGCAAGAAGACCCATCGACAAAGAGGTTCCAAATATCTTTATTTGATGCAAAGCTCCCTTCTAACATAATTCCATGCTTGAAGAGGTACCGGTCTTCCTCATTCTCGGCTACTCCATTTCTAGATTTCTTGGATATAACCTCTTCTAAGTCTCGAAAGACGTTGTTATTTGATCCCTCTGCAATCTCTAGGTTATTCTCAACCTCGGTCTCTTCCCATGTGAACTCAATAATAAAATCTGCAAGTTCTCGCCCTTGAATGGCCACCATGGGTTGGTAAGTAAGGTCATACTCCCCCAACTCATTGGCCCACGCCATTAATCTACCCGACCTCTCGGGTTTGTGGAGGACCTGTCTTAATGGGGAGTCAGTGAGGATGACCATAGAATGATCTTGAAATTAGGGCTTCATCTTCCTAGAATCATGTATCAAGGCGTAGGCCAACTTTTACATCTGAGGATAATTCTGTTCAGACCCTTGAAGAACCTTACTGTTGAAGTATATAGTCCTTTGGACCCCAACATCTACTCGTACTATTGCTGCACTTAAGCTGACTTAGAGACTGGTAGATAAACATACAACTTCTCCCCCACTATGGGCCGAGATAGGAGCAAGGGAGATTCGAGGTAAGACTTGAGTTGGTTAAAAGCCTCCTCACATTCTTTGTCCCATTCAAAGGCCTTTCAAAGCACCTTAAAGAATGGAAGACACTTTTCGTTGCTCTGGAAACAAATCTATTGAGTGCAGCTACTCTCCCAGTGAGCCTCTGCACGTCCTTGATATTTTTCGGTGTCTTTATGTCGAGAAAAGCCTTGATTTTCTCAGGGTTCGCCTCTATTCCCCTCTAATTGATAATGAATCTAAGAAATTTCCCAGCTCCTACCCGGAAGACACACTTCGCGGGATTGAGTTTCATTCTATACAAGTCCATGGTATCGAAGGTCTTTTCTAGGTCTATCACGTGAGTGCAAGCCTTTAAGCTCTTTGTCAATATATCATCCACATACACCTCCATAGTCTTGCCTATTTGATCTTCAAACATCTTATTCACAAGACGTTGATACGTTGCCCCTGTATTTTTCAATCCTAAGGGCATAACCTTATAGAAATATGTCCCCTTGTCAGTTATAAAGGTTGTTTTCTCTGAGTCTTCAGCATCCATGAAGATCTGATTGTAGCCTGAATACGCATCCATGAAGCTCATGAGATCATGCCCTGCAGTGGCATCTACCATCTGATCGATTCGAGGTAAGGGATAGATGTATTTTGGGCAAGACTTGTTCAGGTCGGTAAAATCTACGTACATCCTCCATTTTCCATTGGCTTTGGGCACAATGACTGCGTTTAATAGCCACTTCGAGTATATGACTTCCCTGATAAACTCAACCT